>JALGBA010000025.1:600000-1094475 GCA_023970755.1 Azemiops feae | reverse complement strand
CCCTATTCTATTGTTTTCTTCTATTTCTTTGCACTGTTCATTTAAGAGGGCATTCTTATCTCTTCTAGCTATTCTCTGGAATTCTGCATTCAATTGGGTGTATCTTTTTCTTTCTCCCTTGCCTTTTGCTTCCCTTCTTTCCTAAGCTATTTGCAAAGCTTCCTCAGACAGCCATTCTGCTTTCTTGCATTTCTTTTTCTTTGGGATGGTTTTAGTTGCTACCTCTTGTACAATGTTGCGAACCTCCGTCCATAGTTCTTCAGGCACTCTGTCTATCAGATCTAATTCCTTAAATCTATTTTTCACCTCTACTGTATATTCATCAGGAATATGATTTAGTTCATACTTTGAGTGGCCTAGTGTTTTTTCCCTACTTTTCTTTTCCCTTCTTTCATTTAAGCTAAATTTTTGGCAACGAGAAGCTCATGATCTGAGCCACAGTCAGCTCCTGGGCCCCTTGTTTTTTATTTTACTGACCTGTATAGGAGCGTCTCCATCTTTGTCTGCGAGCACATAGTCAATCTGATTTCTGTGTTGACCGTCTGGTGATGTCCATGTGTAGAGACGTCTCTTGGGTTGTTGGAAAAGAGTGTTTGCTATGACCATCGTATTCTCTTGACAAAATTCTATCATCCTGTGCCCTGCTTCATTTTGTACTCCAAGGCCAAACTTGCCTGTTATTCCGTTTATCTTTTGGCTTCCTACTTTAGCATTCCAATCCCCCATGATGATAAGGACATCATTGTTTGGTGTTGATTCTATAAGGTGCTGTAGGGCTTCATAGAACCGGTCAATTTCATACTCTTCAGCACCAGTGGTTGGGGCATAGACTTGGATTACTGTGATATTGAATGGCTTGCCTTGGATTTCGCACTGAGATCATTCTGTCATTTTTGGGGATTGTATCCCAGTATTGCTTTTCCTACTCTTTTATTGACTATGAAGGCTACTCCATTTCTTCTGAGGGATTCTTGCCCGCAGTAGTATACCTGATGGTCCTCTGAATTAAATTCACCCATTCCTGTCCATTTTAGTTCGCTGATTCCTAAGATGTCGATGTTCACTCTTGTCATCTCTTGTTTGACCACGTCCAGTTTGCCTTGATTCATGGATCTTACATTCCAGGTTCCTATGGAGAAAAAATCTTTACAGCATCGGACTTTCCTTTCACCACCAGATGCATCCACAGCGGAGCGTCCTTTCGGCTTTGGCCCAGTCGCTTCACTCTTTCTGGCGCTACTAGTACTAGCCTTCTGCTCTTCCCCAGTAGCATATTGGACACCTTCCGACCTGAGGGGCTCATCTTCCAGCGTCATATCTTTTTGCCTTTTAGTACTGTCCATGGGGTTTTCATGGCAAAGATACTGGAGTGGGTTGCCATTTCCTTCTCCAGTGGATCACATTTTGTCAGAACTCTCTGCTATGACCTGTCCGTCTTGGGTGGCCCTGCACGGCATAGCTCATAACTTCATTGAGTTACGCAAGCCCCTTCGCCACGACAAGGCAGTAATCCATGAAGGAGAAAAGAAGCATGCAAATCCTTTAAAATGAAATTTCAAAATTGAAGCATTTTGTTAATATATTGTACAACATTTGGGATAACTTTTCTGGCTATAGAGTCCTTCATGTCAAAATACTTAATATATTTACATATACAATTATGTAAATAGGAGGAGATAAGCTGGCTTGGAGTAGCAGTGTTGTTTCTTGATTAGAACTCTCATACCTGCCTGCAAAAATTTGGGCAACCACTAGATTGCAGCAAAGTAATTATATTTTTGCAAGCCTTCCCCTGAGCATGAAAAGTGCATTAGAGGTTGGTTCTTGTAGCAGGCAACTTATCATCAAGCCTTGAAGCTTTATAGAAACCTATGCTGGAAAATTGGGGACATTACAGATAGAACTCAAAAACATGGAATATGTTTTATGTGCTGAATCAAAATGAAAGATTTATACAATCCAGGGCCCTGTTTTTTTCAGTGGCCAAGAAGCAGGACACAAATGCAACAATGTCATCCTATTTATGTTCCCTAGCAATTGGTACTGAGAGAGGGAACACAATGGCTACTCTTCATGCCAGCTATGTACTTTCAAACTAGGTACAAATAGCCTTTCAAAGTTACCCACCAAATCTGTGAGCAGAGTAATTGGGAGGACAATTTCTTTTAATTTCCCAAGGGAAGGAACAATTCTTCAGTAATGTCTCAGGGCTAGGACTCTTCCTTAGTAAGAATAGCATTGCTATTGGGGGGGGGGGACTAATGAGAGAAATTTCCTCATGTTGCCAATCCTGGATTTTAACTGAAGTGAGGGAAGCCAGGGAGGCTGCGAGCTGCTGAAGAAGCTGAAAGCACCACCAGTCCAAGGGTCCTACATTCCACCTATGACAATATCTATGTCAGATCTGCCACAACTTAAAACTCCTAATTAGAAATGATCCTTGGATCCATTTGTTGAGAAAGTATAGTTTTATTAGAAGTCAAGTGTATTGCAGTAATGCATACCTAGAACTGAGAATTGCACACCAAAATCCCTAAGTTCAACTTTTTTGTCCCTTAACCATGCCTCCCATTGCTCACACACACACACACACACCATGACCAATCAGGTTCAAGCAAGAGGTTTTCAGAATGGCTAGTTCAAGCGTAGGTTGGTATGCAGCTGCCTTCTTCTCCCAGCCAGGTGACCTTGAGGCAGAGTCTTGGGGAGATACAGAAGTTACTTTCATTCTCCCCCAAGTATTCCCCCTCCCATCCTCTCTCCCCAGAGTTCATGGCAGACTGTCACCTCATGGTAGTGAAGAACAAGCAAGCGCAAAGTGGCAGCTGACAGTCTCCAATCTTCTCCTTTGAAAGAGGACTATTTTTTCCTCATTAGATTGAATGAAAATGGGTAGGAAAACATTGTAGGAGAATTAGTCTACTCAACATTAATACAGATCCACTGACCTTGTATTATATGACAGTATTGTGCAAACCATTTGAAACACTGTTCCTCACCTCACTGAAAGAGCCACATCTTCACAAGGCTTCTTTTGTGGAACAGTCCTCAGGTTGCAGCTATGTACATGCCATGCCACTCTATTTCACCAGAAACAACGTTGCCTATAGTGCAGATGCATATACAGACAGCTTGGGAAGCCCTTGAAAGAATTATGCCATTATTTTATAGCCATTGTGTTTTGTATTCAATGGTGTCCTGTCCTCCACTGATTTCTCTAAACTCCAGTTAAAGCTGTCGAGGTTGTTAATCAGCATTACATTTTTAAATTTTACTTTTTTAAAAAAGAACTCATATACAAGTGCTAAAAAAAGAGTAGAATAATGTTACACAATAAAACAGTTATTATCAACCCACTAAAATTGTCTGAAAACAAATGGTTACTATTGCTTGTTTGTGACTCCATTAAGTAATCAACCCATAAACCAATCATGTGGTATATGGATTAAATGTTCTCAGCTGTATTTTTAAATCCCAAATTTTAACTGTGTCAAAGAAATATAATTAATATATCTGCTCAGTCACTCCTGACTGTTTCAACATTCAGCTCAGGCTAAATTCCATAGCCTCTTACACTTCTGATTGATTGGCTATCCTGATACATTTGTGATAGGAAAGTTCAGTTTGTGTATGTCCTGTTCCTGAACTATTCTATAACTTCATTGAATTTCAAAAAATAAAATCAAGAATAAGAGATAAATATGCAAGGAGAAACAGAATTGAAATGAAAGAAATGTCAGGAAAAAAGCAAGAAGTGCAAAAAGAAAAGAGCATAGAAAAAGAATGAGTTTTGACTTTATTTGGTACGGATAGCGATAAAAAATACATCAAACTCTTTTTCTAAAGTTCACAATAGTCTACCTTATTTCTATAATCCTATATAATTCTAATCATGAGTATCCCAAAATTAAAATTTCATTTTTTTTCAGTTTCTCACAAAAATCCCAAAGTGGTTTCCATGTAGAAATAAAGTTGATCAAAGTCTTTTCTTTAACCAAAGCTGTAAATTTCACCATTTTCGCCAATGCCATCAGCTTTACCGTCCATCCTTCCAATGTATTTGTAAGTTCTTCCACTGTTGAGCATATAAAAGTCTTGCTGCTATTATTATATATAAAAACAAAGTTCCATAAGATCTTTCAATCGGTTTGTTCATTAACCCCAAAAGAAAAAAAATCTGGTTTCAATTGTACATTTACTTTTAAAATCTTCTGAATCCAAATATCTATTCCATTCCAATATTTTCTAACTTTCCTACATGTCCACCAGAGAGGAAAAAATGTACCCTGTTTGATTACATTTCCAGCAAATATTTGAAATTCCATTACATTTTTAACAATTTATCCAGTATCAAATACCAGCGATGCTTCATTGCTATTCCTGAACTATTCATAAGGTAACTCTGAATCTAGTATGTGGTGGAAGAAAAGGTTTCATACACAACTATCATGCGCACGTATTGTTTTTTTAAAACATTGGTAACTTTTCTCCATGTATATTTCTTTCTGTGATGTGATAATCAAAACTGGACATAGTACTTGAGATGGCTATCTCATAAATATAATATATTGTAGGTATTATGGTATTAGAATTTTATTCTGAATTCCTTAATGATTACTAATATAGAACTCGTCTTTTCCCAATATTTGTTCCTCTATTCCTCAAGCTTTCTTGGTCATTGACCACCATGCTGCATTACAACATCAGATAAATAAAATTTGGACTATGTGCTCCAATGTGCCTCAGTTACACTTGCAAGTCCTTCTGTCACTGGTTCTTTTACATACACCCAAGTCAGTGGTCTCCAAAACCCAAGAGAGCCAACACAACCACACAGATCCTTATGCAACACACACACACACAAATATTCAAAGCCTAGTATTCACTGCTCACTACTCATTCTTTCCCTCTTCTACTACACCTACTACTACTACTCCAATTACTACTCTTCAAGAGTCCTATTGCTTGAGGGCAGTACCTTTTTCTACCTGCTTTAGATTGCTTCACAAACACACACACTGCCTTCCCTTTCTCCCAAATACCAACACCCTCAGCTTTTATAATCTGTGCTGACTAGGGACAGGACTTAAAGGGACAGGACAACAGCAGCACAGGTACTGGCTATTTTGTAGGCAGCCTGTTATCTCACACTTTTTTTTGCATTTATAATTTTAATCTCATTTTCCCATTTGGATTTCTTTGCCTTTTTAATTTTTTTTATTAACTAGCAGATATGATAATTTAAGTAATTGTCAAGCAGTGTATTCCTTTATTACAGTATCGTCATCCACTGTAGAAAATATGTTTTACAACCAATGGTATGTGGTCTTCTGCTTGATAGGAGTTGGACTAGAAGACCTCCAAGGTCTGCTCCAACTTTGTTATTCTATATTCAAAAATGTTTGCCAAAGAGGTTTTTCCTCTTTTGTTCTTCTGTTCTCCCGCCATCTGGAGGATGCTGTAATTTATGAAAGTTGTCCTGATAGAAAGCTATCAATAGAAGTAATAAATGCAGTGCTGAAATAATTGAAGCAACATCTGCTTCAAATTCAATAAAAGTTTTGCATAATATCCTAAAAAACATTATTTGGCTGAAAAATACAATTATTCATAAAACAGAGGTTGCTTCAGTGGCTAAGTATTTGTTCAAATTAAATAGACATTTTGAAGGAATTATTCATTAGATTTTAGAGTTATCTGTCTCCAAACAAAAACTAACAAAGTTAATAAGCCCAGAAAGTTATACAAATATATAATTTTCTCACAGATATACTTGCATATTCACTTATACATACACAGCGGAATATTGCACCAAAAGTTAAAATTACGAGTTTGAAGTATTAATCAAATGTGCATCTCTGCAGATCTGATGCTTAACTTGGAACTTTTTTTTTAATTCTTGGCAAAGTCATGCACATTTTCCCTGGTCAAACATGTCAATATTAGCAAAGTGCAACGAACACTGAATTTCGTCATTTTCCATGAAAAGCATTGGTATGTGGTGTTTATATTACTCTTCTCAACAACAACAAAAATCTAAAGGTTATTCATCTTTGGAGTGAAACAAGACTTTGTATTCAATTCAGTTGCATTTTTTTAAAAAGAATCTCTGTTTAACCAACTATAACTCTAAAGCATTCCTAATTTCCCAAAAGTACAGGTGTTGTTTTATATATACATAGAAATGTTTTACTGTACAAATAACTTTTTTTAAACTGCGTATGGAAAATCTTTAAAAGTCTAATTGCTTTTTATCCATAAATGATAATCTGCTTACATACTAATATTGTCTAATAGTCTATTGTTGTAGCACAGGAAAAGGGTTGTACAATAGATGGGACAAAATGGATTGTGCAATGCTGTTGGATCTGAAAAGCCAATGTGACTTGCTTAGGATTGTATAGTTAAAGAAATAATAGTGATCTGGATTTGTGCTTAATTAACACTTGATTTGGGCAAGATAACCTTGTACTTAATACCTAGATGCTTGCTGTTGTATTTGGGATAGAAAATATCAAATACCCAAATAAAAAAGAGACAAGTGTTTATGGCTTCGTATATTTTGTGACACAGGCTCTCTTTATCTCGTGATTTCCTTAAGCTGTATATCACATGATATGATACTCATGAAGTAAAGAAAAATGTCAGCATGGCATCTCATAGGAAACCTATGTTCCAAATAATCTGGAGATGAAGCAGAAATAAGACACAGCTTCTTATAGGTAGATGTAGTATATATTTGTAAACACCAGTAACAGAAATAATTAAAAACTCAAAAACTGTTTAATAAGAATCAGCAAGCTTCTAGAATGCTGAATCTATGATACAGAAAAGTTTTGTTTTTGAAGAATTCAGATATTGGAAAATGTCATCCATTTCCCAGTAGTGATTTTCACTACAACTAGATGGCCACCCAAAATATGCAATCCACCATTTACGGGCACTAAAGTCTACCAATTTAACATTTGCTGCCCTATCAACCTCAACTATTCTGTCTCAACAAGATTGATTAAAATGGTGTTGTACTTAAAGATTTAATTCAGGCAAGTTAAGCAAAGTAATCAATGGGTTGTCTTGGGTTCACTTCCCCAAACACTAAGCATCACCTGCTACTAGGGAAATCCAATCACTCTCCTTAATGCAGGGTAGGGCAAGGCTGGATGTGTTTAGGCAGATGCTTTAAATTCTGGGTTTAATCACCTTTCAAGTTACCTAACAGTCACTTGAGTTAGGGCAACTTCTGAACACAGGTCTAGTGTCTTTTGAGAGTATTAAAGCTGTGTCTAAATATAGTTCAGCTGACAGGTTACAGATTGATGAGAAGTGCCGGTGAAATGGAAGGAAACTCCCTCTGACACCATCCCCATCTTCAGTAATGGCTGAGTGATGCTAAGAGGCATCATAATTATTTAATTAAGAAAATAACCTTCCTTAATTAAAACAAAATCAGTGACTAAGAGCAGCTGAAATACAGAATGTTACTGAGGGAGCTGAAAACAAACAAAAGAAAACAAAATTGAAAAACTGACGGAAGAAGAAAAGCAATTGACATGCTCATCCTAGAATAAGAGAGAGGAGGGGGAAAGGTGGGGGAGAGAAATCTGAAGGCGAAAGTCCAAAGTATCTATAGGGGGATCCCAGATCGTGCCTTCTTTAGGCTTCCTTACACTTTGCTCCAACAATGAATGGGACAAGTGAATACCTGAGCAACAGAACGTTGGAAAAGGACAGTGGGGCATGGAAGATGGAAGCCAGCGAAAGAAAAGGGCATGCTAACCTCTACACTACTGCTCACTCAATAGCACCGAGCATGCCATTGTCAAGAGAGTATATTCTTGTAATGGAATAGAAAATATTTCCTATATTGGTTGTTTTGTTAATTTATTTTGCATAAAGTTACCCAGGGGTAAGACTGGAAGCCAATAAATTTAATAAATAAATAAAATGCCCTTTTAAGTAAGCTAGCAGTATGATTTTTATGCTCACTGAATTCAGAAAGAAAAGGTTTATTGACTTCTTAGAATAAGAATGATCTGACAGGTTCATTTGACCCAGCAGAGAGGAATAATCCTAACAGTGGAGATCTCTACAGTGCCCAGAACCTTCATAAAAACATCCTCCTTTACTAACCTTTGTCCTCTTTTAAGAAAAAAAAAGGAAGACTCAGAAATATCCAGTATTAAGTATTAAGTCTGTATTATCAGGAGACAATGAAGTGAAAGGCTTATGAGAAATTATGAGAAATTCTGCATTGCCATCTGATTCTACTGCCCACTGCATGTTAGCCATTTCTTTGTGGTTTACAATATAGTTCAACTCTCAAAACGACTATTTGGATTATCTGGAAAATTACATTGGTAAGATTAGGGCTTCAGGAAATCCCAAGCAGCTTTTCTTTTAGATTGAGACCACACATTAATCCCAAAGCTTGAATAGTAGGGAAACTTAGTGGATTTAGTCATTTGACAATATAAAATATATAACTCTAACGAAAATATATATGAAGAAAATAATAGGACATATTCGTGTAGTTCATCTCCCTTACAGTTAACCCCAATCTGATCTAAACATTCTGTCCTCTTCAAAATGGCCTTTGAAATAAAACATGCACTTACTAGTAATATGCAGGTTCATGTGAAAAGCTTGTTTGTTTAATCTGTTGTTGGGGACATTTTTTTATTACTACCATTGCTGTCATCATCTCATCATAGAAAAAAACCCACACCAGTTAATACTACCAAGTAGTTGGTAGGGAACAATGAAGGCTTTGGAAAAGAGATTTAGCTGTGATGCCATGTATCTATACCTAACATAATGTAAAGAATGACTTTCTTGTGACATCCAATGGATGCGAACATTGGGCCTTTAAACTATGATGTTGGAGAAGACTACCAATAATAACATGAGCAGCCAAGAAAGCAAACAAATGGATCATAGAATAAATCAATCCAGAGTTTTAAATTGAGGTACAAATAACCAGCTCAAATGATCATATTCTGGACACATTCTCTGAAGACCTAGCTCTCTCGAGAAGTCTGTAATTGGATCTCTAATAGTAGAATAATAATGAGAAGTCCATAAGAGAGCCAGTTTGGTACAGCGGTTAAAGGTGTTGCCCAGAAATCAGTAGACTATGAATTCTAGTTCTCTCTTAAGTGCAAAAGCCAGCTGGTTGACTTTGGTCCAGTCATACTCTCAGCTCAACCCACCTCAAAGGATTATTGTTGTAGGGAAAAGGGGAGGCAGAATATTAGCTAAAGTCACTGCCTCAAATTATATATAGAGAGAGCAGCTGCTTCTTGTGAGTAAATTACAGCAATTGAGGATTTTGCAGTTGGCTCATGAGTTGAGCAGCTGGGAGTAGAGGGATTTCCACCAAGCTTACAGACATAAATTCATACAAGTCTAATTTCTTAATCACTTTTGGAAATTGTTTTGTAACTGCTTTTCAGCTATTAAGAACCTTTTGATCAATTGGCTCTGTAATAAATCCTTGGACAGTTTCCTTTAATTCTCAGTGAAAGAAGTTTTAAACATAAGTTTAAAGACATAAAAAGGTTTTTTTTTAATCAACCGCAAAGAGGTGATCAGAACATTGATTTTGGGAAGTTATAAACAGACGAAGGGTTCAGATGGATTTGAAATAAAATTTTAAAGTTAATTGTAAGAAACCTTCCTATGGGAACTTGCTGTTGCTTTGAATTCTTAAAAGAAAATAATGATAGGATGGGAATTTGAAGATTGCACACTGGAGGGAACCCAAAGGAATTAAAGACTGCAATTAAAGAAGAACATTTAATTTTACTTTGACTCACTTGAATCGTTGCAATCTGCAGCTATGTACTCCCCAACTGTGCTAAGTGAAATGGGGTTTCTAAAGCAGAGTTCCCCAACATTTCTGGGTTGGCAGCCTGGAAGGAGGGGGAAGAGGGGATGGTTTTGTGGAAGGGGCAGGCACGCTCATGCATGCGCATGAACGAGCACCCATTGCTTGTGCGAGTGGAGCTTTGAGTGCCCATGACGCTTGCATGGGAGAGGCCCCAAGCACTCATGACACTCACGCGAGTGGAGCTGCAAGCCTCTGTGATGCTCACGCAAGTGAGGTCCAAGTGCCTGTGATGCTCAAGTGAGTAGGGCTGTGTGCGCTCACACCAGACAGCCACTTACACGGCCCGGTTGTGAATAGGCCACAGACAGGTAGTAGGCCATGGTCCATAGGTTGGGGACTCCTGTTTTAAAGTGTTAAACTCTGCTGAAGTGATGCACCAACTAATGAGATATTGTAGGTCTGAAGCACTTGGATATTATATATTTCTCATTCAAGCTCTCAGGAACATATTGAGAGAAAGAGAGAGAGAGAGAGAAAGAGAGAAACCTAAGAATGTATTGATTATGCCTATGCAACTAGGTTAAGAGAGACCTAATTAACCACTCTGGGCAGTATAATAAATATGTCATGTAAATATCTATCTCTATGTTATTCAAATGTTAAAATTTTATGAAAGTTTTTTTTTTTAGAAGATAGGTCTTAATGAAATAGTGGGAACACCTGTCTTCTGCAGCCAAAACTTTAAAACACCTCATTTTGGCATATTGTATCTGGGCAAATAAATGGCAATTATTTTCATCTACTAAATCAGATGCCAAGGGAGAATCTATTTTAGAACTTTTTACGAATCCCAGATGGAAGCATTTGTGGTTGCGCAGCTTAATGAATTTTTCCTGAGTGCTTTGAGTGCCCCAAATGAGGAGGCACTCTGAAGTTAGGCAAAGGTCTTGGCAATAGCTATGTCCTGCCTGGAATATTGAAATCTAATATTGCTTCTTGTCTGTCTTCTGGCCTCCCTTTTTCTTTATAAAGACCAAACTAGAAACATATCTTAATACTGGAGTGAGGCTATAATCTGAGAATAGCAAACAAGCTTTCTGCTCATTATTTAGAATGGAAGCTGAAAGAATGAATGGGGAAGGAATCATTCTGGGCTTTGAATAAGCAGATTTTAGGTTTATTCCACCATTAATCATATTTTAGTTTTATATTCACTTGTCTGAGAAACCTAGTGATAAACCTAAAACTTTTCCTTATGTAGACTTTGCTATTAGCAAGCTTGCATCTGACTTAATACTGCAACCTAAGGAATTTAAAAGGTTTTGATGTTGTGTTCCAGGATTTGGAGTCATGGAAAGCACGCAATTTAACAGAAGTAGCAAGATAATGTAGATGTCCGTGGATCTTGTGGTCTCAAAGACCCAAAGAACTTCAGCTATTTTTAAAAAAAAACTTCCACTCAAAAGTTGTGGAATATATTTATGCAGTTTTGTATGTATTTGTTTTTTGACTTCTAGCTCAGCTGTTCTACGGTTCACAGATATCTTTACTGTAGTCTGTGAAAATTGTACAAAGTTTATAAGAGTGGCATATGAATCCC
The DNA here is from genome assembly GCA_023970755.1 of Azemiops feae. NCBI lineage: Eukaryota > Metazoa > Chordata > Lepidosauria > Squamata > Viperidae > Azemiops > Azemiops feae. The sequence goes on along the minus strand of JALGBA010000025.1, from coordinate 1,083,046 downwards.
CTAATGTATATCCATTGGAGCTCTGAGACTACAGATTGGCCTGTTGAAGGTTAAAGTAAGAGTGGTTGTTAATTATTAACTATTGGTATAAATACTGTCCTTTCTCAAAAAGGTAACTCTTGTCCTATCCAAGCAAGTTCAGTTGTCATGGTCTCAAGCAGTTTTCAGACACCTTTTACCATGCGGCCTCCCTAGAGACTTTCTACATCTTTTAGAATTTACTGAGGCTAAAAAATAGTCAGAGATAAGCTTTAATATATCAAATATCAAAATGAGATTAACCTGCTCTCAGAGCTCATCAGAGAGCAAACAGAAATTAGATAATAAGCTGGTGGTTATAATCCAACATTCATTTCCCACTTTCAATAAAGATTTAGAGCCAGGTTTGACATCTTAACCTCAACTCTTCTGAAATTTAATACAGTCCCTATACTATAACTTGCCAAACTTGCTATTGAATCCATCCTTTATGTACTGCTACATTGTTTCTTTTCTAATGACAGTTGAAGAAACCTTCTCTTTCCTTTGTTATCACATCCCAGTTTGTTCTGACAAATTCTACATTGACTTTCTACTCAAAGAACATGTTTATCATATTCAGTGCTGCAAAGCTTTGCATAGAAACATTGGCCATTTACCCAAAAAAATGATCTGGGGTTATACCCAAGTATGGAACTTTTTAGGCTGTTCCTACATTGTTGATATTTAAATGTTATTTTATGTTATTTTTATTTGTTTTCTCTGATTTCTGATTATACTAAAATTGTAACCTCTAGATAGGCAGGCAAATCCCTTCCCCTCTTTCTTCCTTCTTTTCAACCTTAAGCTTCCATAGTTGCAGAAAGAAGCTTATGAATCCCCACAGTGCTGAAATAAGGGAATGATAGATAACCCATTTCTGGCAAATTTCCAGAGTTTAAATATCTGTAGCTGTGTGTATTCCAGTTAATGGTGACTTTTTATCTCCATTGTATCTGAACAAAAAGAATTAATACCACTTTACAATGCCACACTTGGAATACTGCATCCAGTTTTGGTCATCACGATGTAAGAAAGATGTTGAGACTCTAGAAAGAGTACAGAGAAGAGCAACAAAGATGATAATAATAGGGGACTGGAAGCTAAAACATATAAAGAACGATTGCTGGAATTGGGAATGTCTAGTCTAATGTAGAGAAGGACGAGGGGTGACATGATAGCAGTGTTCCAATATCTCAGGGGTTGCCACAAAGAAGAGGGAGTCAAGCTATTCTCCAAAGCACCTGAAGGCAGGGCAAGAAGCAATGGATGGAAACTAAACAAGGAGAGAAGCAACCTAGAACTAAGGAGAAACTTCCTGAACAATTAATCAGTGGAACAACCTGCCTCCAGAAGCTGTGAATGCTCCAACACTGGAAGTTTTTAAAAGAGACTGGACAGCCATTTGTCTGAAATGGTATAGGTTTCCTGCCTGAGCAGGGGGTTGGACTAGGTCCTTTCCAACTTTTTTATTATTATTATTATTATTATTATTATTATTATTATTATTATTATTATTATTATTATTATTATTATTATTATTATTATTATTATTATTATTATTATTATTATTATTATTATTATTAATAATAATAATAATATTAATATTAATATTAATATTAATATTAATATTAATATTAATATTATTAATATCAATAGCAATATCAATATTAATATTAATATTAATTTCAATATTAATTTCAATATTAATTTCAATATTAATTTCAATATTAATTTCAATATTAATTTCAATATTAATATTAATATTATTCAATGATACCATGATCCTAAACTGCTGATGGAGAGCAAGAAGTAACCGTATAAAAAGCCCCCTGGACCAACCTGATTTTCAGTATGATGAGTTAATTTTATTGGTATAGAAATCAAATTCTTTCCTTATGGTTTATAATAGGATAATAAGTAGAATTTTTGGAACTGGAATCTTAATAGCCGCATATAAGTGCAACTATTACATGCACATTTTCTATCATCACAGCTATATTGGCACTTATAAATAGAAACCTTTCCCAGAAACCTAACAAAACTTACAACAGAGCAAAAATCAAAATATGAGCTCCCCAAAGCCCATCTTGTCTTGAGCCAGAAGAAGCCAGCTTTTAAATTAAAAAAGCAAAGAGACAAAAATATTATTCTTTTTACAGCCCACCCAACTCCCAATGACTCTGGATAGCTTACAATTTTAAAACATAAAAAAGTTACAAAAGATAATAAGAAAAGCACATAAAATAATAAAAAAAAACATCCAGCAGGGGCTCAGCCTTCCCTCTGCCCAGAGCCTGGGAGAATAGCCAGGTTTTTAATAGCTTCCTTGAACACCATCAGGGTAGGGCTCATCCAGATCCCTCAGAGGATATCATTCCAGAGACAAGTATTGCAACGAAGAAGGCAGGCTTCCTGGGTCCCATGAGATGACCACGCTCAATGAATCAGAACAAAAACATGCCCACTTTGTACAAACATACACTGGATAGAGACAGGTGGTCCCTAAAATCACCAAACCTTTATGCCATAAAAAGCTTTATACAGTACATATTAACCAGCATCTTGAAACCAAATGACAGTGAGGTAAAATGGGCATAATAAAGCATGCCCATCCCTGCCCAACCTACTGCATTATGTAGTAGCTGTAGCTTCTGAGTGGTCTTCAAGGGCAGCCCCATGTAGAGTGCATTACAGTAATCCATTCATGGGGGGACTAAGGCATGAGATACTGTCTGATGCAACTCTAGGTTTAGGGAAGTACATAATCGGCATGCTAGATTTAGCCATGCAAAGGCTCTCTTGGCCACAGTTGCCACTTTCTCAGTGAGCAAGAGCTGTGAAACCAAGACAATCTCAAAGTTGTGCACCAGTCTAGAATGAAAAAGTGCAACTCCATCCAATTCCAAAAATGAAGACCCACAGAGGCTCAAATACTCACAGCCAAGTAGCTCAATTGAGCCTCAATTTGTTCCTCCCCAATTCACAATAATGACTAAAATCCTCCCAAGTTTGTTGCTGTGGGAAAAATAAGAGGCAGGAATATCAGGTATGTTTGCCTCCTTGAGTTTTTCATGTATATAAAGTTGGGGAAAATTAAGACTAAGACAAACCATACAACTAATTGTTCTTCTCAGGGGAGAGTCATGCAATCAAGCTGCAGCAACCATTGCACCTTAAAAGGGACAACAGGTCTTTTAATTTTTCAACACCTTCCCCAGCACTCTAGATTACTACTACACATTTTATACTATTAATAATATAATGTATTGTTTTTTTAAAAAATGAGTAATCAATTATCATGTTTTCCCCAAAATAAGAGCAGGTCTTATATTAATTTTTGTGACAAAAGACACATTAGGGCTTATTTTCCGGTTAGGTCTTATTTTTGGGAAAATACGGTACTAAATGCGTCTGGCTGGCTGACGATCTTAACTGGGTCTTATTTTCGGGGAAACACAGTATGTCTGCAGGTTTTAAGCATGAACCCATTAAAGCTGAGAACGTTTGTCAGCTATATGTCACCAGAGAAATTGTCTAGAACAGTGGTTCTCAACCTGTGGTCCACAGATCTCTGGGGGTCCAGAAAGATATGATGAAATGTTGATTTAAATCTTGAATTAAATGTTGATGGCCACAAAAGGTATTTAAAGAGGGTCCATGGTGAAGAAAAGATTGAGAAACACTATTCTAGAATGTATAAAGGTATCTCAAATTTATGATGGAAATGTGAACAAAAGTAGACATTTTATTCTGTTTTGTGGAAATGTAAAGAGCCAGAAAGTTTTAAATTAAAATATATAGATTTTAAAAATTAAGAAGATTTTTTTAAAAAAATAATAAATTGAAACTGGAGGCTTTTTTGCAGGAACAGATGGACAAACAGTAGAAATAAAATCATGGAACTTTGTTCTTATACATCATCACTGCAAAAGACAAGATCTTTGTATATTGCTGACTGAAAACCCTTATGGATTGTTTACATGAAACAAAAATGAGTTTATGATTTATGGTTTTGATTATTAGAAAGAAGAGATTATAGAAAAAATAACAATAAAGCCAAGACCCACATTTATAATTGTACTAATAACTGTTCTATATAGAGAGTAAAGCACACATGTAGCATTCCTAGATGGTGCTTACTTATTCATTGAGTTCACTGAAGTTTATTCTGAAATAAATCAGTATGAAGGCTGTACAAATCCTACAAAAATGGATATTTCTCAGTTCATAAGAGGACATACCTCTCTTTGAATCTTTAAAGCAGCCAAATCATTCCCACTCTTGCTTTGCTGCTTCATAAACTCTTCCTATTTTGCTTCTGGGGTGGAGGGGGGGAAGCAAAGAATGTGCTCATCTCTAATATTTATGTAAACAAACTCTAACTCTTTCTTTTTAAACCAATGTTATTTATTCTCTGCTGGGATTGGAACTCTACCAAACATATATGAACTTCATATAGGTTAATAACTGTGAAAACATGTATGCGATGAAATAATAAAAATTGTAGCTCCTTCTTAAATATACAGACTATGAATAAGTGTGTTTTCAGATTCCACACATTTTATCAGCATATGGTAGAAATTTCTGTCATTGTGGTCAGGAAGAGTAGTACTAGTAAATTATAACTTAGAATTAAACCAAACAATTTAAAACATCCACAGACAAAACAGCAAATACAGAAAGAGCTTTAAAGAGGAAGAGAAGACTGTGAAAAGACTAATGGTTTGACACAGTGATTCTCTTAATGAAATGACAAAAACATATTCTTTGCATATTTTGTGGGATTGGATTTTGATTTTGCATACTGAGTTTTCCTTCATGTTATGAATTCATAAGCTGCTCTGTTTCCTGTAGGATTAGTAAACATAATAAAATTGATGCTGTAGCAAGTTCTGAAAATCGTCACATCCAAGACGTGTGTTCATGTGCTGAATTCTAAATTGGCTTCTTCATTTCAGAAGATTTGGCTTATAGCCCTTCTATATGAGAGTCCACCACAGATGATCAACAGACGAATAGAGACGTACAGTCATATTTTTAGAGGATTTGGGCCTTGATCCATCTAAAAGCAAAAATTTAATGACTTTAGCAGTTTTAAATCAAATACTGCTGGAAAGATACACACGAAATATTTCCTACTAGAAATATTTTCTTGTTGATTAAATGTCTCTACCTTTTACTGAAGGATGAAGGAAATGGATACTTATTTTTATTTTTAAAAGGCCACTGTATAACACAAGAGGATGGAATATGAGTTACATTATTCCTTTATAAAATATGGTGTGTCCAATTAATATGGCATGTCTTCTCAGCAGCTTTCAGTACCATCAATCATGGCATCCTTCTGCACTAGCTCTGGGAGTTGGGGGTAGGCAGCACTCTGCTCTGTTTTCCTCCTTTCTCCAGGGCCGGTTCCAGTCAGTGTTGATAGGAGGTCAAATCCGCAGCCCCTACTTTGTGTGGTGCTTCAGGACTTGGTCCTTTTCCCCCTCCCATTTAACTTTTACATGAGGTTGCTAGATGAGGTCGTTGGATCATTTGGGGTAAGGTGTCACCAGTTTGCTGATGAGACCCAGTTTTATATTTCCACTCTAGGTCACCTGGATATTTTGTTCCAATGTCTGGTAGCTGTGAGGGGCTGGATGGGGCGCAAAAGACTTTTACTCAACCCAAGCAAGATTAAATGTCTTTGAGTGTTTGAACCTTCCATTGTTGGTCTTGGATGAAGTGTCACTGCCTCAGAAAGACCCTGTGCACACTCTGGGGCATCCTCACAGCTCCTGCTTCTCAGCAATGGTAGCAACAGCTCTTTACTTTGACTGTGATACTGATAGTGATGGTGAAAGTCTTATTCTTTGATTTGTAGAAAGCATGATCTACCCTTTGCACCTTAATTTAATTACAGCTTTGAAACCAGCTCCTTCCCAGAGTCAGTTCTGCTGTGAATCACACAACATGGCCTTTGAGGCAGAAACCTAGTAAGTTACAAAACTATATTGCACATTCCTGACAGAATGTTTCTGTTTTTAATGTCTTAGACCATTTCAAACTAAATGGCATTCTTTGACATTTCTGTGGCTTTTAGTCTGTTGCAGTATTCCATTCACAGGGTTAACCTGTGTCTTTCTTCATGCACTAGTAAATATCACAGTGAGAGGGCAAAACGTGGTACATTGGGATTTTTAATGATCTGCCCTTTGTCGCTTTGGGTCTTTGTGCATTACAGAAATTGGTAAGCGGCTTTCCTACTTCCATTTTAAAATCTATTTTCATGATACTGCCATAACCTTTAACAGAAAAAATAAAATGCTGTTCAGAAAAATCAGATTTTTTTCCCCAGAGCAATATGATGTACTAGGTCTCCCTTGCTTCCTCCCCACCATCCAAATGTTATTTATTTCTCAGATATTTTGCCAAATTTCTGCTGGAAACTTTTAAAGAAAGAAAGAGATAGAGAATGCAAGTAGCCAGAAGGACATCTGATACAGTCTGAATTGGATACCTGTGAGAAGCAGGTATTCAGTTCAATTTTAGATGCAGGTGACTTTTGGTATTTGGTGTTTCAGAAGAGGTCTAATATTGGTGGGAATTGTTTTGTGCTTTGTTTTATGGGGAAGTGCTTAAAAATGAAATATATTAGCAAAGTCTGCATTAGATAAAAACTGGGAACAAAAGATCAGCTGAGTGAATCTTCCCTTTTGACCTTCTTATATTTAAATGATAATTAATAACTTCTGCACTGTCAAAGTCATTTGGCTACTTTTCCTCTTTGTTAGAACCATTATTCAATTAATGATAAATTTATGTTAAAGATTTTATTGAGCATTCGCTTTGAAGCCTTAACTGGAAAGAAGCATTAAAGAAACAGATAATCTTACAGCCTGGCTTGTTGCTTGACTGGATTTTGTTACATGAAGAACCTTAACTGCAAAAGCAAACTGGGCAGGGATATTCCCAGTGCTGTGATGCTACAATAGAGCCTTCTTTTTCAGTCTGGTGCCTTCTTGATGTGCTTGGTCTGTTTCTCCTACCATATGCTGTACTCCAGTCCCTAAACAGAAAACCCCATAGATTTGGGAAACACTATGAATATCCAAACTGCCTTCCACCCTTTCATAAGACAGATATGCAGAGAATCTCCAAAAATTCATGTCTGTGTGAAATGTTTGTATCACTTTCTGTGTGTGTCCCTTCAAGTCAGGGTTAACTGCTGATGCCTGTAGCCTGCAGATAAGTCCCTGCAGCTTTCCTGGCAAAATTTAAGAAGTGGTTTGCCATTGCTTCCTTCTTGGGGTTGAGGGAAAGTGATTGGCCCAAGGTCATTCAGGTGGCTTTCATGCCTAAGGCAGGACTAGAGCTCACAGTCTCACAGTTGCTAGCCTGGTGCTTTAACCATTACATCAAACTGGCTCTTGAAAATCTCTTAGTGTATTTTCAATAATAAATGATGAAAACCAGGTGCAATTCAGTTGGTTTGGGCAGAAGGGAAACGAAGCAAAACAAGGACAAAAAATGGGGGAAAGAACTTGGGAAGAGACTAGAGTGGGTTTCCTCTCTATGCTTGGGTGCAATATGAAATAATCCAAATAGTTTGTATTATTCCAAAGCCATACAATGTTCTATTAATGATTGTATACCCTGCTACATTATTTATTTTCCATCTTCCTGCAGAAGAGGCATAAAGAGCCAAATTCTCTACTTGCCAGACACAATTCGCTAGATATCCTGATAGTATCACATTTTTAAGATTCCATTAGCTTTGCTAGATCCATGTTTATTCCTGCTGCATTTAAATTGATATTTAGAATGTTCAGGCTTGGCAAGCAAAAAGTCCAATGCAGCTGCTTTATGTTGGAGATGCAGAACACAAAGCATTGTTCAATTGAACACAATCTGACTGTTGAGTTTTATGGCTAGGAGACAGCTCAACATTGATCAAGCTTAGTTAAAGCAAAAAAAAAAAAGGCCTCTACCTATGCTGACAACAAATTATAGCTAGGGAATCATATTGAACTCTTGACACTATAGAAAGATCAGCTTTGATTTTAGTTCCTTGGCTCATTTGGATCTGTTAGGTTGATATGGACCAGTTTCTGCTTCATCCATCCTGAAATTGGTAATCTCCCCCCCAAAATTTAAGTTTAGTAGTCCAATTTATAAGCTATTTTTAAAGTTGCCTATAACTTTAAAAGTATAGTATAACCCTGTAATTAAATATGTTTCCTGTTCCAATATCTTTGCTATAAAAATAAAGATGCCCTTAATATGTGGACAAGTCCATGCAACAATCTCACCAACAGAACTTTACTGTTGCCTGCTTTCAGAATACGTTTTTCCACTTACCAAGTATAAAATTGTTCAGACATCAATGATTTCATGGAGCCAAGGACAAGTTAAGGTTCTAAGAATAAAAGCTTTTGAACTTTGAAGAACTGTCCCACTGTAATTAATATACTGCTTCTTTTGAAAGCAAAAACCTCATGCTCGGTCATAAACAATGTGTCTTTATTGTTTTCCATTTAGTACTGGGGGGAAAAATGAAATGAATTTCTGAAAATTCAAAAATCATATTGTGAGGTTAAAGTACAAACTCTGGCATTTAGAAGATGACTCCTGGAAGAAGGAGGGGAAAAAAGAAAACATTTGTCTCTGAGTGTCACCAAAGATTCTTTTTGAGCATAGTTATATGGCTGTTGGACAACAATTCAGGAACCATAGGATTCCTTAGATTCCATTCTCCAAGACTGCTACAGGGCTCTGATCACAGAGGAGGGAATCTGACACTGGAACCATTTTCCTGCCTTCCTGCCAACTTCCACTGCTGGTCCCTTTCCTGCTTGAAGCTGGGTCTTCTCAGAACTGAAGGGCATGATTTGAAGCACACTTTAGGCTTTCTTGCACACCTCTACAACCTTTACAGCAACATTCAAGATGACTGGCTTCAGTTGCTGATGGACCACAGCAAAGATAATTTTGCTTCTTAGCATAGGAATTATTCCCCACCAGAGAGAAAGTCTTCTGACTCTTTACTGCTAGTTCAGCTTCTAAAGGCCATGATATGTAAGAGATGTGCAACAGCTGGTCAGAAAAGAAAACTAGGTTTACTTGAGAAGAGAAAGCCACTGAAATAGCTTTCTTCTCAACCAGAACTTGGTTTGACTAAACAGGGAGTTTGTTGCAGGAGCAAAATAAAAGTGTATTTCATGCACATGGCAAGTTGCCTGTGTCAAGTTGTCCCATTCCATTCCTAATAGTGATACATTTGTAAATGCAGAAGTTAATTAGTACTGCTCCAGTAGCTAAATTTTTATAGAACAAAAGTTAGTCACTTAACTTCTGGTGAATAAATATTCATGCCTTTTCTATGCATTCTATTAAAAATTGCTAACACTCAGTTGAGGAATCCATCCAGGGCATTCCATATTTTAAAAAATACTCTAACAGAATATTATTATATAACAATTAAAATATTATATAACACCACTTAGAAGGTTGGTCTAGTGGTTTGGTCTAGTGGTTAAGGCACCAGGCTAGAAACCAGGCACTGCTTTATGCATGAAAGCCAGTTGGATGATTTTCGGCCAGTCTCTCTCTCTCTCAACCCACAATATTAAGCTCAGGCACAAGCCAGTCGGTCAATTCCTGTCACAGTCAATTAATCAACACTTGGTTGATTTGAAGAAAAAAAGTGGATCCAGCACTTGTGGGAAAATGCTAGGGGAAAAAAATAGAAATTGCAAACTTATATGTGAGACACAATAGCCTTTAGAGAATGTCAGAACTGAAGAAGCTTCTTGGATGCGAAGCAAAATATCTTCAAGAAAAAACAAAGTCCAGTCGTCTTTTGAAAAAGCACCTTTGGGACAACCATGACCTGGATGACTGAGAATCTCCACAGACTTCTAGAGAAAAGGCACATAGTCTTAGGGCCACATTCTGTATTACCTGGCAAATGTCTAGAACAAAACTTCTTGCTATGGCACAATGATACTTTACAAACTACGTCTGAATTCATCAGTTCCGTTTTATCCTCAGACGTCTGCTTGGGGAAGCCTAGAACTTCCTTTAGTTATTCCAGTTTGGAAGGGATGTTTCCAGTGGTGGGATTCAAATATGTGAACAATTGGTTCCCTGTGTGGATGCCGCTTCTGGAAGTCCATTCTGGGCCTGGGCAACAAAAAAATAGCTACTGGTTCTGCCGAACTGGCGTGAACTGGCTGAATCCCACCACTGGATGTTTTCCTTCTTTTCCTGAAACAAAACTTTGCAGGTGAAGTATCTTGTGGGAAACATAGTCAGTAGTAATGTATTGCCCAGCATCAACTGGCCTAGTAAATCTGCTGCCAAAACACCCATTGCTGACATTGCACCTCCAAGATTTCTCAGGCTTTGGCTATGAGAGATAGAACACTGGATCTTTTTTGCTTTTCTTTGGAATACTGAATGTTTTGCCTATGCAAAAATAATTCACAGGGAAAATTGGCTTCAGGATAAGCAAAGAAATGGGAGCTACAGAATTCTCTGGCTCTGGCTTTTCTATTTTATAATTTTATAACCCTATAAAATGTTCTCCTAAAAGCTGCCACCTAGAGGTCATCCAGGTTACAGCTGATTGGACATTTGAAAGTACAAACAAGTGAAGATTGCTTTAAAAGGCTACATAAGTAAATTTTTAAAAAGGTAACTTTGCGATAGTGGCAAATCTCCAAAGCTGTGAATCTCCAAAGCTGCCCTGCCATATGTTCCGGAGAGAAATTGGCTTTTGATTGTTCCAAATCACCATTTCATGAGCCATTCATTTGAATTTTTTTTTTTGGGTCAGTCTAGGACAGGGGTCTTCAACCTTGGCCCTTTTATGACTTGTGGACTTCAACTCCCAGAATTCCTCAGCCAGCGTGACTGGCTGAGGAATTCTGGGAGTTGAAGTCCACAAGTCATAAAAGGGCCAAGGTTGAAGACCCCTGATCTAGAATCATGACCAAGGAGGCATTTTTTTGATGTATTTTGTATTTTTTTGCAGATATTGAATAGAACAGTATTAAAACATTGTGAATCACTAGATAACTATGTGATCTGCTAAGGTGTGCCTATATACCCCAAGGTAAATTTAGAACAACTTGCTCTGACCTGAATGTGTTCAGGAGCACAATTATTTTATTTTCTCCGCAGCATTGAAACTTGATATATTTCCAAGCATGAATTCAAAGTGTAACATTTATTCTAATTCTCTTAAGGAACAACATTTCTGACTTTCAAATTGGCAGATAACTTTTTGTCTTAACTTGCATTTGTGCTTTATCATCTATGCAACACTAAATTACACAATTCTGAGAAAAGGTTACGTTTATTGTTATGCAGAACAATCAATCAAACTATTGTTAGCCATAAAATCATTACATTGCACATGATACAGACTAGTTTCTTATATACAATACTATGACATTCTTCTTAAACCACAACTAAAAGCAAAATGATAAATGAAAACAGAACACACAAATACCAAAGTCCACAATCCATTGCCTGCTGATTTGAGATAACCATTTGTTTGACATAATACACCAGACGTTTAAGCAGGAAATGTGAGATTGATTATGATAATATGGACTTAGCATTTGGATCCCTTTCTGAAGAACAGCTCCATTCTCTGTACAAGCATAGACTCCTATTTAGTCATCTTGGACCTCCTCATCATCATGGCATATGTTTTATAACAACTCAGATTCCCTTCTTGTTCTCCTTCTCCTTCTGCTGCTTCTGCTTCTTCTGCTTCTTTGGCTTCCTCTTCCTCTCCCTTGTTTTCTTCCTCTTCCCATAATATTCCATTATATCTGCTGAACAGATATTCTTTTAACATTCATCTAATTTGAAATAAGATAAATCTTGGTGGCATTATCTCCACTGCTTGGAGACAGGACCTTATCCTAAAAAACATGTATATTAAAAGAGATATAGCTTTTTTGCTGTTTTATCCAACTGGTAGGATGTATGATATCATTATTAGAAGCCCTTTCTTCCTTAACCTAAGTTCATATTCAGACTTATTGGCTCTTTTCTGGCATTCCAGATGAGTCCCTACTCCATCAACGTCAAGTGATCAGAAGGAGGGTTATAGTTTATACACAGCCTTTGCATAGAAAAGGTTTCCACTTCAATTGCAAACATCACAGCACTGGGGAAGCCTCCATATAAACTCTGGAAAGTAACTTTCAGTCAATCTACCAAACGTTGAATGAAGTGGACCAATGGTTAACCTTGAAGCAAACCAGCTTGATTTGTTTCTTATGTTTATGATGAAAAAATATTATTTCAATTATGATTTGTCAGAGAAAAAGATTAAAGCCCTACCTGAATCATAAATATCAAAATGTACTAGGAATGAACAGTGTTTAATGCAATCATGCATGGCCCATGACCAGTGAGTGAGAATTAATTCCTTTTGCCTAAGATTTACACTGAATTGATTATGGATAGTAAATACTATTCAGAAAGACTACTTTGTGCTCCATATGTACAGAGAGGAAACTAAACGTGGTTCTCAGCCCAATTTATATAACTTGTAATCATAACATCAATTTAATTTATATTTGCTTTTGAGAGAAATCAGTGTGATCTAATTTGTAGAATACTGGCCACTTTTCTATAAACCAAGATTAAGAATGAATTAAAAAATATTTTTAAAATCGGTATTTCATCTGTAATAGCATTTTAGAGGTCTAACTTACAAAGTAACCATTCTACTGCTTTCTATATAATCACTTCCCAATTTATTTTCTGTTTCTATTATAAAACTGCCACCTTTTTGGAAATTTAGATATTACAAAAAGCAGTATCTTCAAGCTGTCATCTACTTGGGAAAGCTGAGGGTGCTGTGAAAACCTGCCACTTCAAGGCCCTTAACATCATTGTGCAGAACAAATGAAAGAGGTTTTTTTACCACAGCAAAAAGGTCATAAAAATGGGCACATAAAAATGGGCACAATTCGCTTAACAACCTCATTGCTTAGGGATGGAAATTCCAGTTCCAACTTTGGCCACAAACCGAGGACTACCTGTAATGTGAAATGACTGCCTATTAGGGAGTAAAAGAATTCAGATTAAGGTAAAAGAACACAGCTGAAGATGTGATGTAGTACTGAATGAAGCTTGTATTGGATTACAGTGGTACCTTGACACTCAACTGGTTTGAAACTCATCGGATTTGGTTCTCAATGCATTTTGACCCCAAAATTTTGTCCCGGTACTCATTGTTTGTTTGGACAAGCTAGAACTTGTCAGTGTCAGCTGCCTTGTGACTCACTACATTATTCCTTATGGGAAAAATTGTTTGGTACACATCATTTTTGGTACTCATCGCACCTCCCAAAGCCAATTAACAATGAGTACCAAGGTACCACTGTAGTAGGGTTTTTACAAAAGGACCAATATCCTTTGTGAAACCTCCTTGAAATGACATGTTCCTATTCTACAAACACTGGATGGACGTGGGATCCTGTCTTTGAATTATTCTGTTCATTTACTTCTCCTTTTAAAAATTATCTCACATTCTTGATATTCTTCAAGGATTATCAAAAGAACACAAATACATCAAGTGGTATTTTTGAAAGTCTGCTAGAAGGGAACAGAAGTTGTTGCTAGAGAACCAAAAGTACACAAACATGGACATGGACAATGTCACTTGAAAGCAATGACAGCTCTAAACAAGTGACTCTGGGAGCTGTCCACTCACTGTGTGTGACTGTCTGCTTCATCTCTAGGCGAGGCGAATTTGTCTGCATGTGGATAACAATGAAAATTGTACATGCCAAACAACATCTAAATTAAGAACAGTCATTGGGGTTCTGGAGAAATTAGATATATTGTTTCTCAAGCATCCCTGACAAAAATTCAAGAAAAAAAAGATGCAAAAGCCAGCTTATTCAAGCAACCTGTTTTGACATAAAATGATTTTTGACAACTGAACCACCCAGAAAGTTGCGAAAACTAATAAGAACATCAAAAGTATGAATTAGGTTTAGGAATTCTGGAAGATGAATGGTCAGGAAGGCAACACAAATAAGAAGCCAGCAGTACTGAGCATCAAATGTTCCTTGGTACTGCATGTGAAAATTCAGATGTTGATGCCTTCATAGAGTTTAATTAATTGCAGTGAAATATAAATGAAACAAATAAATTGCAGAAGTGTTTATTTTAAAATTATTCCACTCTTTTACCTTTATTTACATTAAGGTGTGTTACCAGTAATGCAAAAAAAATCACACCATTAAAATCTTTTGGGGAAGCAAGTTTAATCATACCATATGGTTTTATGTGCACTTGATTGATTAAAATACTGTTATCAGAAAAATAAACTGTAAGCACCAGATGAATATTTGTATTTCTTTTGCAATGAAAATATTCCCCTAATATTCTGTAGTGATTATAGTCTCTGAAAGAAATGAGTGCTTTAATTAAAACTGTGTGCTCTTTTAATTGTAGAAAAACATGGAACTGAGAATAAATAATTTCTTGAAACTTTCTTAATTGCAGATGGGGAAAAAATTGGAAAAGAGTTTTTCACTTGGGAGAGGAGCAATTCTCCAAATGTTTCCAAGGGGTGAGGGACTCACCATTCACAGTGGCAAAGCATAGTTTCTCTTCTTTTCCCCAAGTTCATTATTGCTTGTTTCTATGTCATTCTGTACTAGCATATTAGGAAGAAGTTTGACCACCAGAAAGAACAATGGTGAGCCTTGAAGAATATTTGGCGAACTCTTGGGGAAGTTGCTTTTTCCCCCCTAAGGACACAAGAAAAAGATCCCTAACAGTCTCTCAGACAAATACCTTGTGAAATTAATAATCTCAGTTCTAAGATGCAACTCTAATGGAAAAAGATATGACAAAAGGGTTCATCTGCATGACCTACTTATGAGCCACTGACCACCTCTTGAGGACAGGAATGCATAATGTTGTCCTTACCTGAACCTAGTCCCCACAACCTCCACCAATTTGTTCTGCTCCATATCAAAAGTAGTGTTATCTGAAGCTTCCAGAGGAGTTATGGCAAATGGAAGATGGATATGTGAAAGCAGAGACACTGACTGTGGCAAAGACCAAGGAACCAGTGTGGGTAAATCAGATAGGAAACACAACTACAGTAGATGAACCAAATCTACTTTATTGTAAGGCTACATTGACAGAATCTTGCAACAAAACTTCCCTTCGGCAATTTTAATTGCTTGATCCACTAGGACAGGTCCTTTCAAAGTTTCTGTCCCTCACCGTTCAGTCACTTGGGTTCCTGCCTCTCTTATCTTAATTGTTTCCTTCCATCCTTTCCCCAGGCCATCCCTACATTACATTATACTGTGAGGATACTGGTTCCTTGGAACCTCCCTGAATAAAGAGAAGGCAGGAGATCAACCACATGTGCTCTGGATGTTTGTTCCCTGTAAGGAGACAGCCAGATAATAGTTTTCCACATGTTAGAGCATTGAGAGATGACAGATTTAGCCATTTTGCTTGCAAACATGGCAGAGCCTTTTAAAGGACACCAAATTCACAAGCCTCACTTTCTAAACACTTTTGGAAGTTGCTCCTTAACTCTTCTAAGCTATTAGAAACCTTTGGAATGACACTTTTGAAAACACTGGGTGGGTCTGCCTTCAACCCTGAGTGAAAGATATTTCTAACCATAAACTTAATAATTTAAAGAATCTGAAATAAACTGCAACAACCTAAATATGATTGTGTTCTTAAAACTTTATGATTGGACAAAGAGTCCAGATAAAAAATGTAATATTGAAACTTTTACAATAGGATTTTGGAATTAATTATAAAGAACAAATAACTTTTTGTGGGAAATAGATCCTGTATTGGTTTATACAAAGCATAACATAGATAAATAATTTCATGATTCCAAAAACTGGACACTAGAGGGGACTAAAGATTTCAGACAGATTTCACCTTCTATACTTCATTTCATTATAGGGAATCTCCACTCCTATTAGTTATTGTGCACTATGGCAGAAATGCTCCAATTACTGATCACTGCCCTCCTCAGCCATTTTTTTTAAACATGGAGAAACAGAGAAAACCTAGGTTTAGTTTAATTTCTTTTCACTGATGGAGGTGAAACCGACTAAAGCTCTAATAGCCGAAACACAGAAAAATGCTAAAACTGGGCCTGTTCCGTTTTTTTAAAAAACATGTCAGTAAGGAAAATGGAAGCAGGAGAATCCACCAGTCAGAGTTGTGATAGAAGGAGAGCATCAGGCCATCACTTTGCCAAACTGGAGGAATAAGCTGAAATTTAGAAAGGGGTTTCGTAATTCATCTCATTTCTAATTAGTTAATGCAGAGAAGTAACTTAAGGATGCAGGGTAGAAAAGTTTAAACACTCACATATTTTGTTGAATATAAGATAAGAAGTCAGGCTCTGATAATATGGACATATTTCATGAAAAGATATTTCAAGTATGAACTGCAGATTCCACAATTTGTTGTAAATACCAGGGCTACTTGCCAGGCGTCTAAAGCCTCATTGCAGATGGTCAGGGGAAGTCTGCCTATCAAGCAATTATTTGTGCTCTAGGTTTTTGTTTGGTGAGCTGTTCAAATCATCTTTTGTTACCTTCAGGGTAAAGCCAATGCAAAGGAATTGCCATCAGGGATGCTGAACCTGAGTATTCTTCATGGGACATTCTGTTCCATTGACTTCAAGTTGTTTTGACATTTCAGTAAGATCATCCCTCAAAATAAGTGAAATGACGGATGCCAAAGAATGCTAAAGTAATTTGTGCTTGCAGAGGTCTGAGGGCTGGGAATAGAGATAAATATTCATTAAACAGTTATCATTTTCAAGTGATAGCTTTACCATCTTAACCCACAACTGAGCAATGGACTGTGCTCACTTTCTTAACTTTGCAACTATAAACATTTGTTCAAAGTTTCCAGTGAATTTCATTTACATATCCATGTAATACAAAGTTCACGATTCTGATGGTTTACAGAGTTCCATCTGACATTCCTTTCATGTTTTGAGGCAAAGAGCTGATTGCCAGCATTTAGTTGTGGTAATTTTTCTTCCATTTGGTATTTACCAGAAAATTTAATGGATATGTTTTCTGCCAAAGGAGAATCATGGGCTGTTATAATGGTTAATCATTAGGTATTTGGCTCCAACCTACTTTAGAGTTTTCTCTTTAATTAATGTTGGCAATTCAAGTAGCTGATTTGAATATGTGCTCCATTTTTTAAACTCTGACTCACTGTCAACAAAATACCATTCAAGTTCAAACTGGACAGAAAGTTGACAACAAAACACAAAGCCAACTTCAGATTTGGCCTTACGTATGTGGCAGAAGATAAGTAAATATAAATCATTATCCCCTCTGATAACTATCTCAGGTGACTGAGCAACTATTTGGCAGTGGACTGAGGCAACTGTAAAATCAATTTGTGGTTTTGCATACTTAGAGCATTCCCTAATATGATTGAAATATACAAGGTTAAACATTTAAAAGGGGATACAAAACCAATATTACCTGACAAAACCAGTGTGTTTTTAATTGATATGGGGTAATTATGTGAGCTGACTTTATAGGGATGAGAAAAGAACTCAAGAAGACTGCAGGTTGCTCCATCTTGGAAAATTAGGGTGTCTTGTGAAAACCCTATGAAGAAGAAGAGAAGAAGAAAGAATAAAGGAAGTGAGTTACTCAAACTCCGGTTCCAGAAATCAATACACACTATGAGATTACACATGCTCATGCAATTCTGAAAAGGGAATGCTGAAAGGGAAGGATCAGAAAAGGACCTTCTGTCATCTTTCCCATTTTTCAGAAGATATGTTCTGATACTCTAGAGCAGGGCTTTTCAACCTGTGGTACGCGTACCACTTGTGGTACATTAACAAGTGGCAGGTGGTACACAGCCCTGCCTAGCCAAGTGTAGTGGGAGAGGGAAAGAGCTAGCACAGGCAAGGACTTACAGTGAGAGAGTCCTCTGGAGCTGCAGAGTGGGTGGGCGAGACAAAGGCCCCAGGCTCACTTCTGGCTCACCCTCCCCCATGAGAAAGGAGGAGGAGGGGGTGGAGACCTATAAAAGGAGGCAGTTTGGGCAGGAGAGGAAGAGAGAAAATAAAGCAGCAGCCTTGGGAGGAGGCGGAGTCAGCTCTAGCTGCACCGAAGGGGGGGAAGAAGGAGGAGGAGGGTGGGGGGGAGATCAAATCAAGCAGGCCAGCCATGAGCTGATTTGCAACTGCTGTGGCAGCCACCTGTGCTGGCAGCAGCAAACAGGCAAGAAATGCAGTGGGGGAGGGGTCACCCTCGAAGAGGAATGAAAAGCAGCAATGGCTGGAGGTGAGGCACGGAGAAGGGAGGGAGGGAGATGGAGAGTGGAAGGATTCTTATGTGCTTTTGTGACTTTGAAGTTCTGGGATTTGTGCAATGTGGGCTTTGTGTTCTTAAGGAGTGTTTGGCAATTTCTATTTGGCTGATGTCTCGTGTTAGCTTCTATTGCTCTGCTATTGTTAGCTGTAAGTTTTGCTGCAAGGGATTTTGAAGTATTTTTCTCCTGAATGGATTTTTCCTGTAGATTCCTTTACTTATGAATGGAGCCATTTGGGGAGGCTGCCTTAGCCGGCAGCCAATATTTACTACATTTTTTTTCTTCCTTAAGTGCCGGCTGCCGGCTCCTTACTTTCCTTTCTAGCCAGTAGCTAATTCTTAAAGGGGAATATGCCTTTTTAAGCTAGTTCACTCAGCAGTTTGTCTTTTCTGTTTCTGGAGGCTTTTCCTTGTTTGATGAATATATGGAAGAGAGAAAATATGGAGGGGGGGTCAAATTCTTCCTTCAGAAGGAGGTGGGCATGAGAAAGAGGGAGGGAGGGAGGGAACTTAGCACTTGGCCACCAGCAGCCCTGCCATTGACTTTGCTTGTCAAAAGGCTGCAAAAGGGGATCACATGACCCTGGGACAGTGACCATCATAAATATGAATCAGTTGCCAAATATAAATCACATGACCCTGGGCATGCTGCAATGGTCATAAGTGTGAAAAATGGTCATAAGTCATTTCAGTGCAATTGCAACTTTGAACAGGTTTTTTTTTTTGGTCATCACGTTTTTGACACCTTGCTAGGTGGTACTCGAATATTGCCATATCCTAAAAGTGGTACATTTGGTGAAAAGGTTGAAAAGCCCTGCTCTAGAGGATAGGAAACAGTGCTATTTATGCCTATGTATCACTTTGGAGGATGTGCCCGTCCATCTTCTGACGACAAGAAGACCAGACTGTCTTTCTGGAAATCTCCTACATCCTTTAATGCAAGTTCCAAGTCCATTTTTGTAGCCAGTTATGTGGCATAATCAAATTGCACAAATTACAAACGTAATAGTTTAGGTTTTTTTCAAATTTATATTCATTTGAAAGCCTTAGTTCAATTTAGATATAACTAGAGATAGTTATACAACCATTTGTTTAGTGACTATCTGAAGTTACAACAGCACTGAAAAAAGTGTCTTATGACCGTTTTTCACACTTATGACCATTGCAGTTGCACTATCCTGGTGTCCTGTGATCACCATTTGTAAACTTCCCAGCTGGCTTCTGACAGGCAAAGTCAATGTGGGGAGCCAGAGTCATTTAACAACTGCAGTGATTCGCTCAACAACTGTGGCAAAAAGCTCATAAAACGGAGCGCAACTCCCCGGACAACCATCTTGCTTAGCAATGGAAATGTGGGGTTCCATTGTGGTCATATGTTGAGGGCTCTCCGTAATGCAGGCATCGCACAGTTTAGGAGAGCCCACATCTAACGAGGAAAATCCTCAAAATTTCGTTAGGCTGACCTTCAAGCGGAAGGTGCCTTCAAATGAACACTAACCTGTGTTTATAACACTTCAAATAGGGTACCGCCTTTTCTTCATAAGCACACATGGAAAATCTTTTTGAAGCATTTGCAGTCAGATCACAAATCGCAGCTTTTATGCAATAATGCAGCTTCTCCTAAATTCATCTTTCACTGAAAATATCCCCCCCCCTCCCCAAAGCAAGGATGGCTTCATCCCTTTTGATTTTCCAGAAGTCCTTCAAATACTGCCTGGGGAGTCCAAAGGACTGGTGGAATAGTGAGGTGGGTAACTAGAAATATTTTCTCTCCACTCAATATTTTTGTCTTTTTAGCTTTGTGCTTTTTTTTTTTAATGTGGTCTTAAATGTTTTTAAATAACAATTGTTGTTCAGATATATTTTTTGCTTTCTAGCTATGCTCTGTGCCACCCAGAGTCACTTGTTTGTGAAATGGGTAGCCATAAAATTTGACAAATAAAAAATGCAACGGAAGGATTGGCATCAGGGTTTTGCATCTGCTGTCTTTCATGAGCTGTCTTTGATCAATAAAGTTATTCAACTGAAGCCCGATTAAGGATTTAATATTATGATCTGATGAATTTTTTTTCTCCAGTAATTATGACAAAATATCTTATTATATAATTCTCCTTTAAGCACATGGAAGTTACTCAAGTCCACATTCTGCTTTATATTAACATGCATATTAAATAATGCTCAGATCGTTGTTTTGTCCAGCAATTGTAAAAAAAATCCTTCACTCAAGGAGATTCTTTGTTTTCCTTTTCATAGCTCATGTGTTTGAATATTCTCCAGTTGATCTGTTCTGCAAACACTTTCCTGAAAGACCACCCACTCTCTGTGGCCTGCTTTAGGCCCCTACAATCAAGTGGTTTTATGCTCATTTTTACCCTACCTCCCAAAGCATCAAATATATTGTTAAAAGCAATTAAAAAAATAACAGTTAGTTCAACAATCTGTAAGGAATGGATTTGTTCAATAAGAATACGCTGATCTTTCTTTCTACATTATCAGATTATTTATTTATTTATTTATTTATTTATTTATTTATCTATTAGGTATTTAGGTATTTATTTATTTTGAGCTTTCTATGCAGCACTAGCACTTGAAACAACGTCTGCAAACTTTTATTCAGTAAATAATCTTCCTCTACTGCCTTGCCTTTAGTTTTTATTCCTAGTTACAAAAGATGCATCCACTTCCCATAATTGTGTGGTTTTGAATGGCAATATTACTTTCCATTTCTAGACTTTCCCTACCCGGGAAACAGTCATTATCTCTTTCTCTCTTATTGTTGTGTTGTATTTACCATACAGCACAACAGTAGGAGAGACAAAGATAATGACTGTTTCCTGGGTAAGGTAAGTCTAGAAATGGAAAGTAATGTTGCCATTCTAACAGAATAACAGAGTTGGAAGGGACCTTGGAGGTCCAACCCCTCTACTCAAGCAGGAAACCCTATACCATTTCAGACAAATGGTTGTCCCATTTTTGCCACTATTAATTGCCTCCTACATGCTACTCACCCTTTTTTGCCTCCATCCCTGGCCTGCATCTTAGAAATAGGCGTGCTGCTCTATGGGGCAGGATAAAACATCTGTTCCCATGATGGGAATTTCCTAATGATTTAAAACGAGGATAATGCATAGGCTTGTTTCCTCCCATTCGAAAATACATTATTTTTTGAGAAAGAAATGTCTAGTTTCCTCTTTTATTCTGACTCAGTTGAGTGGAATGGTTTAGGCTATTTCTCCTGTGCTTAATCGGGGATGGCAACAAGTTGTTAAGGCCAAGTTACCAGGAAACATTCCATTCATTCCATGTGGCCAGAGTTTGGAATGAATAATTGTTGGATTGAACTGGCACTGTTTCTCATCGGCTAGGAATAGGCACTTAATAGTAAGAAGCCATAAAAGAGATGTGTGTGGTGGATACGCAAGAATAACTAAGCCCATAATCCCACTAGGAGATCACTAGGCAATTTGGTCACCATAAAAGCATAACTTTGATTCCAGCCACTGTTGCATCATATATCCAACAATTCAGAAAAACCTTAGGAGACATCCAAATGAGGCAAACCCTTTTTGGAGGAAACCACATTAATACCTGAACATTCCCCAAACTTTGTTACTTTGTACTAACAAACCTTTGCCTAATACAAACTGTGCTTTTTAAAGAATGGATGCATTTGTCCTTAAACTTTCCAACTAAGAAAAAAAAAATATTTGGAAGAAAAGAAGTAGACTTTTGATTTTTTTCAGCTTACTGTGAACCTTTTGTCTGCGAATTTCATTAAGTCTAAACCAAATTAAAATGTTTTCATTCATCTTAATTTATTTGCAAAGAAATACTAATAGCATTCATTTTATAAAAACTAAGCAGCAGTTCTTCTATCTTATTTATTATTTTAGTCCTTGGGATTTTCAGATTAAGTATCATCTTGTTTGTAACTGACTTGCCCACTGAATTTTTTTTTTTTTTTTAGAAAAAGAGTTAAATCTTTAACTTTAACAAGTATTAAATATGATCAAATTAAATATTAAATATGATTGAATTCAGTTGGACTTACCTGTGATTACAATTACCTAATTGGTAGTCCAAAAGATCTGCAAGAAACCTTGTTAAACATTTTGGGGTTTTTTTTAAAAAAAATTCAGATATAAAAGAGGATAAGCTTGAAAAACTCTTCACAATTACTTGCAGGCTCAAAAGTCAAAAGTCTGCTTCTGTTCTTCCGAATAATTTTCTCTTAGTTGAAATTTTTTTTTTTTTTTTTTAAAAGGATAATCATAAGTGTTTAATTTTTTAAGAGTTAATCCACATTGCTAATGCTTGCAAGGAGAGGCATTTTCTCAACCTTCAAGATATATTGAACTTCAGCATGCATAAATCTGTGTAGGAGAGCTAGTGGCTGGGGATTATATGGGTGAAATTCAAAAACATCTGGAGAATACCAGATTGCATATCTCTTCAATGGCTGAAAGTGAAAGATACATACATCCAGGAAATTCTAAGTCTGGGAAATGAAGTTATTTGAAGATTCCTTTGAAGTTCTGTAGCTGTGGTCTAGTACAGTATCCTAATTCTTTAGTAAGGTTACTAGCATTTGCAAGAGTTGTTAAAAACAACAATAAATCAAACTACAGCCTCAAATATCTAGAATATCAGAGATTTTTATCCTTGTATATCCATGGAAGTATGCTAAAATATTTACCGAATGTACCGTTACCAGTTGTTTATAATAATAGATGTTCAGATGGTTCTCACGCATACTCTATGGTTTATATACCAAAGAAAGTTTGTTGATATCATCTCTTATATTATTGAACTAGTTGAATGACTCATTTCTGGACAGAAAAGGCAAACACTTACTTTCCTCAGAAATAAACCCTGGATTACCATAGGAAATTATGACATGTAATTATAAACTTATTATAGCATTCATTTATTCTGTATAATTAATTACCTTATGCTGTCCAATTTTTCTAGAACTAACTTATCCTTGCATTTGAATACTTAACAAAAAGTGGTCAAAAGAACAGATTTTAAAATGGAGGTGGAGGAGTGGGAGAGAGAGTACAGTAAAACACGTGCCTCTCTAACATGCCAGACCATTTGTATACTTTATTTTTTAAAATGTGTGTGTGGGAGCATTAGATAATCTGAGATGAAATACAGTTTGTGAAGAATTCCTGTATCTTTACTCATCTTAAAGCCACATTAAAATTCATTCAGCTTTTCCTTAGAAAACTCCTGCTTAAACAAAACATCCTCAGCTCTTTGTTCTATCCTCTGAAACCTTACTGGGAATTTTTTTTCCAACCTCTTAATTGGAATATGTTTCCTGAATTTAATCCCATTGATCTTCTGTTTTACCATCAGTGAAAAAGAAAATCGGAGGAAGAGAGAGAATGAAGAAGAGATGTGAAAAGATAAACGACAGGTAGAATTAAACAGCAGCAAGATAGGTTGCAGACAGGTGTGCGATTACGTGTAATTTATTACTAAATGTTGCCTTTTCCAATAGCTTTCAGCATCTACTCTTCCTGCATTAGAGTGTGAGCAAATCCAGCCTAAGAAATAACAAGTATATTACAACTAAGATTTCTAAAAAACTTAGTTTGGAATTTTGGCCATAACCAAATTATGACCATCAGGCTTAAACAGAAAAGCATATTAAAACTGTCAGAGGGATAAAAAAAAAAATCTAATAAGTTTTTCTGCTTCTGCTTTTTAAGACTCATTGCTACTGCATAGTCCAAGAAATCTGTCAGCAACCTGGCTGAGTTAATAGTTATTATGGCAGGCTGACCTAATCTTGAAGTTTTTTCTCTGTTAGTCAAGGAGATGATAGAATTAGATGAGAATGGAAAGGACAAGTTATTTATTAAGAAATATTGGAATTTTTTTCTTAAAAAAAGAAAGAAGAAAATTAGAACGGCATAACAGGAAAGAAAAGTAAGGAAATGTGTATTTTATATCAGAAGTTTCATTTAAATCATCTAAATTAGCTATAATGTCTGGAATTGTTAAATTTATGACCAGAAAATCTTCTGGAATATAGTGGTTGATAATAATCTGACTTAAATAGAAATATTTCAGAATACCTTCTTTCATTTTTCTCTATTTTCTCAGAAAATAAATTCATGAAGATATTAAAACATAAATATTTATTTATTTCTTTTTTTAGAAATGAATTCAGATTTATGGGGAAATGTTACCGAACAAAATTATGAATAAAACCACATGAAGCTGGTCCAGACTCAAAACAGACAGACTGGCCCAACATTCTACCTGTATGTCAACCATACTGAGATCTATGCAGCCCAAAGGACAACTTAGTTATAAGCATACATATTCTCCAATTTATTCCAGATTGTCAAGCCTTTTTAAGGCAATTAAGACCAATTTTTGATTTAATAAGAAAAGTAAATTAATTTCACACAACATTCCCCAAGGCAGGAAAATACTAGAAAGAGAAACATTGTCTCATCTAATCGTTTCCAACACAATTGTCTGGTCTCATTTTGTGGGAATAAAAGCTCTTTGTTTCTTTCTGTAATACATGTGAAATGATCATCAGTGGCTCTCATCCATCAGTTTGGGGTAATAAATTATATTGGAAATATTTTAAAACTTTAATTTATAGCTTTTAAAGCTGCATGGAAATAGATGGTGATGATGATGACTATAAAGTATTGAAAGGTGAAATCACAGAAAATAAGGAATGTCAACGTAATAAATCCTTTATTTCAGTTATTTACAATACTGTATGCCTCAGTGTATGTCCCAAGTAAAAGCAAAAACAAAAAACAATGAATCCTACAACAGCTTAAGCTGTCTTGTCCTTCAGAGCAGATGGTCACCAGTTTCCTTCAATCTAATGATAGCCCTTGCTCAGAAATGGCTGAAGAACCTGGCAATCATCTTCCCTCTAAAGCTAGTTGCTGCCCTGGATAATAATTTCATCCTAACTTGCCAGGCTGTCTTGATCTCCACTGGTTAATGGTTGTTAGTTGTTTGTTGTTTTAAGAATCTTGTGACTGATCCAAGAATGGCCCATTAAGCCAAACTTAACTTCTCCCAGGGGGGCACCCTTTTCCCATTCCTTACCCATAGCACAAAGCTTCCTTTCTCTTTGTTTAATTTCTTTTTAAAAATATCTCTAAATTATTATTATTTTCTCTATGAAGTGGAGCTACATTAATGTCAAAAGAGATAATGTGTGAAGGGAAGGCATCCATGGTTGTTTTTCATTATGTTTTTATTCTGTTTTTAATTGTTTATCTGCCCAGAGTCATGCATATGAGACGAGAGGACCTGTAAATTAAATAAACAAACATGGAAAATATGATTCTCCCTTATGTATTTCAATGCTTTGTCACACTGCAGTAATTTCTCTTTTACTTTTTGTGCAAATGATAGCCCAACTTAGTATGTTCTTCTGAAGAAGAAAGGCCTATATGCTACATTTATCCTACACATTTTTTTTTCTGAACAAATCATCTTTCTTCTATCCAGACTGAATATCTCTTGGATTCCATGTGGTCTAGACAATTCTGAAAATTTGGCAACATCCTGAAGTGGTTAGAAAGGTCAATCTCCCTTTGATCAAAAGCAGGACTGGACATGATTAGTACTTGGATGAGGCACCTCCATAAATCCCAGAGCTTTAGGTGAGGTTGAGAATTCGGTAAACATCTCAGAAGAAAACAGTGGCAAACCACTTCTATGTTGTTTGTATGGCTGCCAAATAAAATCAACTGATGTGTCTATGAAGTCATTTGGATTTGAGCTCAGCTCAAAGGAAACGTTTATCGTTTTTGAGGTTCTTACTTTCCAAATATAGCAGCAATTGATAGAAAGGCTTGGACCAGGATCTATCCTTTCCCTGTTAAAAAAAATATGTCACTATTCTGAACTTTAGACTTTCTAGTAGTAATAGGTTGGTAGAAGAAAAATGTTTGCTTTTAATATCGCCTTCTTAAAATGAACATATTTTTTGAAAAAAATAGACTGAATTTCACTAAACTTTCCAGACCCTGTCTTCTTCACTCAAAGTTTGCTAAGTTTAGATTCATTGCAAATTAAAAGCTGTATTATTATTTCTTACTTTCTTATTATTTACAGAAGGCTGCATCTGATTTTCATGTTACATAAGTATATATTAGAAAGAACATGCACATCTATACTCTACACAATTTGTGTTTACAATAATGTAGTCAATTGAAAAGGTATTTGTTCTTGGCTCACTCACTGGTTCTTTGCTTCAAGAATGAGCAACAAGACGCACGGACAGAAGAACAAAAGGATTGTTCATATATCTTAATTTCTAAAGGTAGTAGTTCTTTGGGTGTGTGATCATCCAAATATGGCCTATGGCTCATTCAGTAGCCTTCAAGAAAAGAAAGCTTGTGTATATTTTTCAAAGACAAGGTATTTGGTTGTTACAAAGCATATCTGATTAACTGTATCAGTTAATAAAAATATTTCTCTGATATAGTAATGTTCTTTTTGCCATATCTTTGCCTAAACCTGGGCTGGAAGGATTAGGGGGGATATGTTTCCTGCCTATTTTACTCAGCCCGCTGTATCGATCATTAGGTGAAATTTCTGAATTCCATTAAGCAGCAATCCAATGTACTTTTCTGCCATGGCTAAATGAACTTGCTACACACAGAATTCCCCAGCCAGCCATGGGAGTTGAAGCCCACACATTTTAAAGTTGCCAAGGCTGAGAAACACTGTCCTACTGGAACAGTCCAAGTGTATGGCTATCTTCCTCAGCATTCAGTTAAGTTTTTCCTTCTTCATCCTAGGATGCCCAAGCACTAATAAACAGGAATAAAATACACCAAAGCTTTTAGAGAACATTTTGTTCTTCCCGCCAGTAGCCATATTCCCTTCAGTGAGTCAGAAATTTAAGACCATCAGTCACAACAATTATAAAATAAATTTACAATTAAATAAACTGCAGCATCATATTTTATTAGCAGCTTCCAAAATAGTTGCCTTTTAATCTTTGGCCTTAAGAACAACAAGCACTGTGGTACGTGAAAAGATATAACCTATTTATTATCTTCAATCTGTGTGCCTTCACTTCTTTTAGGTTCAAGTGAACACATGAGTATTCACTTGAACACAGATTATCCTACCCACAAATCAAGACATTTCACACTGACTTGGTTTCTGGGCAATGGTGGGATTCAAATATGTGAACAACCTGTTCTCTGTGTGGATGCGGCTTCCGGAAGTCCATTCTGGGCTTGGTCAACAAAAACTTAGCTACCGGTTCTGCAGAAGTGGTGTGAACTGGCTGAATCCCACCACTGTTTCTGGGTCTCCCCATTGCTAGTCATACCTTCCCTGTTAAGGGTGTAGAGCCTCCTCTATATGAATAGGAACCCTAGAGCAATCAGCATTCCTGACTGTTAGAAAGTTTTATGTGTACAGAATTATTTCTCACAAGTAGTCCATATCAGGGAGTCAGTTTATTATTTTTAAATGAAGCTATTCAACCTGTTAACTTCAAATAACGTTAGACTGCATTAAAACAATTACAATATAGAATAAGGCATACTAAAAACCATCTATTGAAAGAATATTAAAAACTGATAATTTAGTATGGGCAGACAGCATTGAAAGCTGGAGACCCACAGTCATAATTTTAAGCAATCACACCTTTAACAATGCAGCCCATATGAGGTCTGGCAAGCAGGGATATCAGGGTCAGATGGCATGGCCAACGGCAGTCCCTAAAACTTTCATTAAATTTGGGGAAAGCCAGCTTGTATATGGTTGTGTAAGACTTCAAAAGAAGAAGCATCAACATGGAGCACATACCTCTTGCCCTATTTCAGGGAAGTGCATGACTCAAAAACAGTCTCCTGCCGTACCCAGTTCATCCAAACGACAAAAATGTTAAAAGAGCTTTTCCTCTCCTTTTCTGTAGGGTATAATTTTGCCGCCTCCATATAAAATAATTAGGCTGAAAAGATATGAAGCAACATGTAATGCAGGCAATGAGGCACCTATCTTGGAATAGATAATTAAAAATTAAGGATTGTTCACAGGTGATGTGATGTTCAAAGAGGGCTGATTTGATGCCTGATAGAACCAGACTTACGTAGAACAGAAGTCTTCACTCCAAGAGTCCTTTGCCTGTGAAATAATGATGATGATGACGATGACGATGATGACGATGATGATGACAATGATGGAAGGGACCTTGGTGGTCTTCTAATCCAACCCCCTGCTCAGGCAGGAAACCCTATACCATTTCAGACAAATGGCTGTCCAGTCTCTTCTTTAAAACTTCCAGTGTTGGAGCATTCACAGCTTCTGGAGGCAGGTTGTTCCACTGGTTAATTGTTCTAACTGTCAGGAAGTTTCTCCTTAGTTCTAGGTTGCTTCTCTCCTTGATTAGTTTCCATCCGTTGCTTCTTGTCCTGCTTTCAGGTGCCTTGGAAAATAGCTTGACTCTCTCTTCTTTGTGGCAACCCCTGAGATATTGGAACACTGCTATCATGCCACCCCTTGTCTTTCTCTTCATTAAACTAGACATACCCAATTCCAGCAACCGTTGCTTACATGTTTTAGCCTCCAGTCCCCTAATCATCTTTGTTGCATCTTTATGTTAAGGATCATATAAGTAGCTGCTAAAGGGAAGGCAAGCCCAATCTTACCAAGCAAAACAAAGATCTGCATTTCATCTGCATGTATTTTATTGCTCTTTTTCATCTGAATAAAATAAAAAAAATGTTCAATATAACATTCTTTTGATATTTTCATCATATTAGTCAGCCCAGACTTTATGCACGCTATTTATAATGAAATCTCATGGATTTTCAGAGCTCCTTCTTCTAAAGCAGGGCTTTTCAACCAGTGGTACGGGTACCACCTGTGGTACATTGGCACCTGGCAGGTGGTATGCGACCATCCTAGAAAAGTGGTAGCAGGGAGGGGAATGAGCTGAACTGCACAAGCCTGAATGAGCTCAGCACTGCACAAGCCTGAGCGACAGATGGCTGGAGCTGCAGGGCTGTCAGGGCTCAGCGGAAGCTCCAGGATCAGCGCCAGGCTCCAGCTGGGGCTCGGTGCTGATTCTGGTGCTTCTGCTGAGCCCTGAAGAAGCACCAATCAGCTGGAATGTTGCAGCATCTTCAGGGTCTTGTGATTTACATTCAGATGCTTGGCAACTGATTCATATTTATGATGGTCACAGTGTCCCATGTGAAGTGACCAAAACCTGCTGCAACCACCCAGCAGACGGGGGGAATAAAAAACAAACACCCCCCACCCCACCCCCGCTGCCAATCCTCAACAGAAATGCTCACAACAATGAAAACCTCGGACAGGAGGAAGAGCGCTGCCGGGCGCTGTCTTGCTCGGCTGTGGCTTGGGGGGCACCTTTTTCAGTGCCATTGTAACTTCGAACAGTCACTAAGCGAACTGTTGTAAGTCGAGGACTACCTGTACTTTATCACTTTTTTCCTTTTTTTGGGGGGGTCATCAAGTTTTTGACACCTTGCTAGGCGACTGGTGGTACTCGGATGTTGCCATATCCTAAAAGTGGTACAATGGGTGAAAAGGTTGAAAAGCCCTGTTCTAAAGTATAGCCAGATCCACAATGCAGTAAAAGGTGCAATCCTATGATAATTTTGTAGAGAATGTGCCACTATAGTTGCTGTTGATTAAACATAAATTGGGCATCTGCACCTATTTCCTCAGTGGCATTTACTTCTCAATAGACACACAAAAAGATTATGCTGATAAATTAAATTTAATTTAATACCATGTCACCACACTAATCTGTGGATTTTTTTTAACATGTTTTGATGTTATATGTTTTTTATACAGCATAGGAGCCAATGCTTTGAGCTACAATAAGTTACCAGGAATTCTAGAAGCAAATCCAGTTTAGAATAATAACATCTTCTAAATACTGTAAAAAGATATTGCAAAAGATTAGACTTGATTCATCAAAAACAAAGTTACAGAAACCATCCTCAGTTTAGTATATGCCGAACATTAACTTCCTATCTGGGAATTATGAAAGCTGACGTTCAGGACAGCTGGAGGTCACCAATTTGGGGAAGATTGAGTTAGACTGATTTGCAAAATCCTTCCAATTATTACTCCCTTCCTGTTGGCTATCTATAACCACTGTGGTATATGAATGAGCAAAAATTAAAAGTCAGATTTAAGCAGTGCTTTTTTTGTAAAAAAAAAAAAAAAAAAAGGTGCCGGAACTCACACATGTCATACAACCCACTTTGACTACCCTACAAGGTTCCATCCAAAAAAGGTGCCGGAACTCCGTTCTGAGCGTTCTATGAGAAAAAAAGCCCTGGATTTAAGTATGGAAATAATCTCTGTACTTTTAGGTGACACATTTGATTTCATTACATTCTATTCTCGTATTCAGTTATAAACTAGCAACATGTAATTTATATCTTAATGGCCATTTCCCAGTAATAACATTAAAAGTATGTCATGCTTCTTCCCATATGTGATTTGTTGCAATATCTTGCCTGTTGTTATTGTTAAAGAAGATGGATTAAGAAAACATGTACTATGAAGCCCTTCACTGAAAGACAGAATGGGATATTTTTGAGAGATCAGCAGGCAAACAAGCTTGAAGGCCAGATGTACATGTCTTCCAGATGCTCCTGTTCCAGGAACTTCCCTATAATGCTTTTCAGACATACCCACACACCCATATATCTACTTGCAGGAGACGCCTTGTTAAAATACAGTATGCTAAGTGGACCTTTTCTGAAGTTCATCTTCCTTCCAATGGGAAACAGACAGTTGTATGTATATGAAGTCATGATTGAAGTTTGACCTGCTCTGGAGATACCCAGGTACAAATCCATATTCATTCCATGTTGCACTTTGGGTAGCTTATGGCCAATTATTGTCTCTCAACTCCATCTAGCTGACAGAGTTGATGCCATGAAGATAAAATGAGTGGAGATATGCGTATTGAATCAATTTGAATACTTATTGGAAAGAATAGAATAGAATAGAATAGAATAGAATAGAATAGAATAGAATAGAATAGAATAGAATAGAATAGAATAGAATAGAATAGAATAGAATAGAATAGAATAGAATAGAATAGAATAGAATAGAATAGAATAGAATAGACATGCAATACAAATTCTGACCTTTCATTGACTGATGAACTCTGCTCTCTTTGAAATGTGTTGATTCAAGTGACATATCTTTTACAGTAGTTCCTCTTCTTAACAGGGCTCGCCTGACCTCCCTGAATTGACTATTTGGATGCCAAGCATTCTATTTCTCAAGATTTCCTTCCAATATTACTATGTTTTTGAAAAGGGTGAAAAAGAACAGCCTTGATTTTTATATATATTTTATTTAGCTTTCCTTCATCTGGGTCTGTTCCAATGTAATCAACACCATTCTCAGTCAGTACTATCACAATAAATCCAGAAATGTTCAGGAGATCTAGCTCATTTGAATGCATTAGCATTGCTTAGGAATTTTTTTTCTGAATTGTGCATTTGGATGGATCCATTGATGAACAGGGTACCAACTCAGACAAACAAGCTAACAATAAACAACAGCCTAATTAAGAAACCACCAAGAACATTCCCACCAATGTTGATAGGGCAAGCCACTAATATATAAATAGAGAGCAAACCTCACTCCCCTCTGGCACTGATGATGTTACCTAGTTGGGTAATGAAACATCTGCAAGAAAACACTCAAGCTCAGAGAGCATCAAGGATCCCACAGTTCAACCCTGAGCTACAAATATTTTCTTCTAAGGGTACATATCTCAAGCCATATCTCTAAAACTTTGAGGTGTCAGAGTAATTTTCTTCAGGGAATAGAAAGGCTTGGGTTTCAGTACTGGGCAGAAATCCTTTTGAATTAAAATCTGCTTAGCGATCGGTAAAGTAGGACCAGTCCAGTTCCAACATAATGGGAGTGGATTCTTACTTATTCATTTGATGATTTATTTTATGATTTGTTACAAATGGGTTTGTTCATTCTTGTTCATTCAAGATTCTCCCCTGCCTCTCAGATCTATATGATATATTTTTCTTAGCCATCCGTTTATTTGATGTGATTTATGATAGGGTCATAAAGTCATCAAAGAACTTATTCCTCTTTGTTTTGCTGCTCTCTGCAAGAAATTGTAAAAAAAAAAAGTGGGAGGTTTTGAATGTGCACCCAAGTTCTCTGTTAGATCACACGTTTTTGCAGACGTGATGTAGAAGCTTGGAGGGACTTCCTGAACATCTGTTTTCTTGCTTCATTTTGTCTGGCTCACTTAATGTGACATCCTAACTTATATCTCTATTGCTGGCAACGAGATTGTTTGTCTGTCTTTTGAGAATTGGGGAGGATACTTTGTAGATATAATTGCTTTTTTTATATGAATGTTCGGACTTCCAAGCACAATTGTTTTTTGCCAATTCCAAATTTTGATTGCCAGTTTGTAAACAATTCTTTATTCAAATCTTTCATTTATAGAATATTAAATAGGATTACAGTGTGGGAAGATAAGAAGAAGCATAAATAAAGCCATATTTTGGGCATGATTATCAATTCTTGGTGTGTATATGTAAGCTGGCAGTATTTTGGTGATGATCCTCCTCCTAATCTTCTCTGTATGAGTTTTGATCCCTCAAGTCCACTTTTACTAATTATCTACATCTCTATTTTCTCCAGCAGCTCTTTATTGCTTCATTATTTGACCATATGATGCATATTTGTACTTTGATCTATATATGATTCTGGTCTTGTACTTTCTGCTGTGATCTGACCATTTTGGGGACTGATAGTGTGTCCCTTCCTGGCCATAGGAGATGATTGCTATTAAGAGGACTGGAAAAGAGCTGATATAGTTCCCATCTTCAAAAAAGGGAAAAAAATGGATCCAGGAAATTTCAGACCCATCAGCCTGACCTCAATACCTGGGAAGATTCTGGAAAAGATAATCAAACAACGAATCAGCGAACACCTAGAGGCAAACAAAGTCATTACTAAAAGCCAACATGGGTTTGTCAAAAACAGATCATGCCAGACAAACCTTATTGCATTCTTTGACCAAGTGACAAAATTAGTGGATCAGAGGAATGCTGTGGATATAATTTACTTGGACTTCAGTAAGGCATTTGATAAAGTAGATCACAACCTACTACTTGATAAGATACAAAAATGTGGGTTAGACAGCATCACCACCAGATGGATTCGTAGCTGGCTGACCAGCCATACTCAGCGTGTGGTCCTCAATGGAACTGAATCTACATGGAGGGAAGTGTTTAGTGGGGTGCCCCAGTGCTCTGTTCTGGGCCCAGCGCTCTTCAACATCTTCAGCAATGATTTGGACAAGGGGACAGATGGGGAACTCATCAAATTTGCAGATGACACCAAGCTGGCAGGAATAGCCAACGCTCCAGAAGACAGGCTTAAGATACAGAAGGATCTGGACAGACTTGAACACTGGGCGCTATCTAACAAAATGAAATTCAATGGTGAAAAAAGTAAGGTTCTATATTTAGGCAAGAAAAACCAAATGTACAGGTATAGTATAGGGCGTACCTTGCTCAATAGTAGTAACTGTGAGAGGGATCTCGGAGTCCTAGTGGACAATCACGTAAATATGAGCCAGCAGTGTGCTGCAGCTGCCAAAAAAGCCAACACAGTGCTAGGCTGCACTAACAGAGGGATAGAATCAAGATCACATAAAGTATTAATACCACTTTACAATGCCTTGGTAAGGCCACACTTGGAATACTGTATCCAGTTTTGGTCACCACGATGTAAAAAAGATGTTGAGACTCTAGAAAGAGTACAGAGAAGAGCAACAAAGATGATTAGGGGACTAGAGGCTAAAACATATAAGGAACGGTTGCTGGAATTGGGTATGTCTAGTTTAATGAAGAGAAGGATGAGGGGGGACATGATAGCAGTGTTCCAATATCTCAGGGGCTGCCACAAAGAAGAGGGAGTCAAGCTATTCTCCAAAGCGCCTGAAGGCAGGACAAGAAGCAATGGATGGAAACTAATCAAGGAGAGAAACAACCTAGAACTAAGGAGAAATTTCCTGACAGTTAGAATAATTAACCAGTGGAACAACCTGCCTCCAGAAGCAGTGAATGCTCCAACACTGGAAGTTTTTAAGAAGAGACTGAACAGCCATTTGTCCAAAATGGTATAGGGTTTCCTGCCTGAGCAGGGGGTTGGATGCCCTCCAAGGTCCCTTCCAACTTATTATTATTATTATTATTATTATTATTATTATTATTATTATTATTATTATTATTATTATTATTATTATTATTATTATTATTATTATTATTATTATTATTATTATTATTATTATTATTATTATTATTATTAGACAGTTTTTCTTGTTGTATCAATGGTTAAGAAAGTGGATGTCATTCATTTGGAGTGGTAGTGGTTGTTTTCTTTCTAGTTTAGTCAATAGAAGCCACTCACAATTATCTTGGAATTCAGCAGCATATAAACTGCCTAAATAAATTAAAAGGAAATTATGTCCTGTGGCCAGTTTCCGTAACAAATCTGCTAAAACCCAATATACATCACAAACAAGCAAAATCTGATCAAATGAGGAGAAGACTCAACTGATAAATATGTCTGCTTTTACTGGCTTACTAGCTTTGTGTTATCTGGTTTTGCATTTATATTTGTAATGTCAACTTAAAATTGCACAAACCTTTTAACCAGCATAACAAAATGCAATTAGAGAATAAGAACTAAATAAAAGGTCAAAATAATCTTTTTGGGACTTCCTAAAATAAATGAGCAGTATGGGAAACATTCAGAATAGAAGGCTCTTTAGATGATTAAAAACACCCTTAGGCACATGCATTTGTTGTTGTTAGTTGCGAAGTCGTGTCCGACCCATTACGACCCCATGGACAACGTTCCTCCAGACCTTCCTGTCCTCTACCATCTTCTGGAGTCCTTTTAAGCTCACGCCTACTGCTTCAGTGACTCCATCCAGCCACCTCATTCTCTGTCGTCCCCTTCTTCTATTGCCCTCAATCTTTCCCAGAGGCACATGCATATACATTCATAAAAATATGTCCATTAATTCCAGGTCAGCAAGGCAGCATATTAATGTATTAATGCTACAGTTTATTGTTATTAATTAAATAGTTTGGTCTTACTAAACTACATCCTAGAAATTTAATGAAAAATAAAAGCTTTTGCTAGATCCTCCAAAATCGTAATACTGAAGATATGCATTCTTTCATCATATCAGAATTTTCTATCTGAATATTACATCAAATTATATCAAATTCACAAAATGAAAAACAAAGGACAAGTGCATTATTGTTGTTTTTTAACTCCATAACATTTTCCGTTTCATACATCCTTTTTGGTCCATATGTGTAGAAAGATCACAGCCAAAATGAGGTTCACTTTCTTTCTTTCGAACAGTTATGGGAGAGATTGTCCCATTCTCCTTTTACTGACCTAGAAATTATCCAAATTAATTTTGAAGAAGGAAAATAACTCAGATCCATTGACAAATCAATCTGAAGCATCAGATGGACAACTTATATTGAAGTGGGATTGGGAGAAAAAACTGAGATAGTTGCAGGAAGATTGCATAAGTGCTGAGGAACCTGTTTACTGTAGTTTCAATGATGAAGAATTTGGAGTGGGGGAGCCTCACAAGGCCCATCTCTTCATTGAAACAGGCTTTTGCCTGTCCTTAAAGAAGAGAAAATTTTGCTGGCATCCTCAGCTTGTATTCTGGTAAGATATGCTCGAAATTATATTTGCTTTCCAATTGTGTTGCAAAGCTAACCACTGATGTTTTGTTCCTATGTGACTGCTACATACAGTCATTAATTGATTAGTTTAATGTTCCAATTTGGCAGCTAATTCTAAGGGTTTCCCGATTATGTTGGCACCAAGGCACTAAGTCAGCATGTTGTGGTGCATCATTGAAACCAATACGATCACTATTCAGCACAAAAAAATCCCACTTACTTCTGCACTGGAAAACCTCCAATAATGTATGAGCCTTGAAGATCATATTGGAATTGCAATAACTGAATCACTAGTGTACTGGGGAGCAGAGGAAGGTGGAGGGAAAAGCATTAAATCTGTCATGACACCAAATGGTTCATTCCAAAGTTATAACTGGAAGAAGAAAATATGTAACAGATTTTGATGGCTTACGTAAAGGTTTGGGCAGCCAAATCTTGTAATAGAAACATTTCAAAGGACTAATATAGCCAGGTCTATTTTCATTCAAATATTGCTCAATCCTGAGCCCCAATATTTCTGGTGTATCATTACAGCCAATTGCCCTGCTTCAAGTTCCTTTGGTGATGGATGCCTCCTCATAGCTCGTAAACCTGCGCACAACTTGTGACTCACCATCCTGAATGCATCATGCATTTTCATCCCCTAAGAACATTGTGTTAATATGAGTTTAAGAAACCTTTTAAACTCTTAATCAGCAATTGCTAAACAACAGCAACTGGGTAGGAGTGCAAAGATGCTAAGATGATGAGTGAATTGCAGGAAAATTTGTAGAATGAACAGAGGAGAAAAGTTGTAGTTTAGTTGGTAAGCAGCTATTGGTCCTGACAATGGAGGACCAACAATGGAGGATTTCAGCTATTTAAGACTGCAGAGCCCTTTGAAATCTCCTAAAATCATGTTGCTCCATGCTTAGCTAATTGCCAGAAGATGCAGAATCTAAATGGCTGTGAAATAAGTGATCACAGCCATTACTGCCCATAGAGAAATCTACGGTGAGCAAGATAGGCCAGAATGACCTGCAGGCAAAAGAGGCAATAGCGTAGGGGCAGAAGCAATGTCAGAAAAAGTAAGTGACAGCATAAGAAATGTTTGAAAATATTGTGACATTTTACAGGTTGAAAACTCTCTTACATTCTGTCAAAGTTTTCGTTTAATAGAAACTCAGAAATTAATGCCACATGGATATCTGGCTATAGCCTATTATCTTCTGATCCTCTATTATGACTCCTTTAGAAAGAAAAATGGTATATAACTAAAAAATGAAATATTGCAAACGTTTCTAAACTTAAATTGTTGTTTACTTAATTCACCCATGTGAATATTACATTAGTCCTGTGCATGAACACTTTAAAAAGAACAAATCAGTTGGGCAACCCAGAAGGGATTTAACATAACTGAGTTTAATTGATGGCTTCTTTGTAGGTTAACCTTGACTGCACAGCTTGTCTACAATGCCCCATTGTTTGACTCTTTGTTGGTGATAGTGTTGCTGGCATTCAGTTTCCACCCTTGCATGATTTCAGCAAGCTTTTTAAAAGGACTATCTGATATTCTTGGTATTAAATAGCATTCTTCATTTCTGTGCACACAACCTAGGCACATTTCAGTATTCTTATCAAATACCTTATCTCTACGTTAGCATTAATAACTAAACATGCAGCATGCACTCCAACTATCCCATAACAATCTCTTTGTGAAACATTATGTCAACATAGTCACTTTCTTATCACTTGGGTGGCTCTTAATTTACTTTTGAGGTAGTTGCACAAAGTTTGCATCCACATCCAGTCCAACTTTATGCTAGAAATAGCAGAGATTATCACTGATTGTACTGAACCAAGAGAAACTTCTCAGTCCAAGAACACTTGCCAATGCACATGTCTGTATTATTAAAGTTAATACACAATTGAAGGAGTATCAGCGTGTCACCAAGTCCTCTGGCTACAACCCAGCAAGCAATATGAGGATGTGGTTATGGCAAATGAGTTTGCACATTTAAGCAGCGTTCAAAGGGGGTAGTCAGGAATTTAAAGATAAGTATATGTTTAAGAAGAATGCATCCTCAAGATCACAATAAATAAGTTGAAACCCAGTGTGTGCCAAATCATAATGCATATTCAGAATTAGATACTGTATCACTATCCTAAGTTATTTGCTGATTTGGCATCAACATAAATGCCATGGTTTGTATTTTAACATGTACCAAATGTGGTGATATACTTTATAATATACTACAGAATAACTTATGTCTTGGGCAATCATACCAAGAAGATCCTTGAATATGCCAGTAATATATTTTGATGGTATGGAATATATACGGTATGCAATGAAGTTTCTTTTTAATGTATGCTGATTAGTGTATATTTAAAGTGACAATAAAGTTTTTATTCTATTCTATTCTATTGTATTCAAATGTGAAAGTATTATTGGGCAAGATTGCCTGCATACATTTTCCTTTGTTTTGTTATATATGCTAGACCAGTGTTTCTCAGCCTTAGCAACTTTAAGATATCTGGACTTCAACTCCTAGAACTTCCAGCCAATGAAGTTGCCAAAACACTATGCTAGACAATATGGCAGGACTCCTGACTTGTTTGCTTCTAAATCATTTTGAGATGTAAACTGTAAACAGCTCAGAAATATCTACAATGACTAAAAAGTAGTCTCCATCAAGTGGCCTTTGACTCCTAGTGATTTTATCACATGGTGTTTTATGTCATTTTCTTGGCAGCAAAATGGAAGTGGATTGTCATTGCCTTTTGGGAACTATTTTTAATCTCTTAGTCTAACCTATAACCCTGAAATTTTTTAGAGGTTTCCCATCCATATGCTAATCAGACCATACCAGACAAGGTCAGCCAGATATCACCATCTGCTGAGTTTAATCCAACTAACATCGGCTTTTTAGACTTTAAGGATCTGGTTACTAAAAGGTCCACATATTCAAAAACAGTGTCTTTATAATAAATTATAGAAAGAGGGGTAGTGTTTTGTATTTAAACTGTATTTAAACTTAAGAAAAATGGGGGCAGAGACTACTCTTTAAAATGATCAAAGTTAAAAAACATTATATACCATTGTTAATTGTATACTTTTAATCCATGGACTTCCAAAGTATAATATTAATAGGGTCATATCCAACAATAATGCAATAAGCATTCTCAAATGAAAGACTTTTATGACTTCAATAGAAAAATTGCATAAGACCACATACTGACTAAAATTTGCTAAATGGATGAGGTTTTGATGAAGGGGACAAATATTTTTCTAGCTAAAGTCTATTACTGCCATACAAAAACAGTGTGTTTCCTCAACAGACTCTAACTGACAATAAAGAGATCTACCAGGTTAATAGGGAGATCTGCTAGCAAGAGGGGAGAAGAAGCTAAAAAAAGATGAATACTGTAGCACTGCATTCAATCCCCATTCAGAGTCACCTCTTGACAAGATGGGTGGCATATACATTTAATAAACATAAATAAATAAATAAATAAATAAATATAAACAAACAAACAAACAAACAAACAAATTCAACCTATGGAGATGTGCAAAATGTTGACATAAAATTGACCAGGCCTAGTTTTAGTAGTCCTAAATAATTTCTAATCCCTGGAATGCAGCGATGGTTTCAAGCAATCCTTCTGGCTATGAAGGATTTGAATTTAGGATAGATTCACTCACCATAATGTCAGCTCAACAACTTAACTTTTTAGAATCGGGTTGCCCAAGGCATTAAATGCATTGGGAGTACTTAATTGTCCTTTGCTCTTTTCATGCATGCCCATAGCTAGTTGCAAAGATAAATGCAGACAAATTCGAAAACTGTGTTGAGCCAATATCATAAAATGGCATAAGAAAACTTGCAACCATCATCCATGTGAGTTGTCTCTGGAGTGGAGGGACAGAGAGGCAGAAGGTAGATATTTTACAACTGCAGTACTAAAGTTTTAGTATTAATTCCATACAAAGTCAGATTTTGTTCGGTACTCACACGTATCTCTTTTAAAAGCATATTTAAAACATTCTTGGCACAGAAGCATAAACATTTTGTGATAAAGAATTGAATAAATAAAGACACCAACATAAGCAAAGCTATGGACTTTCCTTGAACTTTCCATGCGTTTATAAACCGAGACTATATTTTGTACGTGTGTTTACATTTAAGAAATGTAAATGTTCTTTAACTTATATGATCTGGTCCAGTCCTTGTTTTGGTTTCAAATCACTACAATTCACTTTGATTTTGGGAAGAAATATTACAGTTAAGGATCTTAAGGAGATGTTAAACTATATTCTTCAAACATAGGATTTCTCATTTCATGAATTGCTAAGGCCATATTAGGTCTGAGGCATGGCAAAACTGATAATTTTACATAATTGGAAGTAATCTTCCTGTCCCTTTTAAGCAATGGATCCAGAATATGAATCTATTAGCTATTTCTAAAATATCCTTGTGCTCCAAAAAATAGAACACAAAGTAATTTGTTTCTATATAGACTCGATTTTATAATTGTAAGTATTAAATTATATCACTATCAGTAGTTATTATATGGTACTTTCATTTTTTTCTGTTAATTAACTTTTTGTTGGTTATAACACTGTAACATATCCAAGGGTTTTTTATTTCCCTGCTACATTAACTTTTTTCTATCGTGGCTGCTTTCTTTGCATTTTACCATTAAATTGAAATTTTAAAAATGTAAAATGGGGGTGGAGGGGAGACTGCATTTTTTCCAGACTAAATTAAACATCTGAAAAATATACTCTTTCTCTAATGTTTGTTGACAATGTTCTCAGAAGAAAAAATAAAGGGGCTTTTCTATTGATATCTGTTTAAACCATCTTTCAGACTGATTTCTTTGTATTTGATGAAATAACAGGAAATATAGTAATCACAATGGATTTCTAAGGAGAAACTATGATGCGGATGCACTTGAAAGGAAAATATGTCACTGGAATTTTCTCC
The DNA here is from genome assembly GCA_023970755.1 of Azemiops feae. Classification (NCBI taxonomy): domain Eukaryota; kingdom Metazoa; phylum Chordata; class Lepidosauria; order Squamata; family Viperidae; genus Azemiops; species Azemiops feae. The sequence continues at coordinate 1,041,919 of JALGBA010000025.1, read as the reverse complement.
CCAATATTTGTAATTCTTTTAAAATGCAGCACCATTTTAAAGTGGAACAGCCTCTTATATGGAGAGGAAACCTAGAACTAAGAAATTTCCTGACAGTTAGAAAAATTAATCAGTGGAATAACTTGCCTCCAGAAGTTGTGAATGCTCCAATACTGGAAGTTTTTTTTTTTAAAAGAGATCAGACTGAATCTCTCTTTGCTAGATTTTTTTTAAAAGTTCTTAAAGCCCAACCTATTCTAGGCAGCCAATTTGGGTGACTTTGGACCAGCCACGCTCTCTCAGCCCAATTCACCTCACAGGGTTGTTGTTGTGGAGAAATTAGGAGAAAGAAGGAGTATTAGGTATGTTCGCTATCTTGAGTTGTTTATAAAAATAACAAAGGCGGGATATATATTAAACAAATAAACAAATAAATGCAAGCTAGCCATGTCTGTGAATCTAACACAGGTGGTTAGTTTATGGTTCAGTCATAAGACTCAGAAAACCACCCACGCACTTGCGGCAATACAAATAGGAGATTCTGGGTTTCACATTCCAGCTTTCAATTTTCTAAAGCTGCAATCAATGGGCTGAGTTTGTTTTGGGGCAAAAGCAAAAATGTATTTACCGAAAGGGATGAGGGGGGGAGTGGCTGTCTTACCTTGATAATGTTGTCTAATGTTGTAATAGTTTATTGTGAGTATATCAATGAAATTAATCAGGGAAGTGATCTTGATATTCAATGTTTCGTTTATAGGTTGTTTGCTCTGCAGCTCCTCCAGCTAATGATGCTGAACCCACTGTTAGAATCCAAGCTAGAAATCTCAGGATAAAAGCAATAAGGAAACTTCACTTTCGTTTGCAAAATTGGAGGAAAAAACACAGGTGACTGGGGAGAAAAAGGGGAAAAATATTTTTAGTCCATGTTACAGTCATTTTTGAAATCCAGCGCCCAATTCTGTTTGTTCGTTTGAAGTACAGTAAATAAGTAAGAAGTGGGGAAACATTCACAAACTGAGGTGATGAAGAGATTAAAACACTTTCTGAAAATGCCATCTCAGACTTCGGAACTGCCTTGTTTAAAAGGAATTGTGACTAAAGGGAACATGACTGAGGATCATGAAGCTTTAATCATACAGAGAAGCCCTCTTTCTTCATTAGAAATCATGAGCCAGCAATATGCTGCTTTTGCCAAAAGAGCTAATGCAGTCTTGGGATTCATCAACAGAGATATTACTTGTGATCATAAGAAGTGATAGTTGTATTTTATGATTATTGGTCAGACCACACCTGAAGTAACGAGTCTGGTTTCAACTTCCATAAGTCAGGAAGGGCACTGGGGAACTGATAAGAGGGCAGAGAAGAGCAATGAAGATGGTGAAGGGCTTGCAACACTAAACCCTATTAAAAACAATTGAAGGGATTGAGATTATTTAATCTGAAGAAAAGAAAGCTAAGGAAAGAATGAGAGAAACCTTCAAACACTTGAAAAGTGGTCACAGGGAAAAAGGTGTAGATTTATTCTCAGTAGTTCCTGAAAGCAAAGGAATCAACAATGGAAGCTTTACAAGAAATGATCCAAACTCAAAACAAGGAAACTTTCTAACCATGAGAATTATTAAGCAGTGCAATAATCTATTTCTTGGAGTTTTTGCACCTTCTAGTACAATGTTATCAAGCAAAGGTTGGACAGCGACTTGTTGGGAATGGTCTGAGGAGTTTTGCTCTTTACAGAGAGTTTTAAGGTCTTTTTCCACCCTCTATAGTTCTGTGATCATCATTTAAACCAGCAGTGTATAAATACCCCAAGGTCTTGCCTATGGAGGTTCTCAATCATCCAGGTTATGGTTACCCCAAAGGTGATTTTCTAAAAGGTAGCTGGACTTTCTTGGAGTTTTTTCCCTTGAAAACATTTCACTTCTCATCCAAGAGAATCTTGGAACTGAAGAAGCTTCTTGGATGAAAAGCAAAACTTGGAATATCGCATCCAGTTTTCGTTGCTACGATATAAAAAAGATGTTGAGACTCTAGAAAGAGTGCAGAGAAGAGCAACAAAGATGATTAGGGGACTGGAAGCTAAACATATAACTAACTGTTGCAGGAATTGGGTATATCTGGTTTAATGAAAAGAAGGACTAGGGGTGACATGATAGCAGTGTTCCAATAACTAAGGGACTGCTACAAAGAAGAGGGGGTCAGCCTATTCTCCAAAGCATCTGAAGGTACAACAAGAAGCAATGATGGAAAATAATCAAGGAGAGAAGCAACCTAGAAATAAGGAGAAATTTCCTAGCAGAACAATTAATCAGTGGAACAGCCTGTCTTCAGTAGTTATGTGTGCTCCATCACTGGAAATTTTTTTTATAAGTATTTTATTAATTTTCTAGTTTTACAATCATAAGTACTTAATAAACAATGTGTTGTCTGGGTCCATCAGTAATTCAGTGGTACATATTAACTTCCTCAATCTAGGTACAATATTACACCATCCCGTGCTTCCGGTGTTATACATTTTCCATACTGGGCAAATACAATTCTTATTGCTGTTAATACATATACAATTGAATATCAGCATCTTTGTTACATTTTTCTAATATTATATATAATATCAGTAGTGTCAATTTAAAATATCTTTTCTAACCAAAACATATCTCAATTGCATTTGCACTTAATATCCATTTGTTCAATCAATATCCTGCTTTTCCTGCTTTTTTAAAAAATTTGATTTCCCATCAGTGTTCAAAGTGTCTCTATCATTTATAATTTTCTCATAATAAGTTATATTTGGGCAACCAAAGGCTTCCCTTGTTCAAATCTTCTTAGCATTTTCATATTTCCCTTCTCATATCAAAATGTAAAATTCTAGTTATAGATCCTATCTTTCTAGTTCTAATAACACTTCTATTTCTAACAATTATCTATTCTCTTAGCCATATTCAAACATCTCTTTAATAGTATAATATCCCATCTAATGGGTCAGGACCTCTATTTTCTTCAATCTTACTCTAGCTTTCTTCCTTTGCCAACTAACTTTCCAAGTCAATGCCTTTGAATCATCAAGTAGTTCTTCCTCTATTTTTATTTATATTGTTTGGAATAAGTAAGACAATTTGGTTAAAGTATTTTTGGAAGAACGCTCAGCCCATTGATATTCATTAAACAGCCTCCCTCCTTCTCCAATTTCCCACAATTCTCCTAACAGCTTTATCTTCCATTCAATCGGCTCTTCTTTCTTATCCTCAAGAGTGTTCTGAGATCTTGACAGGTAAGATGTCTTTTCGGTTTCCGGTATTATCGCTACATCTTCTAATTCTTCATTTGTCTGAGTCTGTTTGTTAATTTCTTCCTTTAGGTCCTCCATCTTTGGATCTGCTTTCTCTAATTTCCCTTCTATTTTCTGGATTACTAGTTCCTCCTTTATAGTCATTTTCCGAATTTGTGGATTTAGATTAGAAAATTGTTCTTTTATCTCCTTTGTGTTATTTTTAGTCTCATCATGAGCTAAGGCAATTGTCTCTTGTATTAATTTTAACATAGAAAGAATTTCCTTCTGAGCTTCGTCAACATTTTCTTGTTGATATGTCAAGCTGGGGACTTTGGAGATAAGTGTTAGAGATGGGTTTTTACCATTTAAAGCTGAGTATGGAAGATCCATTTTGTTTTTATATGTGGTCTCTATAGTCCAATCTATTTAGGGATTTAAAGAGTTCCAGTCAATTGTCATTTGAGCTCCAAGTTATCCAGCCTACCAGTCCATCCTTAAGCCTCCCCTAAGCAAATATAAGCAAAATTCTGTCCAATGAGAAACATGTCCTTCTGTCCAGAGAGAAAAAAGCAATTAAAAGTTGTTCATCAGTCAAAGGTTTATAATCCAAAGTATTCCATCATCTCAATCCATAATGCATGTTTCTTCTACAGGTAAATAGCTCCATGACACAGCTCTAAAAGTCAGTTGGTATTTATATTCGTGGTCCAAGCAGGTCAGTTTCAAAATAGTTTATCATCTCTGCCACACAGATAAGCAGCCCAAGAGTTTTTTCCCCCTTTTCCCAGCTACAATCTAGAAGAGTGAAAGTTTCCAAGGACAATAAAAGTCTTATCTGGGTCTGGGCTTCAAGCCAAGTTTCCCTTAAACATAATAAATTGTAGTGCTGTGGTTCACCACTAGATGTTGTTGATGCCATCTTCCAGCTTTTTAAGTCCAAACTTATATTACAAGCTTTTCAAGTCTCTTTTTTTAACAAAAAAATCTCAAAAGCACTTTTAGTCCCCAAATTTCAAAGCTATATATATGTATTGATTCCAAATTAATCTTGTAATTTTCTCTGTTTTCCCCCAAGCAATTAATTCACCGCTTTTCTTTTCCTGAGGGAACGGGGTGGAAATTCCCCTTCCCTCTCTCCTTGGGGAGGATTCTTTGCTTTGGGCGGTTTTTTCCAGGAGAAAGTCTTAAAGTCATAAAGAGAGGATAGGGTCTCACCCAGTTCCATCCATGCTGCTCGAAAGTTGCTCATTAGTGCTTATTTGTTTCAGTTGTCAGCAGCTTCTGACTGGCCACATGGATGTAGCCAGTCTTTCCCCTGCCAGTTTGGAGGGCTTCCTCAGATCAAATGGAAGGGCCCCAACCCTCCCGCAATCAACAAGGGTCCCCTCCTTCTTCGTTGCCTCTCCGGGACGACTTTCGACCCTTTTTAGGGTCTCCAGCGGGGCGAAATCAAATACGGAAGACGGCGCCCCATCTTCCTGTATCTGTTACCCCGCAACGTCAAACCGGAAGTCTCGATGGAAATTTTTAAGAAGAGATTTGACAACCATTTGTCTGAAGTGGTATAAGGTCTCCTGCTTCAGCAGGAATTTGAAATAGAAGACCTTCAAATTCCCTTCCTACTCTGTTATTCTGTTATTAAGTAATGGAAGAATTGTAAGATTTAAGCAAACTATGATTTTTTTTTTAGTAGAATGGTACATTTTTGAGAGATTTGTTTCTTTCCAGATAGAAAAATGCTGTGATTCTACTTTTTCCAGCTGCATACCATGAAGTTTATGATATTTTGTGGTGGCCAGACAGTTTTTTGGGGCTAACAGAATGTCTAAACATAGTAAATTACCTCTGACCATTCAGTCATTTGAACTCACAGTAGTTATCCAGATCTTCCCTTGGGTTCCATATATTGCTTTTATTGCTGCACAGCTAATTAAAGATTCCAAAAGTGAATTCTTCTGATTGCAAAAAAACAATCTCCTGCTTTTAACTTCACTCTGGTGCAGTGCAAACTAATATTTTTCTTTGAGAAATAGATCTTTTTGCTAAAAAATATTTTTCCCCAACCTACTCGGTTCATCATAACATCCTGAAACCATCTGCAGAGAACTATTACTGCTTGTAACAAGTGATTATTTTTCTTTTTGGGGGTTCCTAGCTGATATTAATAAGTGCAATTTTCATTCATGTTACATTGGTGCTCTTTTCTACTATTTATAGGGCTCTCTCTAAAGGTAGACCTATTTAATCCCACCACCATTTCCCTGTTTCTCCCATGATTACTGAAAAGGATGCATCTATATAGCGCATGTAATAATCTAAATGCTATGAATGAGTTTCTCATTCTACTGCATTATGGTGGATAACTTTTTTAACGTACAGATTCCAGCACTCTTCACTATTAACTATGCCAGTTGGTGTGGTTGGGATTTGCGAGAATGAGCTCTTACATATATACATACAAGTTCTTTCACAAGAGGGAGACTTGGTCACATGGAGAAGACACTGGTTTATTCAGAGATCGAACATGTGGTGAATTGGCAAGGGCTGCAAAAATGATTTGAAGTGGCTGTTCATGAATTTGCAGGCAGAAATAGCCAGGAGCAGCTTCCAAAAGAGATGTGCAATCTAGAAAAATTAATACAGAAGATTTTCAAAATATATATAAAAATCAAAGCAGAGACTTTTATTTTTGGTTTAATGAACTTGGAAAAAAATCTGAAACTTTGTTGTTACACATGTTGACAGCAGCAAGAATGCTCTATGCACAAAAATGGAAAGATACATTAGAAGAGAAGAGCAACTAAGATGATCAAAGGCCTGGAGCCTAAAACATATGAAGAACAGCTGCAGGACTTGGGTTTAGCTAGTCTAAAGAAAAGAAAGACTAGGGGTGACATGATAGTCATATTCCAATATGTGAGGTTCTGCCACAAAGAAGAGGGGGTCAACTTATTCTCCAAAGCACCAGAGGCCAGGACAAAAAACAATGGATGGAAACTAATCAAAGAGAGAAGCAACCTGGAATTAAGGAGAAACTTCCTAACAGTGAGGACAATTAACCAGTGGAACAGCTTGCCTTCAGAAGTTGTAGGTGCTCCATCACTGGAGGTTTTTAAGAAGAGGCTAGACAGTCACTTATCTGAAATGGTATAGGTTCTCCTGCTTGAGCAGGAGGCTGGACTAGAAGACCTCCAAGATCCCTTCCAGATTCTATTCTATTCTATTCTATTCTATTCTATTCTATTCTATTCTATTCTATTCTATTCTATTCTATTCTTTCCCACAATGGAAGAATGGCTGGCAGAACTGATGGAACTAGCAGGGAAAGTGGTGAAATTAACTACTTTAATTGAAGAAAAGAATACATCCAACTTCATTTCTACTTGAAAACTGCTTCTGGAATTTGTGCTTGAGGCAGAAAAAAAAATGGAACTTTGAAGTTTGTTGTTATAGAAATGGCTAATATATACTAAGTATGCAAAAGTAAAAAAGGCTGTAATGTAATTATTCTCCTGTAATTTTATTCTACTGCGCTGAAAAGAGTTGGAAGTTAATATTTTTTTTTTACTTTTTTCCCTTTTACCCCATGTTTCTCTCTCTCCCTTTTTCCCTTTCCTCACTTTTCCACTATTTTCATTTCCACTTGTATTTTATATTTTGATACGTTTAATATCTATGGAGATTCTCAATCATCCAGATCATGGTTGTCCCAAAGGTGCTTTTCAAAAGGCAACTGGACTTTCTTGGTATTTTTCTTGAAAACATTTTGCTTCTCCTCCAAGAAGCTTCTTCAGTTCTTCAATTCCAGAATTGAAGAAGCTTCTTAAATGAGAAGTGAAATGTTTTCAAAGAAAATACCTAGAAAGTCCAGTTGCTTTTTGAAAAGCACCTTTGGGATAAGTTTAATTAAAAAATATATAATTAAAAAAAGAGATGTAAAATCTAGAAAAAGACATGGCTGTTTAAGTAATTCAAAATAGGTACTCCTGTACATTTGAAGCACCTATTTCAAAGAATTGCAAGCCTTTATTTGCATTGCAGAGTGTTTTAGGATTCAACTGCTGTGTGAAATAGTGAGTGTATGTTTTTCTTGGGTATTTGTGCAGGTTCCTTCATGCAAAGAAAAATTCCCTTAGCCAAAATCTCCCCTCCCCATTAGTTGAATATTTTTTGTTTCCTAATTAATTTCTCTGTTGCTTGTTTGCAAAATAGGGTGGGTGCATGGCTGGCTAGGGAATTCTGGGAGTTGAAGTCCACACATTTAAAGTTGTCAAGATTGAGAATCATTGGTCTAGATCAGGGGTGTCAAACTGGCAACCCGTGGGCCGGATGCGTCATGTGCAGGCCACGCACACCCTCGCTCTGCAAAGGCAAAAAACGTCACGATAAGTCACGATATGTCATGTAATGTGATGGAGTTTGACACGCGTGGTCTAGATGCTTAAGACAATTCCTTGAAACAATGAGGCTAATCCAATATACATTTAACTGAAAGTAAGTCACTGATTTCACACACCTTAGATTAGATAATTGTACACTAACTTATTCTTAAACCCTATTAAAGCCATTTAAAATTATTTATTTACTTTCAGTCAAAGTTTAACTATCAGAATACATTGGAATTTTTATTGTCAGATGAACTCCTTACCAACTTCTACTAGGAACATGGTATGTCTATTTATAGAAATACTTCCTTAAATTAGACCTTGCAAATGCTAATATTTGACACCTGCTATTCTTGTTGAAGGTTCCGTGACCCTGTAATAAAACTGATTAATGACATGCCACATGAATCAATGCAACTGCTCTTGACCCTGTTTTGCAAATAGATTTTCTCTGATCTCTTTGACCTCTGTCTGACATCTTTTTACTGTTCAATGTCCTCTTAAATTAAATGTCCTGTCAGTTCACCATTTCTGAGACCAAGATACCAGTAGCACATTTTCCTGAGGTTAATTATGTAACATAATTTATAGCTTTTTACATTGTTCATTTCCTGCAGCAATCATTCCTACAAAACTTAATTCTTCTTTAGATAAATATCTTTTCACTTAATTTAATTCTTCTTTAAACAAATATTTTCTTTTCATTTCACATGGGGTGCTTGGCATTCTTGATCTAGATATGGTCTGATGTGGATCTATATTTATAATAAGCATTAAATAAAAACGTATGTTGTAGCCTTCATTTCATTTTGTTTCATCTTAACCTATTGCAGAAAGAGAACATCACTTTTGTTTACCTTCTTGTGCTCTTTAGCTTTCTTTTCTAACATCTAATTTCACTCACAGTGATTCTCCTTTGATATTGTTTATGAGATTGATATGAAAAAAAGTATTGTTCTGTATGGGCATCTTGGTATAGGAGCCATATAAGAACTGATTGTAATTGCTTTTGACAAAGCAGTCTGTGATACAGCTATATTTTGCAAACATTTGAAAAATATTTTGGATTCCCTAGCGCTCTGCTCAGAAAACTGTTTACATTTTTATGTCAAAATCCTCCAGAGAATCAATCTTTATTTGGCAGTGGGGAAGGGTTAGAGTAAATTCATATGCACTCAGAATATTTTCCTGTGTCTGGTCCTTTTCTTCTCTCTGTCATTTGATTATGTGAACAGGATCAGATTGAATCCCAGAAGTTTAGCTCTCTTCATTTCTTATGCATACAATTTCTTGCTGATTTTGACTTTGAACAGTTCTGAAGAGTAATATATGTTTACTATTCCCACTAGGAGAAAGTTGCATTATGTGACGAGCTAGATTCTTTTCTTGGGAACCGTGTATTTAATATTTGTGAGACAGGATCTGCATTTATATGTTTGGCCAACAGATGCCAGCCCAGCCAATAGATATATTAGCATTTGAATGACACTCAGACACCATATAGAGTTGTGGATGTTTTCTTTTTGTTGCTAATAGAGCTATCACTATTTTCTATATCATTATAAGTTTGTCTTAAAGAAAGGGCTAAAATAAATTAGGATTTGTTAAAATAATTTTCATTTTCTTGAAAACTAAGTTGCTGTTTTTTGGCAGCAGATTTTCCCAGCCTTTCCCCCTCTAGATATGATGGGATCCCATAATTCATAGTTGATAGGAGTTCTTAATCTGAGATCTTCAGAATGAACAGAATGGGAAAGCTAATTGATTTGGGGAAGGTTGCAGGAAGAACTTCCTTTTCTTAAAATGAGAGAGAAAAACATTTTCTAAAGCACATTCTATATATATAAGAAAGAATAACACTATATTTTAAGGCTGGGGGTTCACACATTACTTCTTGATTAAAATGGTAGTACAACATTTGTATTCCAAAACCTGCAACTGCCATCATGGACAATAAATGTTTGAGATTATTGATTTATTTAAATTATTAATTCCAGAAATTTATATGGCTGTCCATTTTAAAACATTAACTGTGATTGTTCCAGCCAGTCAAGTAAATCTGGGTGGCTAACAACCAATAGAAAAAGTTAACTGAATCTAAATTGTTATTTATATAACATGTTTGTTCATTTGTTTCTATAAAACAGATCCCTGAAGATAATAAAATTGTATCTCGTCTTCTTGCCTTTTCTTCTTTTTCAAAGTGTGGTACTTAATTCTAGAGAAAGTGATTGCAGAGACAAAAAATGTCACCCACAAACCATAGTAGTAAAAGAAAGACAGTTGACTCCAAAATCTTTACAAGTACACAAGTACAAGTACACAAGTGAAGATGTGTATACTGTGCTCTTAAGGAAAATAGGGGAACATGCCTTTCACCAAATAAGCCCACAGACCGATTAAGAAGGTTCGTAACTGAGAGGGAGAACGTGTTTCCCTGTTCAGTCTTCTACATCTTCACTGAACACTGAACACCGAAAAGGATTAATGTGAAACCCCAAAGAATGACTGCTGCTTGTCAGTACTGAATGTTGAGCTAGATGTGGTGCATACAATGACTCAGAGACCTCCATGCCCACTGGATCTCCTATAGACAGAGCTAGTCCACTGACATCTCCTCAGTGACCAAAAAGAATCACCATGGAGGGATTTCCACAGCAGTTCCATACTGGTAACAACTCCCTCACATCTTGCATCCCATCTTCTGGCTTCCCCTCTCCTAGCTGAGGTTCGGCAGTCATGGCATCATGCTACCATTTTCTATTCATCCACAATGAACAGAGAAGTGGCTTTCTTTCTGCCACTCACTATGACTGGCCAGATATTGTCAAAATATTTGGTGGAGAAACAGCAAGGAACTGAGGGAGAGACAGTCGAGAATTGCTGGCTGGGTGCCAGTTTTTGCAGTCCCCAATCAGTCAGCTGGATGGGCATTTCTTTGGGGGTTGTGGCTGTGCACCTCTTTGATCAATTTGTCGATGCAGTCTGTGGTTACTTTGTTTCTATTGGGAGTGGGGGTTAGGGAGTGAAACCATTGACTGTCTGGAAATGTTCTCGATATTCGTAACTCAATATTGGCTTCAGTAACTGGCAGGGCAAACAAGACTTTCAAGTAGTTTTATTCACCTAACATTACTCTCGCTACTACTATGATTTAAATTGGCAGTCTTGGCAATTTAGAGAATAACACTTTGCACTGTGTCAAAGTTCCTCTTCTTTTTTTTCATATCTGCCAAAATATTTAGTTTCAATTCTGAGTTAAAGTTAATAAACAACCTCTCTCTTAATTAAAAAAATGCAGACATTTTTTTGCTTTTACGTTACCCTTTTTCAACTACATTATTTTTCCCAGTCATTCTTGTGAAAATAGAAAGAAGGAAGGAAGGAAGGGATGATAAGTGAGATTCACTTGGTGGGTTAGGACATAAAACTGATTTATAGGAAGGTGAACTTTTAGATTTTCCACATCAGGTTGACAGGCATCTGTTACAATTAGAAATTTGTTTTCTGGAATTGCATCAGTCTGGGAAATATTTCAGTAATAGTTGTTTCCCTCAATGTATTTGGAAGCTTGCTAGAATGGTGGCATATTTAAAAGAGCAGACCAATGCTCATTCCTCTAAGACCTATGTAATAGTTTTAATTTTGCCTATAACGATATAAAGATGTGTTGCTATGAAAAACTCATGTGGGAGCAAGAAATATGACAAATTAATATAGCAAAATATAAATGATAGAAATGCTGGTAGTCATAAACATGCATAAAATAATTTATTTATTATTTTTCCATAGTAAAGTTTTATAATTGAAGCTAAAAGAGTTTGGCATGGCAGGTGGGACAGGAAATAACTAGGAACTATGGAACAGCAACTTTGCATTGAGCAAATAACACAATATGATCAGATATTGTGCATTTGGATAAAATAGGAGAGGTAATATAACGTGAGCCAGTCTGGGGTGGTGGTTAAGGCATCAAGCTAGAAACTGAGAGATTATGAGTTCTAATCACGCCTTAGGCACAAAGCCAGTTGGGTGACCTTGGGCCAGTCACTTTCTCTCAGCCCTAGGAAGGAGGCAATGGCAAACCACTTGTGAAAAACCTTGCCAAGAAAACTGCAGGGAGTAGTCTGGGCAGTCTCAAGAATCAGACACAACTGAATGGGAAAAAAACCACACTGTAGTAATAGTGCCAAGTCTCCAAAAGCTCACCTTTTGGAGTTATGCTGAAATTCAGCCTTAAATTTATAACTAAATTCTATGAAATACAGTTGGCAGGTGTTTAATGGAGCAATCTTTTTGAAATTTAGGGAAAAAAACCAATTAATTTGCAGTCATCAACCTTAACTGGCCTTTTCAGTGGATTTCTTGCTGTTGAATCCATCTAATAAAATCTTACATGTGTGCTCATACACAAAGCAGTTTTCAACTTGAATTTTGACCCCATTCTTCTCTCATTTGCAGTCTCTATGCCATATTTCTACAGAACTGATTTTTAAACTCCAAAATGTTCCAGTGTGGAATTCCTGTGCATGGGACAGTTTCTATTCAAGATGCATGGTTCAGTGCATGCACACTAATCGTGGTTAGGTTCTTACCCCTGATTCCAAAGCAAACATGTTTAAAATTGTCATTCCTTTGTTAACATCTAAAGTAGCCTTTCTCAACTGGTACCAAAATGATGCATTGTGATATCACAAGACAAAGCTACCCATTCAGAGATGTGTATGATATCCCAGTCCATTATTTTCTTCTCTTAGGAAAAGCACTAAAGAAAGTGGACTTTAAAATAGCTAAATCACACCACTTCTGGTGTGGCTGGACAGGTGCAAGTTACATGAAAAGTAGTTTTCAGGTAGTCACCTAAAATGTAGTGAAACCTTGAAGTCAAGCCCTTCAGCTCTGCAGTCTGCCTAAACCAGGAGTCTGCAACCTTGACAACTTTAAGACTTCTGAACTTCAGCTCCCAGAATTCCTCAGCCAACATAGCTGGGAGCTGAAGTCCACAAGTCTTAAAGTTGTCAAGGTTGCAGACCCCTGGCCTAAGCAAACTTGAAGTTTAGGCCAGAGAGTATGACCAGAGGATAACAATTTTTTTATAAATAATAGGGGAAATTGAAACTTAGTCAGCAAATATTTTCATCTTTTCCCCTTTTTTCCTCTTAGATTTGTATTTAAACCTTCACCAAAAGAATCTTACATGTGTATCAACTGTTACAATATGTTCTCAATCATAGGAATAAGCTGGAAAATTCTCCTGTAGAAGTTATTATAGTCCAAGCTGAGATATGTTCTACAAAGTTTTGCTATGGCCAAATATGTCCACATTGTCTCTAAATTACTAAAACCTCTGCAGCTGATGTGCTGATGACACTTTATTGTGCTTCTGTGGGTAATATGTTTCTGACACTTCTGGTCCTCTGATTCACAGTGGAGGTTTTTCAAAGTCTGGGGTTCATCTTTTAAAAGGGGAAAAATGCAAACTATTTTCTCATTGTTAAGAGGAACATTTCACAATAGAAGAACTCTCTGTAAAATTAATGTTGAAATTGCCACAAAAAGTCACAAATGAAATGATTGCTTAAGAGGCTTATACTAGTCTGCTGAAATCAATGTGAGTCTGCTGCCACAACTTTAATAGAAATGGACTGGCATCTATGACAAAGCTTTATTCTTGACAAAGCTTTACTCTATTTATCTATTCTTCTGTGAGGAGATTTCCAAAAATCTTCGTCAGAATGCTCAATTTATTTTTCAGTGTTCCAAAACTACAGGCTTTAATGGGAAATTCACTAATTTTTGATGTGGAGCCAGTTTTCTTTGTTCAGCAGTTGTAATATTATCTTATTTCAGTTAAAGCAGGGATGAGGAAACCCCAAACTTCATGATATTCCAAAAGATTGTCTTCAATCCAACCAGTTAAATTCAGCTGGAGAAAACCATCAAGAAGCAGTGGTACTGTTTTCTTCTATTTTAAAGCTTATTCTAAGATGGAAGCCTTAGATCAGGCTTGCAATTTTTAGATAACCTTCAGTGCCTCCTCCACCACACACAAACACATACATATAAACCTAAGTGTTTTAGCATGCAAGTGTTAAACATTCATCATGACATTAAAGATATCACAAGAACAGAACTTGCTTATCAATGCAGCACTGAATATAACATGTTAAATGAATGTGTAATAGATTCCACAAGCAAAATGTGAGTTTCAATATGAGCCACTCCCAACTAGGCCTGATGACCTGTGGTGATAAAAAGTCAGAATCTAGAATTTCTGTAACTATTTCAAAGTCCCTGATGGGTTTCTGCTAGTTAATGCATAATAAGTTGGTAATGTGTTCATGCAACATGGCAATAAAAAATCAGTTTATCCAGAAGCAAATTATAGCTGCAACAATTTTTCTTTTAGAAATATGAATATAATCAGTAGGGCTATGCAGCTGTCTTCAGATTCAGTTTTAAAAAAATGGTTTGCAACTTGTGGAAATGCAACTGTAGCACCTGGCTGCATCTTCATGCAGCAGCTGCATCTTTTCCTGGGATAATATGGCTGTCCTCTGCTCTTGCTATTTGATCCCTGGAAAAGATGCACCTGCTCTAAACAGTGTAGATGGGTTCTGTATGCATGTACCACTGATCTCTGAAGCTTTGAAAGGACGCAACCGATTCTTATACGAGGAGAGATAGCCTATGTGTTCTGAATTGCTTCAAAAGTAATGCTAATGAAAATATTAAGTAATGTGATATTTCTGTAAAGAAAAAAATAGCAACCCAACTTTGAAGCATAATCCAAATGAAGTGGAGCATTTTCTGCTTATAGAGAAAAGGGGTTATAATAAAGTTGGAAGGGACCTTGGAGGTTCTTTAACAATACAAGAATACAAAAGGATATTTTAATTACATATCGAATATTTCAGAATAAACATATTCTCTCTTAAAAATGCAGACAACAAATGTTTAATGTGTATTCAAGAAAAATGTATCAGTGTATGAATTGAATGAACCATAGCCTTAGAACAGAATGAACCTTACTCTGTGTCAAGCCAAATAATGCTACCTAGAATGTTTTACAAAAACAGAAACCATTTAGAAATGTTAATGTCTCCCCTATTATTCTAACCTTTGTTTTTTGTTTCCATGGAATACTTTTTCCCATTTCATTTCATCAGAAGGTGGAAATGTTATTTGCTTCCACAGTTTGATTGAGTTTGCTGCTTTCTCTTTCCTGAACTCTTCCATTTTCCATATTAGGCTCTGTTTCCAGACATTTCTTTTAATAATGATAGCGACAAATCATCTACAAATATTGAAAGCATGCAAAGTTCAGTGACAGAGATGAACCAATGACCGGATTCTCTTTGCTTTCCTCAGAATTCCCAGGGTCATCCATGCTACTATAGTGACCAAACAGCCTAAATGGTTAGTCATATAAACAATACTTAAAACTGGATTTGTCACACAGAATCCCTTTTTAAATGTTCCCTTTTTGTGACCAAGACCTTCTTTTCTCAGGCACGCATTAGCACTCACATATTTCCCCCATGAACAAACAGCCCTGTGAAATTATATAGCCTTGTTATGGTAACGACAGTCTTAAAATAGCAGTAGACGAGAAGACCCATCTAATCTTATACAATGTCTTCAAACAAAGGACCATTTTCCCTTGTCCTAGGATGATGTTTCCAGGATAAAAAAAAAATCTATGTTAAATTCTGAATATCCGTAAAGCAACACTTGGCCATTGTAAATGGTCACACCAAACTTCCCTGGTTATGTGACCGCATGCCAGGCACTTGGCCACCTGACCCTTTGCAACCAGTGATGGTGTTCTGTGGTCAAATGACCATGATGGTTTATTGTTTGTTTTTCTGTGCTACACCACCCCAAGTCACATTGTTTGAGTTGGGCAGTCTTATAAATCTAATAAATAAACACAAATGTAAATAAGTCAATCAATAACATCCATAGGAACATAAAAGACATTAATACCTAACAACTTTATAATTGGTAGAACTCATTGGTTGGCTCCATCTATTGGCGATTAGTTTGGATGTTGATCTTATAATAGTATGTAGCATTGCCTCTGTAATGGAGTGAATATAAGATTATGGTTTACATTATATCTGCATTGGATCTGCCAAGTATAATGCCTGCCCAAGCTCAGCCACCCTGTTACAGTTCCAGTAATTATGTATCTGGGTATCCAAAATTAAAAATATTTTCATATTATTCATAGGGTATTATGAAATATTGGTGTGCATTTTCTTGAATATGTAAGATCTGAAGAAAGACTTAGGAGGAACATTTCTAAATAAATAACCTATGAAATAACCTAAATCTGAAAAAAAAATATAGTGATATTCACTCAAAGTACAAAATGTACCTCTCCTGCACATCATTTTCCACTCTAATGTGTAACTTATAACAGGATGTGGAGAAACTTTTAATATGACATCACTAGGGAATTGAGAATACTGGAAAGACTAAGTCAAGATTTCTAACCAAATAATACACTTTGGGTTAGAATCATCAGACTTGCCAAGATATATACTGATAATCCACCCCAAAAAATCCCAATAAGGATACATCTCAAATTTACTTCTCAAATGTAGTTCTATTTTAAAATAAAAATGTTTTCATTTACATATCTTTCATGCATTAAGGAATATTCCTTACAGAGGACATAGAACCTAGTGAATATAAGTCACAATGCAATTAGATAACAAAATGTTAGGGTCATTATATAATGAGGAAGAAGAAAAGGAGGAGGAGATTATAAGGAGGGTAAATATTCTAATACATTTATTGTTCATGAAAGAAATTCACTAGGAAACAGTGAAGAATCATTATATTTACCACTAACTTAAGTTTAAGCAATCATTACTACTTCCAAAATAAATTTTGTACATTTCTTTGTATTCAGATTGTTATCTTGGAGGTCATACGATATACAACATCAGAAATAAATACCCTGGTTGTCATCTACCAATTTATCAATAAATGTGAACTGGAAATATATATTTATTCTTTATTATATGTAAGATTGTTCCTGTGTTGCTGTTTTTTTGTCTTAGTATCCTCTATGGATAGTTTCCTCTATGGATGGAAAGAACAGTTCTATTTTGATTGGTTCTCTACTTATTGTATCAACTCCTGTAAGAAGGTAATTCTTACAATTACAATTATGCCTTGGTGAGAGCAAACTGGCTAGGGAGAGGACAAAGTGGGGTCTGGTGGTGTGAGTGACAAGTGCTGTGTGTCTGGGTATATGCTATACTTGCAAATAGCACCATCAATTTTTGAGGAAGTTACAAATTAGGCTACTATTGCTTCTATGACATCTGGAAATGTATTCCAAGCTAAAATTTTGATTTTTCCAACGGAGAACTTCATCATGGAGACCAACATACTTGACCAGATTGGTGGCCAATAAATTATATAAATAAGTAAGTAAGTAAGTAAGTAAGTAAGTAAGTAAGTAAGTAAGTAAGTAAGTAAGTAAGTAAGTAAGTAAGTAAGTAAGTAAGTAAGTAAGTAAGTATGTATGTAAGTAAATAGATAGATAGATAGATAGATAGATAGATAGATAGATAGATAGATAGATAGATAGATAGATAGATAGATAGATAGATAGATAGATAGATAGATGATAGATAGATAGATAGATAGATAGATAGATAGATAGATAGATAGATAGATAGATAGATAGATAGATAGATAGATAGATAGATAGATAGATAGATAGATAGATCTAAATAAATAAATAAAGAGTTAGATCAGGCATGATGGCATTTTGCTTGTAGAGGCCCCACTTTTCCACTGCCTGGCATAACACACATTTAAAATGAAGGCTGCTGCAACTTCTAGTCATGCTTTCCAGGCTATTCTGCTTGAGTAGCAGGGGAAATTCTCCTTCATCTTCCATTTGAGAGGCTTTCAGATATTTTGAAAACTGCAAACCCGTCTCCCCTTAATCTTATCTTCTACAGACTAAACATCCCCAGTTTTTTCAGCTGTTCTTCATTGGATGTGGTTTCTTGCTCTTTCATCCCTCCAGTTGCTCTTCTCTGAAAGTGAGCATTTGTCAATGCCCAGTGTCATGAGTAAAGCAGGGCCAAGTAGAACATTACATCCTGTGACCTGAAGATTATATTTCAGTTAATACTGCCTTTAATACATTCTCAGGTAGCATTCGTCTATTCTGTGTTTTGTTTTTAGCAGCTGCATGTATTTGCTATGCAGCTCTCCTATTCAGCAGTCGACTAAATTACATGTCGTAGCATTATCTCTAACTGATGTAGGGATTTCAATGTAAAGGCAGCCCATCTACAGTCTATAGAAGCCAAAAAATATCACAGGACAGAATACAAAGATTAAAAACCGCCCCTCTCTAAAAATTCTCTTTTTCTAACTTTACAAATAATCTTTGTTCAAGTTAATGAGTTGAACAGAGAAAAAAGTAACATGTTCCAAATGAGGTGGATTATAATCATAAATTTATTTAGACACTTTCCCTTCCATATTGGGTAAGGTTGGTGTTATGTCCTGGGCCTTGCTGAGTCATTCAGCAAGGCTCAGGAAGGCTGCAGGAAGGCTGCAGAGACCCGAACAGACCACATGCGCAAGGCGGGAGAATGGCCTGCAATGATTGGATGTGCATCCCCTTGCAGGGGAATATAAAAGGCCAATGGCCATTGTGTTCTTGCTTCTGTTCTGTGACTGTGTTTCAATAAAGAGATCCTTGTTGTGAACCAGCCTTGTCTCGATGTCTTCTGTGCAAGAACAGAACAGTTGGTTTAGGATTTCAGATATATTCAAGTTTTTCAAACATGCCATATTAAATTGAAGGCAGTATCAGATTAATCTGTTCCTTGAAATATGTAAAGTAGATAAGAACTCTGCTTACTACTGACTCTTCTAGGCCTTAACACTGTTTTGTTTAATAAAATTTGAAACATGATACTGTGATCAATTAGTCTTGAAAAAATTTCCCCTACCCCATCTTTTTCTTGTTTTTCTTACAATAATTGTTACTGTTGTCCAACTTCTGCAGAAAGCTTATTAATAAAGGAACTTTTTCCTATAAATTTTAAATAATCTTGAAAAAGGTCGTTAAAATTTGCCAACTTGAAAAACATCACATAAAATAAATTTATTTACAAAAAACACACTCTTTGAAATACCTACAAAAACTGTGCTTCCTTTTAGCTTTAAAGTCTCTCAAGAAATCAAATTAATTCTGGTTACTTACTGAGTTTTCAATCCTGTGCATCAAAGTGGAAAGTACAGGGTGTTTTCTGAAAGAAAATGGGAGGGGGGACAGTTTACATTTCATACTCTTAGGCAGTACATCATGTCCAACTAGAATGATTGCTTAAATACTGCTCCAAAGACTACTATATTTAAGTGTCTTTAAATCCGATTGCAAGGTGATTGCCACCATGTGGTAAAGATCAGATTTTTACAAGTGATGTAGAAAGGCATACAAATGATAAGATATTTTGGTTCATTTTTTGAAAAGCCCAGTTACCTTGCAACTGTCTTAAGATGACATTGATCCATTCTAGCAACCTCCAGGTAGCTAGATGATGTTACCTAGTTGGGGTAATGAAACATCTGCAAGAAAACAAACAAGCTGAGAGAGCACCAAGGACCCCTCATGTCAACCCTGAGCTACAAGCATACTCCTTTATTAATCTATTTATGGCCAAAACCTGCCTCCTGTGTCATCCCATGCACAAGTACCTTAACAATCAGATTCACAATGATGGACCTTCACAAATTCAGACAGTTCCTAACGATGGCCTTCATTTGTAAAAGGTCAATTCTGTCTTAACGGCTTCTTCAGCATTTGCAGAGGAACCAGCCCTCTGAAATAAGGCTCAAGGAACTTGCTGACACTCCTGTCATGGAATATTGCAGAATTATACACTGATTTATTTATTTTTACAAGCCAGGCCAGGCGAAAGCCCTGCACATGAGAAGTTACCAATTGTGTAAGGAACTTTTAAAATTCCCTTTGAACTATGAGTTAATTCTACGTACAGCCTTAAACTGTTGAAGCTATCTTAGTTGTTTATATAGAGAGAAAGATACATTCCAGAATAAATAAATAAAATAATTAAAACACAGTGCCGAACAACTAGGAAAAAAGTAGAGAAGAAGAATTAAACTTGGGCAATGGATATTAAAGTGACATAGTTTTGATGGCCTGTTTGAATGGAAAATTGTGGCTGAATTTAGTCGAACAGGTGCATATATGCCAATGCTGGATTTGGTTGTTTTATTTAAAAGAAAGGGCCCAGCCAGAGACTCACTAAGGCTTATCATTTTCATGCAGAATTCATTAAGGTTCTCTATGCAAATTAAGCCCTCTTTCTGCTATATCAGTTCTCAGAGGTGGCTTAGGTCAAGAAGTAAACTCCTCAAGAGGAATTGTGTCTCTATTTTATTGGGATAGGCTATAGTAACAGAATCCTGAATGCCTGGTAGCATTTTCTTTACTTCCCTTTTACAAGGAAATTAGAGCAGAACTAGTTTGGGTTGTTTTTTTTCCTGTCCTGTCCTGGATTTAATCATGTTTTTCTAATACAGAATATAGAATTCTTTATTGGCCAAGGGTGATTGGACACACACAAGGAATTTGTGTGCATAAGCTTTCAGTGTACATGCAAGCAACAAGTGACAATCATAATCATAAAATACAATCATCATAAATCATAGATACAACACTCAGTGATAGTCATAGGATACTAAAGCAATCAACCTAAATCATAATCGGATACTAAATAAAAGCAATCAACATAAATCATGAGATACAACAAGTTATAGTCGTAAGACTCTAAGGAAATAGGCAATATTATAGATGAGAAGAATAATAAGTAATAAAGCCCTACTAGGTGGTTCGACATTCCAGGGCATAGCAATGTTGTGGAAATTAGTTGTTTAACAGAGTGACAGAATTGGGGGGGGGGACTGTCCTTGTGTCTAGTTGTTTTGGCATGCAATGCCCTATAGCATCGTTTTGAGGGAAGAAGTTGGAACAGTTTATGTCCAGGATCTGAGGGGTCTGTAGATATTTTCACAGCCCTCTTTCTGGCTCATGCATAACTGCCACTGCATAGTTTTTCCAAGGTTATGTCTGAGATTCTCCACAGGCAAACTGTCACAATAGCTTCTGAACTTCTGCATTGGTGTCTTCACAGCATCACCCAGCCATTGCTGAAGCAGTATAAAGGCTGTCCTCATTACTGTTATTTTGGCACAAATGAAGTCTGGATGACTCTTGATGATGATGTTGCTAATGGGGAAATGAACAATGGATAAAATGGGATTTTGCATTGTTCCCTGTTCCAAGTAGTACATGTTGTCCCTGCCTTGGGAGGCTGCATATCTCATGAGCAACATAGAGGGAAGAGGAGAATCAAAACAAGCATGGCAAGAACATTCACCCCAAATGCGAGAGCCTTTTCGGAAATCAGATACATATATTTATTCATACATGTCTAATCTTGTATACATCATTTTATATTTAGGTACTGCCTAATCATCCCTGACATCAGGCAACTGTGCTAGTTGAAGAAGAATGCAGGGTCTTCTATATGTGCATGTGTTTGTGTGCTGCCTTTTCTTAGTTTTATAAAACAAGTGGACATTTACTCAGAGCAATTAAATATTGCTGAATAATTAAATATTAGAGGCCACCAGTGATTTAACTAGTTTGTCAGCTCCTGATTGCCTCCAAGCTTCTATATCCTTTTTTTTTTCAAAACAAATCAAGGAGAGACAAATAATTGTTCCTTCCCATGATTTAAGAAGTAGACAAAAGACCATCCAGAGCTATTGTTCCTGCCTTTGAAGTCTATTATAGAAACTAGTTTTGTTAGTTGTTACTTTTTTGTACCATCTATATGCAAGGAAGTTAAAAAAAATCTCATTAACCAGCTATCCAACCCTGGATAATACATGAGGGAATAATCGACCCTAAGGAAGCAGGGTTTCAACCAGGATGACACAACATCTGGCAGACAAATATACAAAGCACTCTGAACAACAGAATAACAGAGTTGGAAGGGATCTTGGAGGTTTTCTAGTCCAACCTCCTGCACAAGCAAGAGACTCTATGCCATTCCAGACAGTCAAATGTACAACTGCCCAAATATTAAGAGATACACCTGTGCAAAACCTCTAATTAGATCTGTTGTTTTATTGTGTTTTTTTTTTTCCCTGACAATAAATTGTTGTATTAAATTATCTTTCGTTTTTTACTATAAAGGCTATTTAAAGATTGCAAAAAAAAAGATATTTGATATGATACTTGATTTGGGGAAAACACAACTGCTGTTCAATCAGTCTTTAATTGTAAGACCTAAATCTGTTGAATCTTAATGGCTAGATTCTGGCCCAATAAAGTTATGGATAACCAGCTGACTGATTCACAAAGCTATAGTGCATTCAGAAAGTATTCAGACCCCCTTCACTTTTGTCAATTTTGTTATGCTGCAGCCTAATTCTACAGTTGTGGAAATTCATTTTTTTTCTCATTAATATACACTCAGTACCCCAAAACGACAAAGTGAAAACAGAATTTTAGAAAGATCTGTAAATTTATTAAAAAGAAAAAAACCTGAAATATCACATTGGCATAAGTATTCAGACCCTTTGCAACAACACTTGGAATTTAGCTCCGGTGCTTCCTATTTCTCTTGATCGTTGTTTCTACACTTTGATTGGAGTCAACCTGTGGTAAATTAAATTGATGGGACATGATTTGGAAAGGCACACTCCTCTCTATAGAAGGCCTCACAGCTGATAACGCGTACTTTAACAGAGCAAAAGCCATGAGGTCAAAGGAACTGTCTGCAGAGCTCAGAGACAGGATTATTGCAAGGCACAGATCTGGGTGAAGGCTACAATAAAATTTCTGCTGCACTGAAGGTTCCTAAGACCACAGTGGTCTCCATAATTCTCAAATGGAAGAAGTTTGGCATAGCTAGGACTCCTCCAAGAGCTGGTCGCTCAGTCAAACTGAGCAATTGGAGGTGAAGTGCCTTAGTAAGGGAGGTGACCAAGAACCCAATGGTCACTCTGACTGAGCTTCAGAGATCCTGTGTGGAGATGGGACAGAGTTCCAGAAGAACAACCATCACTGCAGCCCTCCACCCATCTGGATTTTATGGCAGAGGGGCTAGACGGAAACCTCTCCTCAGTGCAAAACACATGAAAACCTGCTTGGAGTTTGCAAAAAAGCACCTGAAGGACTCTCAAACTGTGAGGAACAAGTTTTTCTGGTCTAATGCAACCAAGTTTGAACTGTTTGGCCTCAATTCTAAACATTATGTTTGGAGGACACCAGGTACCACTCATCACCTGCCCAATACCATCCCAACAGTGAAGCATGATGGTGGCAGCATCATACTCTGGGGGTGTTTTTCAGCAGCAGGGACTGGGGGACTGGTCAGGATTGAGGGAAAGCTGAATGGAGCAAAGTACAGGGATATCCTCAATGAAAACCTGTTCCACAGCACTCAGGATCTCAGACTGAGCCAAAGGTTCACTTTCCAACATGACAACGATTCTAAGCATACAGCCAAGACAACAAAGGAGTGGCTTAGGGACAAGTCTGTAAATGTCCTAGAGTGGCTCAGCCAGAGCCCTGACTTGAATCCTATTGAAAACCTGTGGAGGAATCTGAAAATAGCTGTCCACCAATGGTTGCCATCCAACCTGACTGAGCTTGAGAGGATTTGCAAGGAAGAATGGCAGAAAATCCCCCAATCCATGTGTGCAAAGCTTGTCACGTCATTCCCCAAACGACTCGAGGCTTAATTGCTGCCAAAGGTGCTTCAACAAAGTACTGAGTGAAGGTCTGAATACTTATGGCAATGTGATATTTCATTTTTTTTTCTTTTTAATAAATTTATAGACATTTCTAAAATTCTGTTTTCACTTTGTTATTATGGGGCACTGAGTGTAGATTGATGAGGAAAAAAAATAATTTCAACAACAGTAGAATCAGGCTGCAGCATAACAAAATTGACCAAAGTGAAGGGATCTTAATACTCTTGTATGCACTGTATATACCATCCTAATGTATAGAGAAACTCTCATCCAGATGTTTTACCAACAAATTTCACAGGCCATTATAATTAGGCAATGACTGGCAACAGCACAAGGAGAAAGACATTGAAATCTGAGGAGGATGTAGACAGCAGCACTTATCCCCTTGACCAAGGGAAGATAAGAAATCGCTTAAGGATATTAGACATCTTTAGGAGTAATTTTGCATTAGAATTGGATTAATAACATGCAACAATCCAGACATTTTCAGCAACAGTCATTGGCCATACTGGCTAGAATCTGACAACTTCTAATCTTTACTTGCTATTCTCATTTTCTTGAGTCATTTGTTCTTTGGCTAAATGTGTCTCCTCTGTGCTTCCAAATATTCTTAGAATCTCCAAAAGTGGTGGGTAGCTATTCAGGCGATTGAGTCCAATTTGCTACTCAGAGCAGGAATCCAAACTGAAACATCTCTGACAGATGTTGCTAAGCATGTGGCAGAAAATGAGACCACAAAATTGTAGTCCATGGAATTTGTTCCGTTATTACATTAAAATAACCTTTTAAATGGTTGAGCAAAAAAAAAAGGGGGAAAGTTCTAAAAATAAAAACAAGAATAGGAGATTGTTTCCTCTGACTGATTTTTTTTTTTTTTAAAGGGGCAGTGGTGTCTCTTCCTTTTAAAAAATAAAATGGGGCTCAGAAAATATTTAAGATACTAACCAGCAGTGGGTTAAAAATATTTCCTTCACTTTTTATTTTACTAAAACTATTTCTCCACTCTGCACACTTACTTACTATTCTACATATCTTAGTGGTTCCTACTGTCAGTTACCATATATAACCATTATCTAAATCAGGGCTTTTCAACCTTTTCACCCATTGTACCACTTTTCAGATAAGGCAATATCCGAGTACCACCACTCGCCCAGCAAGGTATCAAAAACTTGACCCCCCCCCAAAAAGGAAAAAAAGATAAAGTACAGGTAGTCCTCGACTTACAACAATTCGCTTAGTGACAGTTTGAAGTTACAACGGCACTGAAAAAAGCGAATTATGACCATTTTCACACTTATGACTGTTGCAGCACCCCCAGGGTCATGTGATTTACATTCGGATGCTTGGCAACTGATTCATACTTATGACGTTCACAGTGTCCCAGGGTCATGTGATCAATGGCCGGGGGCGTGGCCAGCTGATCACTCAGGTTGTAGTGTGCCTGTGTGGGGGGAATCCGTGGGTCTTTGGTGGAGGGGGATGGGACTGGGGTGGGTGCCTGCCTTCCTTCCCTCCCTCTCTCCCATTGTCCCTTCCTTCCTTTCCTTCACCTCCCTTTGTCCCTTCCTCCTTCCCTCCCTCTCTCCCACTGTCCCTTCATTCCTTCCTTCCTTCTTTCCTTCCTTTCCTTCACCTCCTTCTTTGTCCCTTCCTCCTTCCCTCCCTCTCTCCCACTGTCTTCCTTCCTTTCCTTCACCTCCCTTTGTCCCTTCCTCCTTCCCTCCCGCTCTCCCACTGTCCCTTCATTCCTTCCTTTCACCTCCCTGTCCCTTCCTACCTCCCTCCCACTGTCCCTTCCTTCCTTCCTTTCCTTCACCTCCCTTTGTCCCTTCCTCCTTCCCTCCCTCCCACTATCCCTTCCTTCCTTCCTTCACCTCCCTTTGTCCCTTCCTCCTTCCCTCCCACTGTCCCTTCCTTCCTTCCTTCCTTCCTTCCTTTCCTTCATCTCCCTTTGTCCCTTCCTCCTTCCCTCCCTCTCTCCCACTGTCCCTTCCTTCCTTCCTTTCCTTCACCTCCCTCTTTGTCCCTTCCTCCTTCCCTCCCACTGTCCCTTCCTTCCTTCTTTCCTTCCTTTCCTTCACCTCCCTCTTTGTCCCTTCCTCCTTCCCTCCTTCCCTCCCACTGTCCCTTCCTTCCTTCTTTCCTTCCTTTACTTCACCTCCCTCTTTGTCCCTTCCTCCTTCCCTCCCTCTCTCCCACTGTCCCTTCCTTCCTTCTTTCCTTCCTTTCCTTCCCCTCCCTCTTTGTCCCTTCCTCCTTCCCTCCCTCTCTCCCTGTCAAGCCCCCACGGGTTTGACATGAACGGGCAGGGGAGGGGTCGAGGACGACGTGCGGGGCAGCAAAGGAGACCAGCGTCCCGCGCCATTGTACCTGGCAGCGTGAATGTCGGCTCCGTGCGTGTCCCGCCGAACAGCTGAGCGGCTCCTACTCTTAGCTGCCGAACAGCTGATGGGCGTGAGGCTGCAGCAGGGAGCCAAGGGCCGATGGTGCGGCCTGAAGCTGAAAGGCTCTGTCTCCCGGCCGCTGAACAGCTGATGAATGCGAGGCCGGGAGACAGAGCCTTTCAGCTTCACCTTTCAGCAGGGACGCTCACGGGACTGGAAGGCTGCAGCGCTGCAGCCCCCATTGTCCCTTCCTTCCTTCCTTCCCTCCCTCCCTCTTTGTCCCTTCCTCCTTCCCTCCCTCCCTCAGGTTACAGGGGGAGGAGAGCGCAGGCAGCGGAGGAGCACAGGGGGGTGGGGAAAGAGCCTTGGCTGCCGGACTCCCTCTGGTGCGTTGCGCACAGCCGCAGCCGGAGAAAAGCCGGCTCATTTATTGCTGCAGCCAGCCCCGAGGAAGAGCCGGCACAACCCCCAGGCGAATCCCGCCTGGCTACATTCTTTGCGGCCGAAAGAAGGACTTTGATCCCACTTCCCCTTCGCTCCGGCCGGGTCCATGAATGCCAGATCTAACTCCAGGGCTGTTCGAAAGGCCAGCAGGCTGGCTGGGGGTTTGGGGTGGAGACATGTGAGCCTTCCTCCGTCTTCTTGAATCTGGCTTTGATCCCGCTTCCCCTTCGCTCCGGCGGGGTCCGTGAATGCCAGATTCAAGAAGACTGCCCGCAATCTGCCCGGCCTCCCCTCTGGCCCCGGGCAGCACCTCTGCTTCGCGCACACGTGCAATCGGCTTTCCCGTTGCTGCCACTGCCCGCAATCTGCCCGGCCTCCCCTCTGGCCCCGGGCAGCACCTCTGCCTCGCGCACACGTGCAATCGGCTTTCCTGCCGCTGCCCACAATCTGCCCGGCCTCCCCTCTGGCCCCGGGCAGCACCTCTGCCTCGCGCACACACGCGCGCACGATCAGCCTCCGTGTTGCCAGCAATTTGCCCGGCCTCCCCTCCACCTGCTTTGCGCAGCTCCTCCTGCCCCCCCCGCGCCCGCCGTTAACCTTCCCGCCGCCATGCAGGGTAAGGTTGGTGCCCCCGCCCCCGCCCAGATGCCCTCACCTCCGCCAAGCATTTTTTTACTCACCTGCTTTCAGCTGCACGCCCTTTCTCCTTTTGCTTCTCTGCCTTCGCCACGTGCTTGTGGGAAAAAAAAAAAAGTTCCATGAGACTTTCTAACTTCTCGCGAGAAGTTAGAAAGTCTCATGGAACTTTTTTTTGGTCTCACAAACACATGGCGAAGGCCGAGAAGGACAGGAGAAAGGGAGTGCAGCTGAAAGCAGGTGAGTAAAAGAAAATGCTTGGGGGAGGCAAGGGCATCTGGGTGGGGGCAGGGGAGGGGGGGCAGGCAATGCGTCACGCAGCTCCGGCGGAATCTCCCCTGAAGACTGCGTGAGGCTGCCTGCCACCCCCAAGGCCGCCGCAAATCAGCTGGAGCTGTGCGCTTTGATCCTGGGCTCTCAGTAGGACCCAGGCAACGTGCAGTTCCAGCTGACTTGGCCACAAGCCTCTGCGGCGCTGCTGCCGCTTCACCTCATGCACTTTCACACTTTTTTTAAAAAAAAAAAATTTCAAAAAATTTTTTTTTAATATTTTTTTTAGATTTTTTTTTTACATGTTTTTTCAACCCGTCCTGTGCGTACCACCAGCCATGTGCTCGCGTACCACTGGTGGTACGCGTACCACCGGTTGAAAAGCCCTGATCTAAATCATTATTTATATTTTATTATAGTTGGCTATTATAATTATTAATTTCATCATTTAAATTCCGAAGAAAGCCCTGGATATTCTAAGTCCCTTTTTTCTGCTACAGTTGCTTGGGATGTAGTTACTGCTCATTTTCTCATGAAGAATTGCATTGACTCATGGCAACAGACATTGCTGCTTCTCCTAGCATGTTGCATGCTGAAATGGCCAATATGTAGATTTTCACAACAAGTTCCGTTATTAAAATAAATCTAACTATTGTTAATTGTCCCTAAGAATTGGAAAATGTCAAGGCTATCATACTTTGTTCTACCACCACCCTTCTAAATTTTATTTCCAGCTTCCAGTCAGCATAAATTATTATTTGTCATGACTTGCACATCAGCAAATGATGTCAAAGTATCCTCTTAAAAACTTTTTGAAATGAATTTGTAATCTAATTAAGAGGCAATCGTAGCCCACAGTTTGGGGATATCATCAGAAACTATGGCTTGCATTACCTGGAAATTGAAAACACAATCACACTAAGAAAGCAAAAATGATGTCTTGTGTTATGGATTGTGACTGAGTTCTTGGAGAACCTTCAAATATCTGCAATGATTTACTAACCAGTGATAATACATGAGAAGGCCAATGTACATTCCTCCATGAGTCACTTTATATGTATCAATCCTTATTCTTAGACATGCATTTTTACAAAAAAAATTAATAACAACACTAATGATTCTTACTTCTGCTACTCCCTCCTTCCTTCTGCTCTACAGGCATCACTATAGGCGCAATATATAATATCACCATAGGCAGAATGGGAGGAGAGAACTCTCTGTGGAGCACCATAAAAGCTTCTCTGAATATAATGCTGAAGCTCTATTTTGATGGTCCATGTTCATCATTTGTCCTAGCACTTTTCTTGGTGTTTATGTAACATTTTGGGTTTTTTACTTTCTTTTTACTACACTGTGGCTATTTTGCTCCTCTTGTAAGATTGCTTTCCAGTGATCACAGGGCAAAATCAAATCTCTGATACCTAGGACAGTGGTGGCGAACTTATGGCACGCGTGCCACAGGCGGCACGTGGAGCCGTCCCTGTGGGCACGAGTGCCATTGCCCTGGAGGGAGTCGCGTCCTCCTCCCCCCGTCCCCACGAGCTTCTGCAAAGCACAAATGGATGCAAAGTCCAACCTGCCTCTGGGCAACCTTTCTGGGCAACCAGTCAACTCTTTGCACCATTACTTTAATTTTATTACGTTTTACAAGCTCACTAAATAAAAGAACACAAAAAAACCCAACCAACTTGATAGCGATCACATAACACACTGACAAATGTCCTCCTCTCAGCTTCAATACATGACATCAATAACTGAATCCTACTGTGATCTGATTGGCTCATTGCCAAAACAAGATGACGAGCCTCCTGCCCACTGCCCCACCTACCAGAGACCCCCTGGATCTCCCCCAACCCTGCCCGGCCCCCACAGGCATCCCTCCTCAGGAGCAACATCGAGGTGGCCATGCCCATCCTGGCCATGCCCACCCATGCTGCCATGACTACCATAACCACGCCCACTCGGTGGCCACGCCCACTCGGTGGCCACGCCCACTCAGCACCCGGCAATGCATAAGTGGGTTTCGGGTTGCAGTTTGGGCACTCGATCTCTAAAAGGTTCGCCACCACTGACCTAGGACATGAGCTCAACTGTGCAAACAAAAAATCTTAATGGATTTTTGCTGATCAGGACTGAATGACAAGGCTTTAAAGATTTGTTTATAGATGAGAGTTGAGATGTGAAATAATTTGTAGTACTTTAAGAGGTGATAAATTATTAAAATCGTTTATATTTGTTATGAAGATAAAGTCATTTCTTTATATATTTCTCTTCATTACATTTTTATTTTTTATTTTTTTTCCATTTTTATTTTTTTCCATTTCTGCACTTTCTATTTTTTCTTCTTATGCTTTTATTTTTTTTTTAGTTTGTATTAGTTCTTACTTTTTTAATTGTAATGTTTAATAACTGAGTATTACGGACCCAAATACAGACATATAATAGAAGAAGCAACTGTACTGGAATTAAGTTAGAAACACCTTCTAGGAAATAACATAATAAGATGACTGTCTACTTTCACATTAAATTTTAGGGTAATTGGCTGGACTGAGTAATTAGCTTATTAGTTACTGAAATTTTATTATAATTCTAAGTTAATTGACCTGCATAAAATGTATATCTCATCCATTTACTTAAAGAAAACCCAAGGCAGATAGAAAACTTTTAGAGACATAATTTTTTAAAAAAGTTTGTTTTTATTTGGACTTGCATTATACTGAAGAAAATGGTATAGAAAATGAAGTTCCTTAGGATATTTTTTGATAGTAAGGAGAATGGAAAATCCAGGCAAGGATTTCAGCATGTAAACCTGTAATACATTTGAGATTTGGCAATAATTCAAAGAATTATCATAATTATTTACAAACTACAAGAAATTGGGTTGCACACAATTTATGTGATAGATGTAAGCCAAGAACACTCTGGGTGATCTTTCCTCTCTCTAATAAGCCCTCAAAAAAATAATTCAACATTTTTTTTAAATGGAGATATTAAAAAAGTTACATAGACTCCAAAAATGTAATAGGAAAAAATAGGATGCTCATAACCTTTCAGTCTTTGTTTCAAGTGGGTGATGCCCCATGCCAGATCTCTCAGCACATTGATTATATATTTTAATTCTTAACACACATATCTTACCATCTTTTTAGTACACTGAAAATTCTTTTAGTACATTCTTAGTTTTGATATGTGCTGGCTTCACACTTTGTGCTATGCCATCACTTATTTTATTGGATAAACCACAATAGCTGAATTGACACAGCACACAAAGCCAAAACTAAACAAATCTCATTATGACTCAGTGTGATTTATGAATTTAGCCTCTCAGAGAGTTGGAGAAAGAAGACTGGATGATTTAGCACTTGCTACATAAAGAATGGAGAAGCAGTAGTGGGGAGCTGGCATTATAGCATTTTGAGAAGCTGTATACTAGGAAAGTTCAAGGTCTGGTGAAAATGGTCTGCAGGGAAGAAATTGTGAATTTAGTGGGAGAAGAAATCAACAAAACAGTTTTATGACTTTACAGTAAGCAAAACACACAAGATCTCACTTTTGGTTGATCAGATGCTTGGAAAATGCAATGGGTACTGACTATTATATAGCCTCTTGGTCTTTGACTACAACAAAATGGTTTGAAATCTTTGAACCGCTTGAGAAATATTTAAAAGGAAGCAACTAAATGGTATAGGTAGGCTGAATTTTTGGACTTCAGTATTCATGGTAGAATAGGCAAATCCAGTAGAGGTGTAGCTACTTTTAGACTACCCCTAAATAAAGGTCTTACAATGGGGATTTCCCCAAGAGGGCTTTCCCCTTCTTAATGTAATTCACAGTAGAGTATCAACATGGATCAAGGGGAGTGGACATTTGAAATTATAGATTCGATGTACCTGGCAGATAACGGGAAAACTGCCTCAGATTCTAGTAAAAGCAGAAAACATTAGGAACGATAAAGGAACTGAGAAGGAAGAAGGTAAAAGAGATGAATTAAATAAAAAATTGACCCAAACTTACTTTGTTTGTTTGTTTGTTTGTTTGTTTAATTATTTATTTATTTGGGTAATTGTATGTACCGAAATCATATATACCCAGGGCTTTTTTTCTCATAGAACGCTCAGAACAGAGTTCCGGCACCTTTTTTGGATGGAACCTTGTAAGGTAGGCAAAGTGGGTTGTATGACATGTGTGAGTTCCGGCACCTTTTTTTTTTTACAAAAAAAGCACTGTATATACCTAAATATATATATGCTTCATTTCAGTATGATTCAATGTATTTAGGACCTATGTTTAATTTATAAGCTGATTGCTTCCCAAACAAATCTGGGCAGCTTACAACTAGGAGCCAGAGATAGAAAGATGGAGATAGAGATCAACTGATCACAAGATTAAAATGTTTTTTTTTAAATTCAATGTAAAGCAAAATAAAACTAATGACAAAAAGAAACTCCACAATCACTGTCCACAAGGCATGACAGAAAAACCAGATTTTCAATAGTTTCCAAAATGACCTGAATCTCTGGGAGGAAACTATTTCAGAGGGCAGAAATTGTAACAAAATAGCCATACTTCCTGGATCGTACAAGATGACATTTTTTTACTGATGGGCCCCAGAGTACACTCGTCCTGTACTCGATGGGCAGAGACAGCTGGAGACAATTGATCCTTCAGCCAAGCCCTGTGGTTTGAAGGGTTTTAAAGATGACAACCAATACTTTAAAATGCACCCTAAAGCTAGCCCATAACATGGCATATTCACTGCCGCCATGCTACTGCATCATGGACATCCAGGTTAACTTTAAATAGAGGGAATTAAAGTAATCAAAATGTGAGGTGATTCTTTGAAAGGCCTCCTGGTCAAACAAAAGGTGCAATTGGTGCACTAGGTATACCTGTATAAAATCCCTCTTGGCCATAGTTTCTACCTACTTTTTGAGCAGGAGTTTATTTATTTATTAAATTTATTTGCTGCCCATCTTGTATCAAAATAACTCTGGGCTGGAATAGAGAGCTCAAGAGGCCTGTGAAATTATAGAGCATATGTGCTGCATATACCACTCCCATCCAGGCTCCAAAATAGGTCATCAATAAGTGTGACCAATGCTGCCTTCCTACTAAACCCTGGCCAGAGCAAAATGGGTCCAGATAATCAGCTTTCTCCAGGGTCCTCTGAAGCTGTCCACAAGGCATGACAGTCTGACCATCCATTCTACTACTTTCTCTAAAAAGGGAAGGTTGGAGACTACACAATAGTTGTTCAAGATCAGCAATGGCTTCCTGGGGGGAGGGTGCACCACAGCCTCCTTCAAGGCTAATGGAACCACTCCTCCATTCAAAGAAGCTGATATCAGAGACCATCTACTTGACAGCTTTAAAAATCTGGGAGAAACCTGGATCTAACAAGCAGGTAGCCAGGCTAAAAGATTGGAAAACCCTAATTCTCAGAATCAGCAATCATAGATGTCCCAGGCATCTCAGCTGGAACTGATCAGTTGGAGTCTAGCTTTGAGCAGGTCCAAGTATCTCACAAATAAAATGAATATTCCTCGCAGTAGCATTTTCACAAATGAATGCAGCTTTTGGGAAGCAAAGAAAAAAATGAAAAACAACAGTTGACAGATTATACTGTATTATATGTGGAACCAGGCTTTGGACTAAATGGGAGCTGTACTAAGATAGAAAAGGCAACACACAGTCTCTGTACATAGAAGTCAATGAGATGAGTTTAGTGACTGACCCAGATTGGATCCTGCAACATTATCCCGGGATATGTATATTCACCTTCATTCGTGAACTAATATTCTTGGAGAGAAGGAATTCTGTTTCTAACTAGCTCAGCAATTACATATGAATGGAATCAGTATTGAAGATGAAATAAGAAGAAAAGGCATATGTCTGTTCTTTTGCCAGTACTATGACAATACTTATTGCATACTTCATGGTTGCTGATTTTGACTAGCTAATTGCTTCAGGAAATTTGTGTCACCTTTCCTTAAATAATTTCCATGAGATGCAAGAAGAAGGATGTTCACCCTGTTTTATTGATTTGTTATGGACAGCAGATGACATTCCACTGAGACTTAATAGAAAACAGATTTATACATATGTACAGGTTCCAAGACAAAGGTTTCCAGTCCAACCTTTCTTAATCACTGTCTTCCAGATGGGTTGGGACTACAATTCCCAGAAGTCCCATCAGACTATAGGTTCCATAGGCCAGGCAGATCTAGAGAAATAACACTGTCACTTTTCAGAAATATTTCAAATTATACTAATGTACTGTACATCAGGAAAAAATATCCCACAAGATTTTGCAATGTTTCTACTTTGAGCTTCCTGGAACATTTTAACATGTGAATGCATTTCTGTTCCCTGCTGTACACACATTGTTGTAACATATACTGATTCTTATGAAACTCATTGATTTCAGGAACATGTGTACTTGGGACATACTCCGAACATAACCATGTCTGCTCATTTGATCTTAAAATAACTATTGACCAAGTACATTAATGCAGAACGTGGTACAGAAATACTCTGCTCTAGTAAGATTATTATAAAGAAAAAATGACTTTTAAGTTGTGCTATAACATTACCAATTCCTTAAAAATATAAGTTTTAGAATTTAAAAGTAAAAAAAAAAACAGATTAGTCATAGGGTCCACCCCATTCAATTACAATGAAAATGAAATTAGGAACGTTGCTGAAAATGATACATTCCTTGTATTTAAGGTTTGTTGTCGTAAGTGCTTGGCTCACAAATCTGCAACCTTTTGTATTCTCTTTAATAATAGCAAGTAGGCAGAAAAACATTATACAAACTTCATGTACACACAGTAATCTTTCCAAAACTTTCCCTGCTCTAAAATGGCAAAGTATTTTATTTTCTTGTGTATTTTGCTTGGTTATATGAGCAAACAACCAAGGAATATGTTTCCTCCGTGACTTATTTGTTTATTCATATATGTTCAATTTATATCCTGTCTTTCTTCCTAGAGTTCAGGGTCTCATGCCTCTATTTCTCCCCCCCCCCAAAAAAAAATCCTGTGGGTTACATTGGGCTGATACATTGTGTAACTGGCCCAAAGCCATCCAATAAGCTTATATGGCTGGTGCCAAATTTGAATTTGGGTTTCCCTGCTTCTAATCCAATACATTAACTACCACACTACAATGGCTACCCACACATTTATCTAGATGCAAATCTATCTGTTGCTGGATCTGCCCATAGATTACCCCAAAAACGCTCCTTGGAGAATATAGAATCTGCCTTTCTATTCTTTTATGAAGCTTTGTGCCAGACTAATATTGGTAAGGCATTGTGACATCTTGAGCCATTCACCATTAGTCGGGCAGGCAGCAGTAGCGTGGAAAGGAATGGGAGAAAAACATGGGTTGAAGGAGAAAACTTGGCTTTGTTCCAAAGACCAATCTAAATAATTAAGAAGTCTCAGTCATTATGACTGCCTGTTGTTGCTATTGTCCTTCCTTCCCACATTCCTGATCTCCTCAACATCCTCCATCTGTTTAACTAATCACAGAACAGCATCACCCATGCTATTCCCCAAACTCAACCACAGAAGGCAGAAGACAAACAGCCAGAGGACATATTGAAAAGCCTTTTACTCCCCCCCCCCACCATCCCTGCCCTCAAACCAATCTCCAACATGGTGCCTCAGAAGAAATGTATATGTGCTTTGCAAGGAAAATGTAACTTTTAATGAGGGAGCAAAGCCACAACATAGAGGAAAGACTTCTCCGACCACAACAATACCCACAGGAAACATAATTCAATTCAAGGACAGAAGAAATGGGAGTGAGAGGAATATATGCAAGGAACTCAGGGCACTTACTTAAGATCCAAGGCACACTCTAGGAAAGAGGAGGCAGTGTTAGACTTTTCTTCCATTGTACTGGAAACACAAACAGGGTTTCTAGATAAGCTCTGCCAGGATAGCAATTGGCTCCCACCTGGATCCAAGAACTCAGGAGTTATCCAGACAAGGCATCTACCTCTCAAACCCACCATCCATTGGGATGTCATCTACTACAGAATGCCGACTTCACTACTTTGCACCCCCACCTGAAGTAGCAGTTTGAAAAACTGCTACTGCAGAATACAAGGAAACTAGTACATGGCAGAGGTCTTGTCTCCTACAATGATAGGATGAAAAAGCAATGTGGAACCTATTACTAAATATATTTCATGTAATGCATTTTATTTCACCAAATAGCTGCAGTTAATATGGTAGTAATAAATTTCATACAATATAAACAAATATTGCCTTGTGGAACTCCTGGATGATTCTCATGAAGCCCTGGTGTTCCAGAATCTAGTGTCGCAGAACTAGAGCAATCCACCATAAAATTCCAACCACAATTTCCTGTAAGTACAAAGTATAAAAGCAAAAAATTATAGATCAAGGGAAAGAGCTTTCCTTTTATCACTTTTGGACATGATACTCAAAGGTTCGTAAACAAAAAAAAGTGTTTTCATTTTGAGCTTGACATTTGGTGATTGAATCTTTTCAGCTCTCCTAGCTGTTACTCTCTCTCTTTCTCTCTCTCTCTCTCTCTTCCTCCCTCCTTCCTGCTCTCTCCCTCTGACCTTTAGCCTATTTTAACTTCTATCAGTCTACCTTAACTTCTTCGATCTACTTTACCTTCAAATTGATGTCCTCTGGATAGTTTGGGATCTTGACTGTTATCACTCCCAGTTAGTATGGCCATGGATGAGAACAGCTGCTATATACAAGTTACAAGTTCAATGTCTATGGAGATTCTCAGTCATCCATGGTTGTCCCAAAGGTGCTTTTTTTCAAGAGGCAACTGGATTTTCTTGTTTTTCTCTGAAGACGTTTTGCTTCTCATCCAAAAAGTTTCATTTTAGGAAATGATAAAGAACAACAATTGAATAATGATTGTGAGCTGCTCATTCAGTAAAATGCCTCTCTAGTGATCAGTAGCTTACTTCAGAGCAGGAAGGAAAGACTGATTGTGTATGATAAATAAAGATATTGGCCTTTCTTCTTAATGAAAGTCTCTCTCTCTCTCTCTCTCTCTCTCTCTCTCTCTCTCTCTCTCTCTCTCTCTCTCTCTCTCTCTCTCTTTTTTTTTTCTCTCTCTCTCTCTCCCTCCCTCCCTCCCTCCCTCCCACACAAGTGATCAGATATCTGTGCCAAAATGAAAGAAAATAATTTTTTGGGAAGGATTATTCCAATTATAGCTATGGTAAAATATGGCTTATAGGGTGCTCTATTATGATAAGCACTTCATCTTACAGATGACCAGGTAAGGTCAATCTTCCTGGACAATCAGCAGGTCTGCCCCACTAATAGCAGCTTATTTGTCTCTTCTGTCAGAAGCCAAAGACTCTCATTGCAATCAATTGCACTCCATTCTAGGGCTGGGGTGATGTGCCCACCATGACTAGTTCAGTTGTTCAAAGTCATGTGTACAACTGAACTAGTTGTTAGTTTGTTAGTTCTGAGTATATATATGTATTAAATATAAAGCTAATATATGTGCTTATTGCTTATTGTGACTGCAAAACTTAAATACTTTCTTGTAAATAGGTTTCTTGTAACTGATCATGTAACAAAGTGTATACTAGCCTCCCCCAGTTTGGTGCCCTCCAGATGTTATACTACAGTTTCCATTATCTTCAGACATAATAGTCTGGCTGAGGATTCTGAAAGGTGTAGTCTCTGGCCATTTGAAAGACGGCAGTGGCACAAAGCTGCTTTAGATCAAGAATGAAGTCATTGCTAGTTAGAGTCCAAATGCTTGTGATAAATCTTGAGAAATTATGTGTCTGGCATCCTGGTTCAACTTATGCTTGTCTCGATGATTCAAGTTTTCAAAACCTCTGCATCAGATGCAGATAAGCTTTGGCAAGATATATTTGTGATGGCTGAATCATCTGCCAATTAGTCTATGCATGGAATTTTTTTCTCTGCTGGTTAAAAAAATAAAATAAAATGAGGTTTTAAAAAGTAAGATGAGTGTGAGAAATAAATCTTTGACAAATTCAGTGGGGATTCCTAAATTCACTCCATGTCACCATGATGCCTTTGGAAAATAAGCCATTCCAAAATATTTGAGAATGGGTTACAACCAGCAAATCATTAACTACAGGAAATATCATTCAGCATATGATCATTACAGGAGGGAAAATACCATTACATATAATTTGAAACACAGGATTACGGTAACAATTTACTTCACATTTGTTACAAATTTTTCTCAAGCATCCATCAAAGAGATCAGTAAATTTATGAAGCTAAATCTAAATAATATATAATTAATCAAGCCCAGGTTTAAGATTTTTCTACTGTTTTATACAAATGAAATGTACTACTTATATTTCTAGCAAATATTTTTAGCCATTCAGAAATTCAGAACAAGTGCAAAGTCTACTAATCCTGACATATGTTTTAGATCGGACAAGTGGAAGCAATTACTTTCAGTAATATACTGGAAATTCAATTTCACACAATGTTGACAGTTCTAGTTTTGATACACCATTGTCAAATTTCAGAAAGAGAAGTCTCATGCTTATTTAAAACATAAGCTTTTGTGAATACAGTATAAATCATATTTGGTTTAAGAGCTGAAAAGAATGCATTCTCAGCAGAACTGGTGGTCCACCATACAGTGTGGACAATATTTTAACTGTGAGGAATTCATTTTATTGAAGGTCCAGATGCGGAGTATGCAAACTTTTCTACTCTTTAATATCAAACCCATGTGCAAAATCTCACTTATGCACACTTACCTGACTTCTGTGTTGACGTTATAAATCTGGAAACAATCTACATGTAGAAAGGATATTTGGATCCTGGGGTAGCCCTCACCCATGACTTCCTCCGCTTGATCAATCATTATGTAAACCCTTACTGTGGAACAGAAATAATTTTTGTTTGTTTATATATTTGTTATTTGCTCTTTTTTTCTCTGCCAAGCATCCAAGGCAGCTAAGGAAACTTAAAAACATCTTAAAAATAGAAAGTATTATTTATTTTATTAATTTACTTATCAAATTTATTTGCTGCCCATTTCGCAGTTCAGGCCACTCGGAGTGGCTTATTAAAAACCTTTAATAATTAAGACCCTGGCAATTGGGTCTTTACAGACTTGCTAAACCCTGAGAGGGATGTTGCAAGGCAGTGTGAGAACAACACAAGAGAAAGCCCCTCTCTCTTTTTTCAGAAAGATAACTCTCTGATAGCAGAAGATCTTCAAAAGAGCCTGTTCTTTATATTTTGGAAACTGCACAAGTGTCAACGCTGTTAATATAGGATATTATTGCTTTGGCAAGATATGTAGAACTGTCTGGTATTTTTAGAGTTAATTCAGAAGACAGAAAAGGAGGAGATTCATGAGGAAAGCCCGGGAAAGAAACGGAAGTAAATCTTTGGCCTCCAGCCTAATTGGAAGATGTAATTCATGACTGTAAAATAAGGGAGGGGTGTAGCAAGAAAAGAAAGACGCAAGCCAGAGAAATTCAGTTTCTGGCATCCGTCCATATAAGTGCCAAGGTTATTTTTGAAATAAATGGATTCTAAGAGGTAAAGGCCTCATGTTTCTCATTAAAAGCAATCTTCCTTTGGAACCATAACATCATGCCAGAAACTAAACCCTTTTCAACCAATTGGAGGTCCATTACCCCCACCTCTTTCTCCGAGGCTGGAGTGAGAATGAGAAGAATTCAGGGGGAGGACAATCTATCATGAAACGGGAGTTTGCTAAATACAGCCCGGCAGCTGCTAATATCCCAGAGGGGGAGGTAACAGACAGCATGCTGTGGGAAGATGAATTTGAGCAGACGAATGAAAATCGGTGGACAAACAACGGACAAACTGCCACTCAAGGCCTGGGTGAGTTACTGGAAATATCTCAAAACCCAGGGGAGAGAGTCAGAGACCCACCCCTGAAAAAAGAAGCCTACAGACCCTCCAGTTCGTATCAGACAGCCTTTCAAACCCTGTCTTCCTCTATCAGGGACCCCAGCCCTGAAGAGAGAGGGAATCCATGTCTGAGGCCTCTGCAACAATGGGAAGTATGGCATTCGAAGCAGGCAGAGAGCAGACGACTTTTGAGCTCACCACAGCTGATAGGGACCTTGCAACAGATAAGGGTGGTGCAGGGCCCAGGAGGTCAGCAGCTAGAGGGAGGATGGCCACAACAAGGAGATTGGCCCCAGCCCCTGAACGTGCAACCCCGGGCATAAACCAGCAACCAGGATGGGGCCAGCAGCAGCAACAGCCACAGTGGGGGCCCCAACAACATATAATTACTCCATTCAGAACAACCTTCGATGGGGACCCAGAGAAATTGATTTTTTTTCCTTAACCAAGTACGCTCGCACTTGAATCTCTGGGCTTATCTCTACCAGACCCAGGGGCTATGGTCGATGTGATTGCGTCCGGCCTAGAGGGAGACACATCCGAATGGCTGAACAATTTATATAATGAGCAAGCCCCAGAATTGGAAGACCCCCAACTCTTCCTCCTGGGTCTGAAAGAAAGATTTGAGGACCCATCCCTTGACTTAAAAGCAAGAGAACAAATCCACAAAATAAAACAAGCCAGCAGGCCTGCCCTAGAGTACGTGTGAGAGTTTTGCAAGATAGCAGGTCGGATAGAGGGGTGGCCAGAGCAGTCCCTAATCCATCACTTCATTGAGGGATTAGATGATCACCTCTCTCAGGCCTGCATTATTCGAGCAGTACCTGACCGACTGCACGAGTGGTACCAGACAACGGTGAAGCTAGATGTTCAGCTCGCCCGCTATAAAAAGCCTTCCCCACCTGAATCTGAGCAGCAACCAGAACAATCCGGTCACAGTAAAACTGAAACTCCCTAGGCTTTTGGGTAAAATCCACCTTGTCTTCCATAGTAGCTTGTTAAAACCTTATCGGGGTTCCACTTTAAGACCTCCCCCGAAGAAAGCACTTGGGCCCCTCGTAGTTGTGGGGCAGACCCATTACGAAGTGAAACGTGTTCTTGATTCCAGAATTTTTAAAGGGAAATTGCAGTACCTAGTACAATGGAAGGGATACCCGTTGTCTGAAGCTACTTGGGTGAAATCCAGTGAGGTGAAAGCTGACAGGCTCATCAAAAGGTTTCATACAAAACAACCCAACAAACCGAAAACTAATCATTAATATATGCTTTTGCTTACATTACAGGATCTGTCCTTTTTGTAAGGGGGGCCGGATGTCAACGCTGTTAATATAGGATATTATTGCTTTGGCAAGATATGTAGAACTGTCTGGTATTTTTAGAGTTAATTCAGAAGACAGAAAAGGAGGAGATTCATGAGGAAAGCCCAGGAAAGAAACGGAAGTAAATCTTTGGCCTCCAGCCTAATTGGAAGATGTAATTCATGACTGTAAAATAAGGGAGGGGTATAGCAAGAAAAGAAAGACGCAAGCCAGAGAAATTCAGTTTCTGGCATCCGTCCATGTAAGTGCCAAGGTTATTTTTGAAATAAATGGATTCTAAGAGGTAAAGGCCTCATGTTTCTCATTAAAAGCAATCTTCCTTTGGAACCATAACAGCAAGTTTATATCAAGGAAAGGCAGCTTTTACATAGCCAGGTCCTCTGCCCTTCAGAGCTTTAAAACTTTATTGAACAAGTTAAACAGTATTCTGCAAGGAATCTTCAACTAGTGCAGATCTTTCAGTACAAATATTTTATCATTATTATAACATGTATCGATTCATAACCTAATGGCCACATCGTGCACCAACTGCAACTTCTAGACAATTTGCAAGGGAACTCTTACAAACAGTGCATTTGTTGTTGTTAGTTGCGAAATCGTGTCCGACCCATCGTGACCCCATGGACAACGTTCCTCCAGGTCTTCCTGTCCTCATAGTAGTAATCAAAACCGGAATTTTGAATTTATTATTGTTTTTAGTATGCATTTATCTAACTGAATTCATCTATTATACAAGATTAAATTTAGTTATCATGCAGAATTCACATTTTGTAAAGCAGTTCACCAACTTTAAACATTTGCATATTAAGGGAAAGCTCACATAAAACGCATCAAAATGTACAAAAATGCATTGTATTTTGGGGAATACTTTGCAAAATAGGTAGCATAGCAGAGAAAAGTACACTGGGGAAAATGTACAGTAAAATCCATACAATTTTAATGCAAACATTTTTTTTAAAATCTCAAGCCTGATGAATTAATTTTAATTGATTTGCAAAAGCCCCACACCCCACAGACTCAGAAAAATAAGATATTAAAAAAACCCTTGAACTATACGTGGCTGCTCTTATGATCTATGTGCAAATAAATTATGCAAATAATGTAACTGATGCACTTAAGGAATCATAATTGCACAGAGATCAAATATAAGGCTAGAAGAAACTTTACCATTCATAAATAGTTATTGATTAATCAGTACATATCGCTTAGCCCTAGCTGTAGACTGTGTGCATATAGCCACTGCCCCATTATAATGACCAATGAAACCATTCCTCGGTTCTGGAAATCTTCTCTTCTGAAGTCTAACCAAATCCATGCCTGAAGATGAAAGAGTTGTCCGGGACTCATAATAATTGTTGAAGGACACTTCTCAGAAGCTGTAACTTAACAGAAAACTGGTCATTTGTACTTCTCAGACATATAGTAAGTCAATTTTCATAAAGACACCAATTCAGTGATTTGGAACAGAATTTTTTTAGAGTGTTAGACAAACACTATATTTGCAGGATAATGCTACACATTACTGGGGAATTTATCCTGTGATTATATTTATTTATTTATCAAATTTAGGTGCCACTCATCTCATGGTTCGAGGCGAGGTGATATCCTGCAAAATACCTGGAATGCATCTCCTTGGATTGTACACAACATTACTTGTTACAAAATGTTTTGGACTAGCCTTGGTCTTCTCCATGTGCTGTCTGATCATCTCTTTGCACTTTGCCATTAGTGACGCAAGATCTTTTACAGGGAGGTGCTTTGTGAATATGAAACAACAGATGGTTCTTTTACCATCCAACTAACAGCGTTCCTGTGGTTTTCACACATCTTCCATCAGATAGTCTGATCCCATTATCTTGGCTCTATAACAAAGCGAATATATTTAAAATAAATAATTGCTGGGACTGACATCAACGTAAAAGTTTTTGTCCCCTGATCCTGGAACGGTCTTTGGTGATTCAGAAATAACTGAAAAGTTCTCTATGTTAGCTCAAGGCCAGACTAGACATGATATGTGAGTAACTATGTTTGTGTAGTCATGAGTCTGTTCCGCTTACACATAAAGTGGGGGAATTAGACCAATTTCTCAAAACCCAGTTATGTTAAATTAGAGATTACTGTCCAAAAAGGAAGATGTCATCAAATAGAGGACATGGATTGTATACAAACAACATATATGTAAAAATGTATATTTGGAACTATGTGCTCTATTTCAAATAGAAAGCCATGATGAAGCAGGTTGTGAACAAGGTCCGTGTTCCTAAGCTCAATCTAATGAATAGTAATTTAAGGTCTCTCCACTCTCCCTTCATTACTGTTAAGCAGAATATTCATCAAAGTCAGGTGCAAAAAATGCCTTAAAAGTGTAGAACGTCCAATGCCCAGTCCAAGACTCTGCCTTCAGAAACAAGTTTGCTCATAGTTCAGTTATGCCCTGTTTTTCTCTCCACTTTCTTTCATATGAAGTTTCTTTCATATATGACAGAGAAAGATAGAGAAAGAGGGAAAGGGAGGGAGGCTGACTTC
Organism: Azemiops feae; assembly: GCA_023970755.1. Classification (NCBI taxonomy): domain Eukaryota; kingdom Metazoa; phylum Chordata; class Lepidosauria; order Squamata; family Viperidae; genus Azemiops; species Azemiops feae. The sequence goes on along the minus strand of JALGBA010000025.1, from coordinate 998,965 downwards.
CCTTATAGTAGCCTGTAGCTCAGGCTACTATAGTAGCTTATCAGAGCTCCCTAGGGATCTATATAGCACAGTATTCATAATTCAATATTTTTTGTTTTAGTCTTGTGGTTACATTAAAGATATAGATAATATTTCATACACAATTATATTGAAGAAAACACAGGATAACAAAAATGAAAACCAGTGCTGGTAATCAGCAAAACACCATCAGCACAAACAAAATGCCTGGCTGAAAAAGTACATCTTAAGCATTTGGTAAAATGCATCCACAGATGCTGGTCTGAAAGAGAGGATTGATAGACCTTCACATAGAAAACCATACACTTTGAAATGGGACACCTGGACATCCAATTTACTTTGACACGGACCAAGAGAAAAATGCCTCAGGCCACAGAGCACTGAACAATGCCCTTTAGATGTAAAAGATAGATCTCCTTTTTTTACTTGTGAACCAAATTGTCAATCCAGATTACATTTACTCTGGTCTGTGAGACTTTGTCCTCTCCTGCCTGTCTTAGAGAGAATACCCAGTGACCAGCTATTCAAACAAATGAAAGAGAGAAGTGGTTCAGCCTGAAATGCTTGACGGGAATTTGGAGTGATTCTGGATCACTGACCCCTGACCAAAGTCGATCACTAGCTGCAATGAAGTCCAGAGATGTTGCCTTGGCAACTAATGCCAATTAGTGCTGTCAGTACAGTGAAGCTAGCAGTAAACCAGGATCATCGGGTCTTGCTCTTCTGTGAGTCAATGAGCTTGGAAATAATGGGATTTAACTAGCCGATATGAAAAAACAACACATTGTAAAAGCCCAAACAAAGGGGGCTGTGAGTCAGAGGAGGCAAGCAGCCATCGCATGCTTAATAGCCATTCTCTCTGCCTGTAAGGGTTTCTTCAACCGGCAAAATTCAGTCCAGCCCAACAGCCATAGCAGATCTGTTTTACGATCAACAGAGGTGGATGTTTAAGCATAGCTTACCAATAAGGAACTCTAAAAGAATTTGATGTCAACAATTTCAACAAACATGCTTCTTCTCCTTTTTAAAATTCAAGTCTTAATGCTTTACAGATTTCACAGGAAATCTCCTATCAGCCAAGCATGATTGCACAAACAAAGCATCTCCATCTTTCAGACAAATGTGTAGGCCAATTGTTTGCTGGAAAAGTAAAAACTACAGACGTTAGAAAAAAAAGTTGTTCTATTTGATATTCTTTTATGCCAGAGTCATACTCTTGCATGTAAGGGCAAGAGCAAAACTTCCTTGGCAATAGACCAGTGGGTTTTTAAATTTACTTTTGCAAGCTACTGCTTGATTTTGAATGGAAGGAATGCCACTGCAAACAATTCTCTGTAGCCCTGAACAAAACGTCAATTAGTCAAGCAATGGATAACACTCTATGATGAGTGCACCTGGCAAATTCTTACACCAAGTTTATTTTCTTCTTCGATGTAAAGTCTTAGGAAAAATGATGCTGTTTTTCATTAAGGCTTGACCAAATGCTAAGGCTTCTTATAAGGAAGAAAATTCTCTGGAAAGGAAACAACAATTTTAAAAGGCTTTTTACTGCCAAATCTACTTATGAGCAAGTTCCCAAAGATCTTGGATTTATCAAGTACTTGATACTGCATGTTTATATTCCATTTTTTCTATAAGGAGCTTTGAAAAAGTAGGCATTAATACTCCACTAATTGTCAGCCAAAATGGGTTAAGCCGAGAGAAAAGAACTGATTCAAGAACATCATAGGAGTTTTGGATTTGATTCTGGAGCCAAATGCAACTCAGCCTAACCACCATGCCCCAGGGGGCATGTTTGTTGTGCTTAGCATGGTGAGTTACACATTGGCCAAGCTTGAACTAAACATTTCTGAATGATGGATCTCCAGATTATTTTCTTGGAAGAGCTCTGCATAAAGAGATACCACAGCTGCTCTGGTCAATTTGTTTCATCGCTGAACTGCTCTTATAGTAATCAATCTAAATTTACCTTCCTGATCCTTGGTTTTGTCCTTGAGCAAGAAATATAATGAAAACAATCTTGTCTCTGCTTTCTAATGTGTTTTGTACAATATGATGCCCCTTTAATTCCTCCTTCCTTAACTATCTATATGGATTTAGAAAATGCTCAGAGATCATTTTCTCCACAGTGCAATCTATATGTATGCCTTCATCAGCATCATGTAATTGGGAGCTGAATCAACAATTTGCATCTGTTTTGTATCTTTCTTTCTTTCTTCCTTCCTTCCTTCCTTCCTTCCATCCATCCTTCCTTCCTTCCTCCTTTCCTTCCTTCCTTCCTTCCTTCCATCCTTCCTTCCTTCCCCAATTTAATCCCACTGCCTAAATTTAAACTGAAATTTCTCTAAGACTGATTCATAATCCTTGATGGATAAAACTAGCATACATCTTTCTAGAATGCTACCCCCAAAATAGCTCTTCAGAATTAAAATGGAAGCGAGAGAACTTTCAAAATTCATACCCACATCAACCATCTGTTCCAAATTAGAAGCCATTTTCTTCAGTCTGGAGAATAAAGGGAGCATTGGAGTAACATGGCAGCAGAACAGTCCATTCCCCAAGTTATTTGTTGTCTGGTCCATTTCTAAACAGATGCACAGTTAAGCTCTGGAAAAAGCTTTGTTTGTATTATTGAAAGCATTTTATGTATGGGGAGTAGTAGTGACATATGGCCCAATAACCTCTTCCCCCCAACCACCATTAAATCTCTTCCATTTATAACAATCAGAAAAATAAACCTTTATCTCTTTTTTTTGCACAGCTTTGTCCCTCTGCTTGCTTATATCTTTCAATGAGAATGCCCTTTCTCTTTCCAGACTGTCATGTGGCATCGCATTGCCAACGTAAAGCAGCCTACAAAACTATAAGTAGAAGTGCTTTCAGCAAACCAAAATGATCGTGCTGGGCCTAGTAGAGCATAGAAAGATAATAGATGCGGCGAAGCTAGTCTGAAGCTCGTCCATCTGTTATTGTTTAAAGCTAATGCCTCCACTTCATTACATTCAAGGCTGATGAATGTTACACTGCCTGCAGTAAATACAGGCCTTGCAAGGATCTGATCATGTACCTGAAGATATACATCAGCTTATATACTTGATTTAATTATTATTTGTTTCTGTTTTTGTGTGTGTGTTTGTGTAATAATTCAGGACCAGATGGTATCAATTTCTTCCAGTTTTAAAGAGTTTTGAAACAAAGCAGATTCCTATTTTATTTACTTATTCTTCATTCTCTGGACTGCCTATCTCTCTCAAATCTGCATAAATGATTAGACTCCTATAGAATGAGTTTTTTTCCTACAAAATAGAGAAACTTCCTTTTCTCTTAACCATGGTGAGCAGAAGGATCCTGACACATTTGAACACTGGGCCCTATCCAACAAAATGAAATTCAATGGTGAGAAAAGTAAGGTTCTACATAGAATAGGTGGTACCTGGCTCAACAGTAGCAACTGCAAGAGTCCTAGTGGACAATCACTTAAATATGAGCCAGCAATGTGCTGCAGCTGCCAAAAAAGCCAACACAGTCCTACTTTGCATTAATGGAGGGATAGAATCGTGAAGTATTTAATATCACTGTATAATGCCTCGGTAAGACCACACTTGGACTATTGCATCCAGTTTTGGCCATCATGATATATAAAAAATGTTGAGACTCTAGAAAGAGTACAGAGAAGAGTAACAAAGATGATTAAGGCACTGGAGGCTAAAACATATGATTAACGGTTGCAGGAATTGGATATGTTTAGTTTAATGAAAAGAGGGACTAGGGGTGACATGATAGCAGTGTTCCAATATCTAAGGGGCTGCCATAAAGAAGAGAGGGACAACCTATTCTTCAAAGCACCTGAAAGCAGAAGAAGCAATAGATGGAAACTAATCAAAGAGAGAACCATCCTAGAATTACGGAGAAATTTCCTAACAGTGAGAGCAATTAACCAGCACAATGGCTCGCCTTCAAAAGTTGTGAGTGCTCCATCATTGGAAGTTTTTAAGAAGAGATTCGACAACCGTTTGTCTGAAGGTTTCCTGCTTGAGCAAGGGGCTGAACTAGAAGACTTCCAAGATCACTTCCAACTCTGTTATTCTCTTATTATAATACATTAACAAAACTGCAGTTCATTAGAGCAAGACACATTTGTGCTGCTCTGCATCAGAATGGTAGAAGTGTGACTTCAATAGCACTGATGCTTCAGCAGCTCATTATTTACTGATCACCTGGGAATTATTGGTGTAGATAGAAAGTTACCGATTTACTCTGTGTCCCCTCTTTTTGCTACTGACTTTGTTAATTTTTGGTCACTTTCTATGTTGCCAGACACAGCTGAACAGACACAGTGAATACCAGTCCTGCCTTAGGCATGAAAGCCATCTGGGTGACTTTGGACCAGTCATTCTCTCTCAGCCCAACTCACCTCACAGGGTTGTCCTTGTGTGTGGGGGGGGGGGGAGGAAGAGGAAGAAGTATTAAATATGTTCACTACTTTAAGTTATTAATAAAAAATAATAAAGTTAGGATTTTAAAAAAATCTAAAAAGTATATATGGTTAGCTAGGTGCTACGTTTTACCTATCCCTATCAGGTAATTTCTTAAATAAATCTCTTTCCAATTATAGTCATAAAACACGTTGAATTAATCACTGCTCAGGTTAGAATCCGGCTGTCAGAAATGCTCCTCTCACTCACTAATGCTTTCCCACCAACAGGAAAAATATTTGTATGACATCAGTGTTGGATAAACACTTTTCCTGGTGCAGTTAGAAAGGCTCACATCTCCTCCCTTGCAGGCCTGCCTGCTTCCTGAGATTTGTTCAGACAAAGACTGGATCACAGCTGTTTGGGATGCAGCAGAGGGCCTTCTGTATGGTCTTGCAAGGCTTGGAAAATCCCCTAATTCACTAGAGTTCAACCTTATTTCACCTTTTTTTTTAATCACCTGGTCAACATTGTTTCGTTTAATATTTTACCTACTGTGTTTTTGTGTGTGACCTACCTACTTTTATGTGTTTGTTTACTTGGTTTTATTTCCTGCACCTATCTTTGTTTTTACTGCTCTATGTGTTAGTTTACTTGATTGACTAGTGGATTGATTTCTGCTTAAAGGGGTTTAGTTTTTACTCTGTTGTGAATCCTGAATACTGCAACTTAACTATTTTAAATAAATTAAATTAGCAGTGGCTAAGAAATTTGGGGGGAAATGCTGGAACCAAGCTCTCTGAGACTACGTTAGCCACTTCCATTGATGTTTCTGTGGTACCTACATTACCTGAGGTGCATAGACTGCTGTGCTTTCTTAATGCCCATCCTTTTATTTATCTACAAATACAGGGATTGTTGAAAAAACACCACTCTGTCTTCAAAGAAAAGATCAGGTACTCCAGGGCTCAATTCTCTTACCCTTCCTATTTAACGTGGTGGCTAAGTGAAGTGATTCAGTGACATGAGATGTAGAATTATCCTTCAGTTATACATCTCTACTCCAGGATGAACAAAGGATGCTATTTAAAGGCTTACTGGTTATCTGAGGCTGTGAAGGTCTGGATGAGGAGGAACTGGCTCTGACTGGTGTCAGCCCTACCAAGTAGACCAGAGTAAGAAACAGACACCATGTAGATATAAATGACTTTTATTAGAACAGCTACAGTATACTAACCAAATCTTGCAAGACTGAATGTGCTTCCTTTATTCCCTCTTTCATCTTCATGAGAATTGGGATGGGAAGCTGTCTTGAGTCATTTTCACAAATTACAGATAGTCCTTGACTTACAACCATTCATTTAGTGACCGAGGTTACAATGGTGCTGAAAAAAATGATTTCTGACCACTTTTCACACAACCACTACATCATGGTCATGTGATCAAAATTCAGGTGGTTCACTATTGGTATATATTTATGACAGTTGCACTATCCTGATGTCATGTGATCACCATTTATAAACCTCCCAGCTGGCTTCCGACATTCAAAATCAATAGCAACTGCAGTGATTCACTTAACATTGTGGGGGGGGGGGGGAAAGGTTGCAAAATGGGGCAAAAACTTACTTAACAACTGTCTTGTTTAGTGATGGAAATTTGGGCTCAGTTATGGTTGTAAGTTGTAAGTCAAGGACTACGTTCACTTTCTTGTCCTGGACTCAGGTTTTGTTTATTTGATCGTTTGGGAGCAGATCTGCCCTTTGCCAGGGTGCAGCATCCCTCTGGAAAGTGTTGGGTTGCAATTTGTGATTCTCCTAGATTCACTTTCTCCTGCTTGAGGAGTGCAATTCAAAAGGCTGATTATCTTCTTCACAAACCTATATTATTGTTAGGAAGTCTTTCCTGACATTTAGCTGGCATCTGCTTCCATTTGATTTATTCTGAGTCCTGCATTCTGGGATGGGAAATAACAGGTTTTAACTTTCTTTTCTCTCTTTTCAAATAGTTGAAGATACTATCATGTTCCCCCTTCTCCAACTGTGACTCACAGCGTCATCTTTTTTTAAGGACAAAATATAGTTCCCTCAGTCCCTCCTCACAGGAACTGGTTTTCACACCCCGAGTCCTCTGGATTGCCTTCATCTCCACACATTCCACTTCATCTGGATCAGTGTACTCAACCTTTTTGTCAGCGCGGGGCCCCGTGACCTTTTGTGGTCACGGATCATGGCCACAAACCACCAAGACTTAATTCAAGATTTAAATCATATCATTTCTTCAAGCCTTCACAGACCTCCCTGTGATATCATGGCCCCCCTAGGGGACCACGGGCTGAAAACCACTGATCTGGATCCTTCTGAGGAAGCCAGTGGCTCAAGGCAGGAAATTGGCCACAACAGAGTAATATAGAACCATTACTTCCTGAGATTTGATAGCTAGGCTTACACTGATGCTAGTAAAATGTTGCTCATTACATTCTGCTGCCTTACATTCTGTTTGGGACCAAGTATAATTCTGAAATCCTTTTTACACACCTCTATTGCTAAGTATCTGCCTTCCTGCATCTTTACATTTAATTTCTTTTTCTAGGGAGTAACTTTGTGTTGGGCTCTGTTAAATTCAGTTAAATTAAATTCACTTCTTGTACTTTCAGCCACTCTACAATCTATGGAGTTCACTTTGAACTTAATTTCTTAGAGCATTAATCACTCATTTCAAACTTGACCTTCAAATACTAAAAAAATTCCTTCCACTTTCTCATCTATATCATTATAGAAATAATGAGGAGATATTGGAACTCTAACAACACGGCATCTTAATAGCTTCTTTTAGTTTGAGGAGGAATTATTCATATGCACTCCTCACATAAAGTTTTCAAGCCAGATGTGAATCCTTTTAACAGGAATGTAATCTAGCTGTAATAGCCAGGACTATATAAAAGATGAAAGCACATTTTTAAAAGAAATGAGGATAAAATTAATACGATACATATAAAACTGGACTTCAAAAAGGGTGGGTGCTTGAGGATCTTGATGCAATGTCAAGACACTTAATTACTAAATGTTTAAAAGGTTTATATTTCTTAAGATTACTTGTGTATGCATACATTCTGGATTTTCATTTCTTTTTTCACATATTTATTTCACTTTTTAACTTGGTAATTTCTAGCTTTTGGCTTGTTTTGCTTCAATTTTTTGAAAAAATGTATAAAAAGGATCTTTACATTTTCTGAAATCCATTTGTTATAAGATTAAAAAACAGTTATGAAATGTAGGATAACCAAAGTCTATTTTTCATCCAGTTTTGGGACAAATCAGGAAGAAGTGTTTGAATAAAAGATGAGTTATATCAAGTGTACGATTTTCCCCCAAATAAATGCCATATGCAGTTATAAAAATGTGGGTCACAAAAGGACTGGAACCCCCAAAACACTAACCTTCATTTTGAGAGTTTGTCTGCTCATGGTTTATACTTCTTTTTGGCAACTATTCAGTATCAAAGCATGACTGATCTCCTATAAGCAGGGTTTTCCCATTATTCTACTACAGTATCTAATTTTACATTTTGATGTTCCAGCTATTGTTGATATAAGACCAAATTTCTGTGTCCTTTAGGAGTAGCTGCTGTCATAACCACAATTTATAGGATTCTGTCCAATTCCTCGTGTTCATTTTGTCTCTTCTGTTTTTCCCAAAGCTAAGAAAATCAGCAACTGTGCTTTATTGGTGCACTCAAGTCCAAAAGCTGTATTTGCTTTTGGCCCGTCATTTGGACATGCCATACCATTCTAATATCACTTTATGATCAACAACACATAAGGAGGGAAAGGAAGCCATGGATATTCGGGTGTGAACTGTGAGAGAATTATTTGTGACTGGAAGTAGAAAATACAGTGCATGTATCCGTGTCTGATGCTTATGAAAGAAACTCAGAATTCTCAATAGGTAAAGTTCTGAACCACCTTTGTGACTACAACACACAAACACATTGTAAGGAGTTTTGGGTGGAAGAACACTGTGCATCTAAAGCAGGAAAACAGTCCTGAGAGCTGAGGTTTGACACTAATCATACACTTTTTTTTAGTTCAGAGGAATTCTTCCCCCCCCCCCCATAGATTAGGGAGGGGATAAATGATTCTCAAGACTTCACAGGATAAAAGAATGTATGTCCTCCTCATAGCAGTCTCTCTCCCTTGGCAACCAGCTCCCCATGGAATCAGGAAGTCATGCCTCCTAGCAATTCCTCTTTGCTTAGTCTCAACTCTGCACCTCCATACTAGTAAAAAAATGGCAATATTGATCATCACAGCTTTAGTTCCTTTTCTAAAACCTCAACTGGTGTTTATATGCTGTATAAAACATGGTGTATGAGAACATTAACTTTTGATAGTGGTTATGATGCTATGCTCGAGAAACAAGTTTTTTCCATTTCTTATTCTGTGCACTATATGTGCTGAGATCATTTTTTAAAAAAAATATATCTTTTGAACTGCTTCCTTTGTTTTCCTATTGTGTCTTGGGAATATTAAATCTGATAAATTTCTGTTGTCGTTGTTTATTGATATTTGCTGTTATCAAAACCAGTGAAGTATTTTCTGATACCTGCCTAGCAATACTATAGTTTACTTGTTATTACCCAGATATTAATTTAATAAGACAGACTGTTATCTATGAATATTCAGTACACTGTGCATATTCAGACTTCTTCAAATATCACAGTGCGATTAGTGTCCTTTAATTCATAAAATAGAGATACATAGAGACAAGCCAGTTCAATGTTTGATCCAATCTGGAGTTTCAGAACTATCATCATCTGGCCTGTATCAGTTGCAGATAATCCAGTCCAATCTGATACCAAGATCTATTATTATTATTATTATTATTATTATTATTATTATTATTATTATTATTATTATTATTATTATTATTATTATTATTATTATTATTATTATTATTATTATTATTATTATTATTATTATTATATTATTATTATTATTATTATTATTATTATTATTATTATTATTATTATCATCATCATCATCATTATCATTATCATTATCATTATCATTATCTTCATCAAATGTATTTGCTACCCATCTCACTGCATCTAGTTCTGATCTAATGTTGTTTAATAACCCACCCAATTGTACAGAAAAGCAGAATTTTTTTCCCCTCTTATCACTCAAAAACATAAAGGACCGTGTTTTTGCTTTGTTTTCAGCATAATGAACTGAATTTTACCAGAAACTACATTAGAAATCAGTGAAAGAGATTCAAATAATATTCTTTTAATAGCAGTAGTATTACATTTAGGCTTATATACTACCCCATAATCCTTTACACCATTTTCTGGGCAGTTTACAATGTAGAAGCATTATTTGCATATTGCCCCCAACAATCTGAGTCCTCATTTCACCAACCTTGGAAAGATGGAAGGCTGAATCAACCTTGAGTCCCATCAGGATTGAACTCCAGGCTGTGGGTAGAGTTGCCTGCAATACTGCAGTTTAACCACTGTGCCATCAGGTTAAACCTAAATGGGAAAGGACCTGGCCAAATTTCAGAAGATATTTTGTGCAAAAAGAAAAGAGACTTGATGATCTCCTTGTCTTGAATGTGGTGGAGCTGAACAGAACTGAATATTGAGTGTTGAAGTTGAAATATAAGGGATTAACTTTTTTTTCCATAAATTCCATCAGTTGCTAGTCTCCTGCCTAACACAGTTCATCAAACATCATCTACAATCGTTCAGATGAAATCCTGATAACAATGAGGTGGAGTGAATGATAAAACTAAAGATTTTTCTGGGAAGACCAATGATGCAATCATTCCAAGGACAATCATGTCTCCTTCCCTACTGTGATGTTTTTTATAAACAATAAAAGTTTCACTTCTCCAGCTGCTGCAGCATCATAAAATTCCAGAAAAATATAACAAAATTCAGGGAGGTCCAGTACTGGTATGGAGCCAGTTCAGACTTATTAACTTTGTCCCAGATAACTAAAAATTATTTCCAATTTATCCCATTCTTTCTCATGACATTGTACTTGGGTAGTGGGGAGAGGGAGAATCACTGGATTATCACTCAAAGATTTCAATAATCAGATACATAGTTCGGTACAAAAAAGAAAAGTTCAAAAACATGTACAACAATTATGTATACAGAAGATTGGGATACTGTCTGATATGGAAGACCAGGACCACACATGAAGTTCTAATTAAACTGATTACTACCTTGATCATGCCTATATACAGAAAACCATTCAACTAATGTTTAGCACTATTTTGGCCCTAGATAAGGGTCAGTGGAATTCAAGAAGGGTTGGACTTTGCTTGTAGTTACTCAGACTCCAGGCTGATTCATCTATGGAGATTCTCGACGTCTATGGAGATTCTCAATCAACCAGGTCATGGTTGTCCAGGATGATTCCTCTTTTGACTCTGCCCCCAGGTTCTGCTACTCCTTCTCCTATGGATACAGAAAAAGGAGCTATAAAGCATTTACAACTTGCTAGTGTATTTTGGGAGCATGAAAAATAAGGAAGTAAGAAAGGGATAGAGAAAAATAGTGTTTAACTTAGTAGAAGGCTGGTTCAGCATTTAAATTGTTTGGCTCGTGGCCATGGTATTTTTTTTCATGTATAAGCAATTTTTGCTTAAAGATCCTGTAAGTACAATGGAAATTCTTTTGTTTCTTAATTGCATTATCAAGCCTGAGTATAGGAAATTATGCTGTACTCTGAACCTTGTTATTTTTACTTAAGGAAGCCATAACAAGCCACTGAAGAAGTAAATGAAATACATCTGGCTTGGCTGGAATTCCCAGATGGTTTCTGTAGCAGTTTTGGCAATCCCTGCTATTGGAACTCCCTTACTATGGACAGATGATCAGAGAGTTGAGTTCCTATCCATGGATGTGGGCTCTGAGAACAGGAGAAGACAAAGGCACAACAGAAGGCCCACAAGGATTGTCAATGCATCTGTATATTCTTCCTATAAGTTCCATCCTTTCTTTCTTTACACATATGTGTACTGTAGTCATTTACAGAAGTGTCTATGCAGGGGAATGGGGATCAAAAAGGCAAAATCTGCACAATGAAGCCCTGTCTTTTTTTATCTGCCTCTTATAGGGGGCAGAGCTTCATTATGTCAGCCTTTCCCATCCTGGATTTCAGTCAGTGGTGGAATTCAGCCAGTTCGCACCAGTTCGGCAGAACCGGTAGCTAATTTTTTGTTGCCCAGGCCCAGAATGGACTTCCGAAAGTGGCATCCATACAGAGAACTGGTTGTTCATGTATTTGAATCCCACCATTGATTTCAGCTCCCAGAATTCTCAGCAATGGCCATGCCAGCTGAGGAATTATGGATAGTGAACGCCCCAGACATCTGGAAGTTGCCATGATTAAGAACCACTGAATCTTAACTGTTTTGATTGTCCCTGTAGATGACTATGGTAGATTTGTACTTGCTAGTCACATTAAATACTTTTTATTTAAAACTGCACAGATTGGCCTAGTATTTCCATTTGATCCTTTTTTATTAATAGTGTTAGGGCATTAAACTTGTCAGAAAACTGCTATATCCAAGTGTTCCTTTTCATTCATTCATTCATTCATTCATTCATTCATTCATTCATTATTTCATTTTCCACATTTCTGAATCACCCATCTCCCTCAAAAAGGAACGATTTGGGTCTTACTTTCCTATGCGACAAATAATTATCATCTTTCTGGAGTTCTTTTGACATGATTCCATTCAATGCTAACAAAATAATGTTAAAGTAGCAACAATATGTTAAAGTAACAACATGTTAAAGATAATTTGTTGTCTATAACTTGTAAATGAAATCATTTTCCGGTCTTTGTTAGCACATGATAGCTTTACTCCACATACGAGCATGTCAAAATATGTTCCTGAGGTTTTATTGGTAAATCAGTGGAAATCTTGAAATTAATTAACCTTATTAAGCTGTATAAAAGTTATATAAGATGCCTGAGTAACTGTTCCAAAATTTGTCTCCTTAATTATGTCCATGTTTATGCATAATTATGTCTACTTTAGCACCACTCGTGCAAAAGAAAACAAGATGTTTTACTTTATAATTTTTAATCCTAGTCACTGTATAATAAAATTAAATCAGAATTCAATCCCTAAAAGCTGGATAATGTAATTTTAATTTAAAATAAACTTAAAACAGAAATATATAACAAATATAGAAACTGCAACTGTTATGTTAATGAAAATAATAGCTAGTAGCAAGGTTGATTACTTTCCAAAATATGAATGCTAATGCATTTGAGGTTTGGTTGCTGGTTTTTGTTTGTTTTTTCCTGGCTAGGTTACAATAATGAGCTGTGTCAAAACAAAGAAAAAGGAACTTTAGGAATTTATTTTCACTGTTTTAAACTGGGTTTATTTTCCTCTGGTCCCATTTATCCATCTTTCCATCAAAACGTAGTGATTTATAATTCTACGGGTATCCCCTCCACATGTAAGTCTATCTGCTTTTTATTAGAAACACAGGACAAAATTATGCCATTTATTTAGGGTGTGTTGTTTACAGTGTATTTTATGCCCTCTCAACAAAGAGCATATACAAGTAATCCTTGACTTACAACTACAATTGAGCCCAACATTTCTGTCGCTAAGCAAGGCAGTTGTTAAGTGAGTTTTGTCACATTTTATTACCTTTTTGCCACAGTTATTCAGTGAATCACTGCAGTTGTTAAGTGGCTCATGGTTATTAGGTGAATTTAGCTTCCCCTGACTTTGCTTGTTGGAAGCTGGCTGGAAAAGTGACAAGTGGTGATCACATGAACTTGAGACTTGCAATGGTCATAAATACACGCCAGTTGCCAAGTGACAGAATTTTGATCATGTGACCATAGGAATGCTGCTACAGTCGTAAGTGTGAAAACTGGTCGTAAGTCACTTTTTTCAGTGCTATTGTAAATTTAAACGGTAACTAAACAAATGATTGTAAGTTGAGAACTACTGTAGAATGAAAAGAAAATGGGGGGGAAAAGAGCTCAGCAGCTTTCTTATGTTATCATCAGTTGCAGCATGAAGGTGGAGCAGTGTAGTTGGGGGTTCAACTGATCAGGCAACCAGAGAAACTATTGCTGTGACTCCAAAAAAAAAAGTGGGGATCATTGAGAGCAGGGAGTCTCGAGGAAGTAAAAGTAGAGCCAAGTAACAAAAAAAGGTTCAACGGTGGACCCAGGGTAAAGAGGAGAATGCAAGCACACAAGCTGATACAGTTAGGAAAACAAACAAACAGAACAGAACAGAACAGATAATCAAATCGAATCGAATCGAATCGAATCGAATAGAATAGAATAGAATAGAATAGAATAGAATAGAATAGAATAGAATAGAATAGAATAGAATAGAATAGAGCTGGAAGGGACCTTGGAGGTCTTCTAGTTCAGCCCCCTGCTCAAACAGGAGAACCTATACTGTCTCAGACAAGTGAATGTCCAGTCTCTTCTTAAAAACCTCCAGTGATGGAGCGCCCACAATTTCTGGGGGTAAGTTGTTCCACTGGTTGATTGTCCTCACTGTCAGGAAGTTTCTCCTTAGTTCCAGGTTGAGAAGCAAAACAGAAGAGTCAGGAGGTAGTAGTGAAACAGGTTTCAGAAGAATTTAAGAATAGACAGGGAAGACTCTTTCAGCAGTGGGAGCAAGGTATGTCCACTAATCAGGGATTCCTCTCTTCACAAAGGCATCACCCTCAGCATCCCAGAGAAACAGGAATTTGGGTTGGCAGAGAATGGCCAAAGGAAGAAAGGAGCTGACAGGGTAGCTGACAAAGTAGCTTCAAGCTGTACATATAGGAATTGTGGTCAAAGGAGCCATAACAAGCAGCAGAAACACCCATTTACCACATAAATTCCTTATAGGATTGTTTAATGTTATAACATTAAATGATAAAAGATTGATCAGATCTACACCAGGGTGTTTTTGCTTTGAAGAAGCTCTTTTATCTCTGTTTCCTTTTAGCTACTTCATTTTATTACATAGTTAGCATTACTATTGTTTTTGTGATTGTTATGTTTTTGTCCATAACCAAGAGATGGCAATTCTAGCCTTACGCTTACATTTGTCAGGGAAACGTCTTCAAAGAGAAACAAGAAAGTCCAGTTGCCTCCTGAAAAAGCACCTTTGGGGCAACCATGACTTGGATGCCTGAGAATCTCCATAGACATTTAGCTATGCACTTTGGGATGAACACTCTTCGAATGGTGCGTGAATATGAATGGATTTCCAGCAAACATTGCAGACTACAGGAATCATTTGTGCTTCAGTTTGAGATGCAGACAACACAGACTCATCCCCAACAGCTTGAGCCCATCTTTAATAGTGAAGGGACCCAGGGCAGAAAACACCCTGCAGCCAAGAAGGCTCCACACACATTTGCACTACTCAGGTGACCCTGATGACACAGGTAAACCTCCAAGTGGCCTCAATGACTCTCTAAAACAGGGGTATCAAACTGCCAGCCCATGGGCCGGGTGCGTCATGCCAAAACCGCACCCACCCCATTGCCGGCAATGGGGAAAAAAGTCGAGATACGTCACAACACGTCACGTGACGTTGCGAGTTTGACACCCCTGTCATGATTCCGATGGATGAAACCAGTTAAAAGAACTTCAAGGCAAGAATTTCTTCCTTAAAGAATATTTTATTAGGAAACAAAGTATCAGCACTTACATAGTTGAACCCAAGAATGAGATTCCCTACTCCCAGATACAAAGTAACAAATTGCAATTCCCTCCTCACAAAAGCTGTCCTAAATCACATTCACCAATTAGCACAAAATGCGGGTTTTTCTCTGCTGCCCTTCAGCCCGCCAAAACCTTATCAGAACACGTCCTTGAGTCCCACACTTCTACATTGTTATGACTAGCTAAACCCCAGGCATTTACCCCATCCCCTCTTCTACATCTGAACTCTAAGAGAAGAAAAAAAGCACGTTAAAAGCAGAAGAAAAATGGCTGCTGAAACTCAGTTGTCAGAACGTAGACATCCAATGTCACAGCATTGACATCTGCTCTAAAAGAATGCAAATGACAGCTGTCTGTAAGGAGCATAAATCCTTCCATTCCCCATCATCCAATCAGAGCTGAAGAAGCTTCTTGGATGAGAAGCGAAACCTCTTCAGAGAGAAACAAGAAAGTCCAGTTGCCTCCTGAAAAAGCACCTTTGGAACAACCATGACCTGGATGACTGAGAATCTCCATAAACATTTCTCAGGGAGAGCTTGGAGACTGCCTCAGAGCTCCCAAACATCAAACTTTGTTTAAAGAATAAGATAATTCTTTGTGACATCTCACTAAAAGTAAAATGTTATATTAGTCCAAGAAATGTTTCCATTTCCATCCCTGCATATTCTCCTGAACTTGATTTGTTACATGTGCAATTAATCAAGGTCAAGAGAATATGCAGGGATGGAAATTAAGTGTTTTTGGAAAACATGTTCTCAGGACACATACAGTGGATGATTCAAAACAGAGAATCATCAGTGGCATGGAAGGTTGAATACTACATCTCACTAAGCATTTGGTACCAGCTAGGATCGCTATATTGCCATAACAAGGAGGAAATTGGGTTGTTGCCATTCTGTCTCTTTTATGATGCAATGGGAGGTTCTATAAAATTCATGTTCATGATCTTTAAGGAACTAGAACAGGCATGTCAAACTTGCAATGTCATATCAGAACTTTTTCCCCATTGCCGGCAATGGGGTGGGAGCAGTTTCCTTGTGACGTGTCCGGCCCGCGGGCCGGCAGTTTGACACCCCTGAAGTAGAAGATCTTCCATAAGTAGCTTAGAGACATATTTCTGTTCCTTTTCTTGGAGTTCATCACTTCTTTATTACTGTACATGTATTCTTTATGACTTTTTGTATATATGCATGTTCATTTGACCAGGGGCGGATCACAAAGTAAGCAACTTACTATTTCTGGAAACTACCAAGTGTCTTCTGATAGATCTTGGTCTGATCACCTATTATGGAACTTATTATATTCATAATAATGAGTCCATTCACAGGATCTTTTAGTTCACTTTATGGCTAAATAATAGCTTCTGGTAACAGAACTCTCTTAGTAAAGATATCTTGAATTTTACAACTTTGCTATAGCAACTTGGGATGTCATGAAAACTCCTAAAGCTGAGAATACTGAAAAAAATATTTTTATTTCCTTACTCTTTAACTATTAAAAGTTTTGAACTAAATCTATATTCTCCAGCTCTCCACCTGACTCTCACATCTGTATTTAGAAATTCAGCAAAAATTACAAAAGTCTACAAGACTTTCTCAAACAGACACACATCCAAATTCCTTAATAATCCCTACATTCATTATTTCAAATGTGTCAACTGATTTCAAGCATTAGAAGATTGGCAAATTGAGAAAAGAATAGATCCCTTTATTAAAAATGCAAGGAATCTGTAGAAATGTGGGGAATCAGAAGTTATTTACTATTCTTTTTTAAATAGAAGGGGAGGGAAGAAATGAGCCTTGGTGACACAATAAGATGGTATTTACTCCAGCTGTTTGCCTTACATGACTGCCTCAGATAAGCAATAATGAAGACATAAATTTGAAACTCCAGATGGCAATAAATACCATTTAGCCTCCATAAAAACTAAATTCTGACAAGCTCCTATTTAGTGTTGTTTCAGTTACAAATTTTAGGTAAATGTTTCACAATATATTTTCAAATTACATCTGCAATCTGCAGAGAACTCCAGAGCAGGTGTGCCTTCTTTGATTATTCAGTAAAATATACAACTCTGCTTATGTTTTGTTCTTTCCTACTCCTTTTAATCATGATCTAGCTGAAAAATACCCATGATCCCAGTCCATTTGATTTATTATTGAATACACTGGACCACCCTCTCCCCCAAATGGATTAATTCAGTGAACAGAGAAAATGAGTTGTATACTGTAAACACAGTCAAAATAACTCAAAGTAAGATAGCTGGTTTTCCTGTGTTTCTGTCACTATACTCTTTAAATATAGCATAGCAAGATCTTTGTTTCAATATGGTTATCAAAGTTTGTGTTTATCTTGAAAAAAGTCACATCCTCTGGCTAACCGCATGACTATACAAGTAAATAACAGCAGCAGGAAGAGGAGGAGGAGGAGGAGGAGGATTAGTTTAGCAGAATCAAATCCTTTTAATAGCTTCTTTGAGAGCAAAGGAAATCGCTGACCTCCAACATCATTGCTGTTGACAAGAATGCTTTGGGGGCTTATGTAGACCCATAGGTGTCCATAGAAAATTAAAATGATGAATAGCTGCTCACCAGGGTTGGCTTAGCTCCCCCCTAGAGAAAAGCCCTGTGAGTACCTACCAGAGAAAATAAGACACTAAACTGTGATGTTAGAGGGGTCCTAGAGGGGATGATCAGAGGCAACCTCACTCCTTTGCCTTCTGTTAGGTGGGGAAGTTATTAGTGGTTATTCTTAGCATAAAAGTCATGATATTGGAGCATACTGCTCATAAAATTTCAAAGGTGTCCACCAACCTCAAAATGCTTAAAGGTTCCCAAATGCTTTTTTAAATAAATAAATAAAATAAGGTCATTGCTAAAAGGGTTATGCTTTAGGACAATGTTTCTCAACCTTGGTAACTTTAAGATGTGTGGATCTCAACTCTCAGAATTCCCTAGCCAGCATGGGGAATGGCTGGCTGGGGAATTCTGGGAGTTGAGGTCCACACATCTTAAAGTTGCCAAGGCTGAGAAACACTGCTTTAGGACATTCCCGGTGGAAGGAAATGGTACATTAGCCCTACACATGATTAAAATGTATCTTCCTAAATGATCATCCATTTCTATATAATAAAGGACAGGATCAACCTGCTAAGGGAAGAGTCTTCAACCGACATTTAGAAGCAAGACTAAGAAAAAAATTAACTTGTTCTTTTTTTAAGAAAAGAAAAAGTTACACAGCACATGTTTAAAGGTGGCAGTGGTAACCAAGACTCTGATAAACATCTCAAATCGATGCCTAAAAGTTTGATGCCAGCCATAGGGAAGGAATCCTCATACCAAGAGCAGTTCTTTTCTGCCGCTATATACTGAATTCCCAACAGCTGTGGGATCCTCAAATGGCATCAACATTAGGTGGGCATGTATGAGAAAAGGCATTCTGATGGCTACCTGGCTTTGAAGCCATAAAAAGTTTTGTTCACCAATACAAATACTTTCCTTAATAGCAAACTGACAACCATGCAATGGTTTGTGAATTGTTTCTGGCTGAATTGTTTCTGGTTGGCTACCAGTTCAAGAGTGTAGAGGCAATGTAGCAGTCTACCTAAAGTTTCCAGTCCTAGTTCAAGAATAGCCCCAAGAGCAGTACATTGAAGTAGCCCAGTCTGACGTTTCCCTGAAGTACCATTGGTTTACCAAGGCCCCATTATCCTTAGGCAGAAAAAGAAAGAGCTGGCAAAGGGCACACTTTGCTCTGGGACAAATGAAATCCCTACTTCTTCAACAAGAATGCAATTCCATCCAAAGCTGGTAGTGCTGCTTTCATATGTTTGGCTTTAGATATGGTTTTTATCGTATTATTGTTGAAAGCCGCTAGGGGTCCATGTGGATCATGTTTGTCCAACCTTTTGGCTTACCTGGGGCACACTGAATGAAGAGGAATTGTCTTGGACTGCATATAAAATATATAATACAGTTAATATATATAAATCACATAATAATGTTTAAAGTTTACAATCTTGTGGGGTTGCCTTACTAGCTCTCTAGGGGCACATGCAGCCCCTAATTCCCAGATAAAGGAACAGCCTATCATTCAACTTGTCAGAATTCAGCCTCAGCTTATTGATATACTGTAATAACTAATACTTATGAACATGTTCTTCCTTATACCTTTTTGGAGTAGTGTTATACAATTTTGTTTATTCATTTATTTTTTTGTCCCTTCCAGTCAGTTTTTCACTCCTGGCAACTTCCTAGACAAGTCCCTTCAGTTTTCTTGGCAAGGTTTTTTAGAAGTAGTTTGCCATTGCCTGCTTCCTAGGGCTGAGAGAAAGTGACTGGTCCAAGATCAGCCAAATGGCTTTGTGCCTATGGTGGGAGAAAAACTAACAAGTCCTCTAGCCTGATGTGTTAATCATTACACCAAACTGGCTCTCAGTGTTATGTAATATATTGATAGAATTATTGAGAAAACTCTGGATTTAAAGATATGTATATTGTACTGAATTATATACTAATGGGAATTTGACTTTTTCAAATTTTTCCTGTTCTAACGATAGCAAAAGGAATAATGAAAAGTATTATAATTCTAGGTATAAATAATTGGATTTTAGCAATGTGTAATTTAACATTGTTTGATATTTTGTTAATCAGAAAAGGTAACGTTATCTCTATCTCTGGAAAAAAAAATGTTGGACAGATTGGTCAACATTAAAAGCTTAATTTTTTTCTTTTTAAAAGGCTTAAAACCAGGTGAAATCGGATGTAGTTATAATTTTTGTTTGTTTTATGTATTTATTTGTTATATAATTTTTTTTAGTTTTGTTTATGGTGAGTTGTTCACTTTTATCTTCTGTATATATGTTTGAAAATAGATTAATAAAAGCTATTTGATGACTTTAAAAAAGGTCTTCCCAAAATGCATTCATCTCCTCTATAATTTTGTCTATCCACCTTCCTGCTAAGCATCCTCTTCTTCTCCTTATTTCATCTTTCCCAGAACAATAGACTACCCCAGAGAGCTAGGCCTTCACATAATATGTCCAAAGTATGATAATCTGAATTTAACAGCGAATGAGACTTGAATGAGAATTCTGGGGTAGTTGGTTTGATTATCTATTTGTTTTCTCAGTTATATCAGTATAGCAATAGCACTTAGACTCACACACTATCCCACAGTGATTTGCAGCACTCTCTGGGCAGTTTACAGAGTCAGCATATTGCCCCCAACAATCTGGGTCCTCATTTTACCAATCTCAGAAGGATGGAAGGCTGAATCAACCTTGAGCTGGTCAGGATCAAACTCCTAGCAGTGGACAGAATCAACCTGTAATACTGCATTCTAACCACTGCACCACCAGGGCTCCTTTTCTCAAGAATTAATATTTTTTTCTATCTTGTTCCTTCAAAGTCCAACTTTCACTTCTTTAGAGTATCACAAAGAAAACTATTGCCTGCACGATTCTGATCTTTGTAAGTATAACAACATCCCAGCATCTCAGTACTTTTTCCAAGGCATTCATTGTTATCAAGTGCTAGTTTGCAGTATATTTGTTATTGGTGATGGTTGATCCTAAAAGCCAGAAGCTATCCAACACTTCAATATTTTAATTCTCAGTTTTAAGGCTGGTTGCTGTGCCTGGTCCATCCATGTGGTTTTCTTGATAAAATAAGGAAATAGTTCACCATTACCCTTCGTATGCAGTATGAAACAATGTCTTGCTGTTAACACACACAAAAAAGTAGATGCTCCTATCTCCAGCAACTTCCTATATCACTACTGCTCAATGTAGATCCTTCTTGTTTTATCTAGGCCAGGGATTTTCAACCTGTGGTACGCGTACCACTTGTGGTACATTAATGAGTGGCAGGTGGTACGCAGCCCTGCCTAGCCAAGTGTAGTGGGGAAGGGAAAGAGCCAGCACAGGCAAAGACTTACAGTGAGAGAATCCTCTGGAGCTGCATATTTTACTTATGAATGGAGCCATTTGGGGAGGCTGCCTTAGCCAGAAGCCAGTACTTACATTTTTTTTTCTTCCTTAACTGCCAGCTGGGCTCCTTACTTTCCTTTTTAGTCAGTAGCTAATTCTTAAAGGGGAAGTGCCTTTTTAAGCTAGTTCACTCAGCAGCTTGTCTTTTCTGTCTCTTGAGGCCTTTCCTTGTTTGATCAATATATGGAAGAGGGAAAATATGGGGGGGTTCAAATTCTTCCTTCAGAAGGAGATGGGAATGAGAAAAAGGGAGACAGGGAAGGGAGGGAGGGAAGGAAGTCCCGCCTTAGCAGTTGGCCACCAGCAGCTCTGCCATTGACTTTGCTTGTCAAAAGGTTGCAGAAGGGGATCACATGACCCTGGGACACTGTGACCATCATAAATATGAATCAGTTGCCAAGCATCCAAATATAAATCACAAGACCCTGTTGCTGCAATGGTCATAAGTGTGAAAAATGGTCATAAGTCATTTCAGTGCAATTGCAACTTTGAACAGGTTTTTTTTTTGTCACCAAGTTTTTGACACCTTGCTAGGTGGTACTCAAATATTGCCATATCCTAAAAGTGGTACAATCAGTAAAAAGGTTGAAAAGCCCTGATCTAGGCAACTTCAATGACCTACAATGACCTTGGGTGAATGCTGGTAGTTTATTCATGGCATATACTCCTGATATTCTTCATCCATCCCAGAATCACACATCTTGCCACAATAAGGTTGCATAGCAGGGCTTAGAAGAGTATTGACCAATAGACATTCTTACTGATCTTTGACAAGTAGTCATTCTTCACAGAAAGGCCATACAAACAATTTCATATGTGCGGGTGGAAAATATGAATTGCATCATACATTTGTAAAAAAAAGCAAGTAGAAGGGGGAAGTAATTTTATGGAGATTTGTCCAAATCTTTCAATTAATCATTTTAAAGGAATTAGTGTTAACAGCCTAAAACCAGATCAGAAGGTTAGATTGAAACAGAGCTCATGTTAGATAACTATTTGGCCTCTTTGACAACACACAAAGAATAATTAGTACCAGGTGTTTACAGCATGTGCTTCGTTCCTCAGTGCAAACTTTCCTATTTTATAATTTTACCAAAGTATTTCTTTTTATAATACATGTCAGATATATTTTTATGGTGGGATTATTTTTTCTTTTTATTTGCTTAATCTCAAATATTGGTATAAAGATCTGAATCATTGTTTCAGAAGATCCCATCTGTTGTTTCTTATCCAGCATAGGAACTTTCAATGCTGTATTTTGATTGTGCATTGGAATCAATATGTGCGGGTGGAAAATAGGAAGGAAGGAAGGAAGGAAGGAAGGAAGGGAGGGAGGGAGGGAGGGAGGGAGGGAGGGAGGGAGGGAGGAAGGCTTCTCAGCATTTACACTACAATATGTTCACAAATACATGAATAGCATGTGCACTCTATCTATCTGTCTGTCTGTCTATCATCTATCTATCTATCTATCTATCTATCTATCTATCTATCTATCTATCTATCTATCTATCTATCTATCTATCTATCTATCTATCTATCTATCTATCTATCTATCTATCTATCTATCTATCTAAAAAGCCATGGTGGCACAGCCATGGTTAGAATGCAATATTGCAGGCTAATTCTGCCATCTGCCAGCAATTCCATTCTGACCGGCTCAAGGTTGATTCAGCCTTCCATCCTTCCAGGGTCAGTAAAATGAGGACCCAGATTGTTGGGGGCAATATGCTGACTCTGTAAACTGCTTAGAGAGGGCTGTAAAGCACTGTGAAGCGGTATATAAGTCTTAAGTGCTATTGCTATCTATCTACCACTTTCTTTCACTGGCAGGAGGTTGATCATTCATATGCCTTCCATATGTTGCATTCTTAGGTGGAAAGGAAACAGATGACATTTCCTAATTCCCCATCAATAAACACAGCCTGAAAAGTCCACTGCAAGCAATGATACATTTAACAGTGAGTCCAACACATAAAAACATGAAATGAAATGCTAAAATGCTCAGTATCTTGGTGTCTCCAACTATTCCTCATAAGTTTTTTTTTTCCCTTCAAGGAAATTTAGGATCTTAATTGTTCTCCTCCGAATTTCGTCATTCTGGTTTCAGCCCACCATTCTAGACTATCAAGATTCTCCTGAATTTTGATATTGTCATCTCAGGTATTTGTGATCCCTTAGCTTTGTGTTATCCACATACTTTGGAATGGTATTTTCTAATCCCTTATCCAAATGTATAAGTACAGTTAGTCCTTGATTTATGACTACAATTGAGCCCAAAATTTATCTTGCTAAGTGAGACATTTCTTAATGAAATTTGCCCCATTTTATGACTTTTCTTGCCATAGTTGTTAAGTGAATCACTGCAGTTGTTAAGTTAGTGACACAGTTATTAAGTGAATCTGGCTTCCCCACTGACTTTGCTTGTCAGAAGGACACAAAAGATGACCACATGACCCTGGGACACTGCAACCGTCATTAAATATGAACCAGTTGCCAAGCATCTGAATCTTGATGAGGATGCTGCAATGGTCATCAGTATGAAAAATGGTCATAAGTCACTTTTTTCAGTGCTGCTGTAACTTTGAACGATCACTGAAAGAATTGTTGTAAGTCGAGGACTACCTGTATCCTGGACAGTACAGAGCCTACAAGAGAGCCCTGTATAATATTCAATGCTTCCTTACAGTTTGATTCAACCTACTCTTTGTCCATCTAATGGTCCAAACACTATTTTGTAATCTTCTCTACTAGAAACTCATGGCAGACTGTAACATTTTTTGCTGAAGCTGAACTACCCTATGACACTGCATTGCCATGATCAACCGAACTGACCCTGACACAGTATGAGATCAGATTGGCTTGGCCTGATCCAACCATCTTGGCTTCTTCCAAACAACACATTATTTTCTCAATGCTCACAAACTGACTGCTAGAGTTTTGCCTGATACTGACATCAAACATTATATTTTGGATCCTTTCTTTTATCTGGGTCCTTTCTTTTCCTATTCTGAAGATAGGAACAACTGTCCTGTAGTCCTCTGGTTCTATATCTGTCTTCCATGATTTTTCAAAAATGGTAGAAGGAAACTCAAAGATAACCTTCAAGGCTTCGAAATATAGCTGATCTGCTGCTGGACACTTAATCCCATTCAGTTAGTTAATTCTGTAATTGTTCATTCTGTAACAATTTTTACTTATTTTGCTTACTCCCTCTTTATGTCAATTGTAATGGGTAGATCCAAATTCTAAATTCTTGGGGAGAAGATGGAAGCAAAGAAGCAGTTGAGGAAAATGCCTTGTCTCCATCATATGTTACCAAGCAATGGATTTCTTCCCTTCCTTTTTTTTCTTTTTTACACTTTCCCTTCCATTCCTAAATCCCTTTTGTCCTTTAGTGTCTCTGATTTTTTTTCTGCAGATATTACCTGCTTCCTTGATGATTACATCTATTTTATTTTCTGTTCAGGTCTTATTTAAGTCTTAGATTACTCAGAAGCTGCATATGAATCCACAACCATTTCTCAAACCTAGTCCCTATCCCATCAGCATGAGAACTGGAAGAAGAATATGCCGCTGTACATTCGGTATCTTATTTTGAGATTCTCAACTCTATTGTGAATCCCTTTGACATATTTCTATCCATGAGATCCCAACTAATACTTTTCTAAGCCTGTTTAAATGGAGCCTCTTGAAATCTAGTGTTCATGTAGGACTATGCAGAAAATCAAACACAATGTTGGACTTCAGATTTAAACTCATAAAACATATTAAAATACTTCTGTCTTCCTTGAGCCACGCATCATTTAGGCATGGATATGTCGGGATCCAACCACTGTTGTAGAAATATGAAGAAAAATAAATTCAGACCTGTATCCATTACTGTTCCTATGCTGACATTTGTTTGTGATGCTTAGAGCCTAGGGTAGCAAAAGGTTGAAAACTGTCAGTGCAAAGGATACAACAGCTGACAACATCCCAGGCCAAAGACAAAGAAAAATCTTTCAAGAACTCTTCTCTTCATAGCTTTGTTATAGAACTGTGATGGATTATCCATTGCTGGTGTTGCTAAGTGACCAATGGAATTCATTCTTCTCAGGCTGCAGTGGTGTCACAGAGGGGGTTATGATGTCATGAATTTGTCTCCATGTAGTGCTCTCCTATATGGTCCAGAATGCATATAGCTTTTTATATGACTGGAAATTTTGAGTTGAATCATTATCTGGGCAACTTTGTTTACCAAGATGGTAGCAACATTTGTGAATTAAATTCTTTCCCTGTTTCTAAAGCAAAAGGTTTTAGTAATTATTAGGACAAGCAGGGGAGGGGAATGGAAGGGAGAAAACTGGACATTGAGAGATTTATTAATTTATTCATGTATTCATTCATGTATTCATTCATTCATTCATTCATTTGTGTATTCATTCATTCATTTACACCACCTAATTCCCAACAATTTGGGGCAGTTCACAGATAAAACATGCCAAACAGCAAAATGATACAATAATAAAAACAAAGAACAGAAGATGGCAAAAGATGTAATAGATAGCAAAAACCAGGCAACAGAAGAAGCAAACAGACACAGCCCAGAAGTTGGAGCACAAGCCATCTTAGTTTGTGTTGTGCATTATTTATAACCTGACAAAGACAATTAATAAAAATAAAAATAAATCTACTATGAAAATAACAATTCATATAATATAAATCAAATACAAACCTTTCCTAGGCAGGTTTTCATTCAGGAGACTTTCTCAATTGTTTAAATTGGGGGGGGGGATTTATTTGATCTATTCATATGCAGCAGTTGCTCAAGTCTCCCCAGATCTATGACAATAGATTGGAAGATATTCTAGAGGACCTTAAGGTAGATATGTGGACTGTTTTACACTAGCAGGTACAGTAGCAGAAAATGTAGGCAAAAAATATAGACTTGCCACACAGACAGGAATAAAGCACAAATAATATCCTTCAAAAATTAACCTCAGACATTTCCATTTTTCTTCATATTCAGATTATTACTATTTCAGTTGCACCTCCCACACACCCCTTCTTTTCTCTCTCATAGTCCTTCTAGCCTTCTGCCTATCTTTTTTATTTAGATCAGTAACAACTGAGCAAACAACTTCTTAGTCATGAGGGTCACTGACCTTGTCTCATCTCTATTTTTTCTTTTCTGGATTATGTTGCTCTGTTGTTTTGCAAACGTGGAAGACAAAAATGAAAGCATGTGTCCAGGCCATCAAAATAAGCTACACAGAGTGGACCTTGTAGATCATACACATATATTAGAAATAAATCTAAGAAACTTAAAGTTACATCATCTCCCAATAGGCTACGTTGTAAATAGAGCGTGCAGAACAGTTTTGGAAACAGCAAGAATTTACTATGATTGAACTTTGGGTGAATGATTTACCTTTCAAAATATTGCTGAAAATGTGTGAGGTAAGAACAATAAATATATTTAAACACTACTCCGCACTGCATGTGTTTTCTAAGAATTTCCATGTGTGAGATTAACAAAAGTAATGCTGGATAAAAAACACTTTGCTGGTGGAAGAATAACAGTATTCCAGGCTTTTGATTAATAGCTATAACTTATACAATTCTAAGAAAAGAGTTTCAGATGAACTCTGCTACATGAGACTAACAACCGATCACATCATGCATTATGTCTCGTATACGGCCAACCAGATACCTACAAAATGTTCTCCTATTTTATTATTCCAAATCTGCCATATTGTAAAGGATGTGATACACGAAACAGGGGATTGGTCCATCTAGTCCAGCTCCATGCACTCAAAATGATAGTGGTTTTCCAAGACTTAATGTGGAGATCTTCCACTAGACCTTCTACCAGCTCTTTCTTCTGAAAGTTAAGATGCTATGAAGGATTGAATAAACTTTTAAAACTGTATGGCAATCATGAGTATCCTAGGACAGGGGTCCCCAACCCCTGGTCCGTGGACCAGCACCGGGCCGCGGCATGCCAGAAACCGGTCCGTGCAAACAAGCAAAGCCCCACCCACCGGATGCAGGCAGTACATGATTTGAACTAGAAGAGTTCTAATTCTTCTAAACAGAAATTTAAATTTAAAATTTTAATTGACAACCATTTGTCTGAAATAGTATAGGGTCTCCTGCTTGAGCTCCAAGGTCAAGGTCCCTTCCAATTCTATTATTCTATGTGCTATCTGATTGGGATGCTTCTTAAGTGTGTAAATAAATAAAACTGGAAAGCTGATTCTGTGGTTTGAAATGTTTATTCATAAAATTATAAGGCAGGTATTGTCAAACTAAAATAGTATAATTTGAGTTGAAATGCCTCCCCCCCCCCCACCTTTCAGGAAGGTTATACTGCACCATTTAGCATCCTTCAAGATGAGTAAAGCTTTCTTCTGAAGTAATAAATACATTTAGAAGTGAGCAATAAGATTTCTACTACTATATAATTACAATGGTTTCAGTATTTATTATTACAGCTATGTACAATATTACTGCTTCCCCTTGTCTAGCATAATGCTGACCAAATCAAAACCAAAATCGTAAATCTGAAGAGGTATTGCCAAAAATTATGCAGTACTGTGCTATGTAGATAGGTCTAACTTCATATAAGGCAGTTTCCCACATTCCTATAAAAAAAAATCTGTTTCATTTGGGAATGTTGTGTTTTCTGCTATTGTCAGTGGTGTCCAACCAATAAAACAATTTCTCACCAAGAACAATACATTTGTTGTGCTGAATTCATTTCAGCTGCTTCCAAAGGTCTACTCTTAATCTTAATCTTTCCAAAGTCAGATTAAACTCACTCAAGATGGATCCGAGATCTTTTGATAATTTTCAGACCTATTAAAATACTAGGATGCAAAGAACATGGGCACATTTGCATGTTTGCACATTTATATATTGGCAGAGAACTGCTAGATCAGAATGGTTGATCAGTGAGATCTATCAGCCAGACGGTGCTTTCCTGCTACCAATAACTGAATTTTTCATCCCAACATCTCAAGATCACATGCCACACATCCTTTCTTACATTTCCCAAAGTAGAAGAATATATTACTTTGTTGCCCATGTTAGGAAACCTCTATTGCTTCAAATCTCCAAACGCTGGGATGCTGGCACTTCTGCATGTTGGTTTTCTTTTCTCATCATGCCAGTAAAATGCTACAACAAAATCGGAGGAGGAGGAGGAGGAGGAGGAGGAGGAGGAGGAGGAGGAGGAGGAGGAGGAGGAGGAGGAGGAAAGTACTCCATCTCCCAATGTCAGCACAGAGGACTCCTTCAAGTACAAAGCAATGATATGTTCCATTTCTGAAGTGACGTTTATTGTTCTGAAATGGCATTTTCCAATTCATAATTTCAGTGTTGCTCACACAGGGATATATACTAATTGCTTACATTTGGAATCCTCTGGTTACAACATCATATGATCACCAGGGAGCAAATTTCCCACAAGTATTATGGCTGTGCCTTTGCCTGGAAGAATCCAATGACTTCAGAGGAGATTTTTGAAATAGTGAATGTTTTTACATGATGACATTGCCTCCACTTCAAGTAGTCATTATAATAACTATACATACTCATAATAATAAAAAGCAGATAGTTGAAACAATGTGTTTTTCAAATGTTGCATTACAAACCTATGCACTACCAACAGATCTCTGTTCAAAGACCATAAATAAGTGTTGAACTATTTAATGACCCAAGATTTGACCCAAAATGGTAAAGAGCTCACAGGGTAAATGAATATGCCATAATTATATTTATTTAAAATATTTATAGCTTATGCAGACAAACCTGTGGGGAGTACAGTCCATAAAAGAAAAAACAATAAAAACAAATAAAATAAATTAATAACCTAATACATATGATAATAAACAAAGATTTCTAACACAGAGAAATCGAAAACATAAAAGGTATGGTAAAGCTGTAGATGCTAAGTCCCAAATGCAAAAGCACAAAGGCAGATAATATCAGCATTAGCTTGGCTTCCTGAAAAACAACATTGCTATGCAAGAGAACCACAACAGAAATGACTTTCTCCTATATCATTACCAAATGTGCCTTTCCCAGCTGTGGTCAATCTTAACTTTTGGAAAGGTCCATACTAGGAGCCTATGGAGATTCTCAGTCCTCCAGGCCATAGTTGTCCCAAAGATGCTTTTTCACGAGGCAACTGGACTTTCTTGTTTTTCTTTGAAGACATTTTGCTTCTCATCCAAGAAGCTTCTTGGATGAGAAGCGAAATGTCTTCAAAGAAAAACAAGAAAGTCCAGTTGCTTCATGAAAAAGCATCTTTGGGACGTCCATATTAGGAGAGCTTCCCAATCTTGGCAATTTTCAGATGTGTGGACTTCAACTCCCAGAATTCCCCAGCCAGCATAGATCTTAAAGTTGGCAAGATTGGGAAACCTTGCTCTTTGGTATCAGGATGTTAAACTACTAAGGGTTTTAAACAACATTAGTAATACGTTGCAGTTAAACTGGTAATGTATATGGATCTACAGGAGGCAGTTCTTTTAAGACCAGAGTTCAGTGCCTTCCAAAAGGTATTTCAGATAACAGCCTTACTATCAGGTTCTACCTCTGCTGAATTCCAAGTCACCTTAAGGGGCAGACTCCCATGGAGTATTTTGCAGGATCCAAATGGATAATTAACAGAGAGTGAACTACCGGAGCCAAGATATTGCTATTCAGGAAAGGTTGCAGACACCAGGAAAGACCCAGTTGGCCAAATGAACTGTGGCCCTCTGATGCCCCTCAGGCTTACAAAGTCAACGATAAATCCAGCACTGCACTGAGGCTGGAAACCTGCATCTTTAGATGTATTGCTATCCCAAGCAGAATTAGAGTGTAATCTACTTTGTGGATCCATGACCTTCCAGGCCAAATAGTCTTATTTGCCCTCATCTAACCCATCACAACACAGAGAACTGGTCCAACAGCATCTCTTCTGACTATGATGATTTAAGAAAAAGATCTAAATGTAATAAACATGTCAGGGGCACCCAGTCACAAATTATTGGAAGATCATTAGATGATATGAACCCAGTAGCTTAATATGTCTAAATGTTAAATCACAAGTTTAAACCGCAGCCTAGCAACTATGGGGTCCTGAAGTCAACCCCAAAGACTGCATTCTGAAATTGATCATAAAGGAAGGAACAAAAACTCTGAAGAACAATACATTTTGCTCCCTCAGAAAATCAGTTCAGCAGGAATTTGATGGTATAAAAAGCTCCTGAGAAATCCAGTAGAATCAACAGAATCACAATGTCTTACTCTGAATAACAGAATTATCACATTGCCATAACTAGCCAATTAGAATGGCTATAGCTCATCCATATCCATCAAGAAATTCTGAAACTGATTAGCTACTGTCTTCTTGAGCACCTTGTCTTAAAGAAAGGTATTTACAAAAAGTAAGGTCTCAAGTAACACTAGGCCCAAGAGATTTTAGTTTCAAGATAATGAGGAATCAGCCTTAAAATAATGAGGCATATACCACTTTCTGGATTAATCTACCCCTCAGTTAGATTTTAGACACCTAAGATCTCAGTTAAAGAGAAGATAAGATAACCTTTATTGTCATTTTTATATTGTGGGCACAATGGCACACATCAAAAATGAAATTTAGTTGCCCGCTCTCAAAGTGAAACACATACATGACACACACCTAAACATACTATGTACAACATATATATAGACCCACATCCCTACATATACATAGCAAATAAATATTAAATACTGTCCATCTTGAATATATAACGCAAGGAGGAAGTTTGAGAGTTCGCAAGGTTAATGCTGTATGGAATGAAACTATGGCTGAATCTGGATGTTCTGCTACGGATACCACGAAGCCTCCTCCCAGAAGGTAACAAGGAAAACAGGTCGTGAAGAGGATGTGTAGTGTTCCAGATAATCTTACGGACCCTGCTCAAGCAACGCTTCTGTGCTATGTCCTGGATGGGAGGGAGGGAACTGCCAATGATCTTTTCAGCCATTCTCACCACTCTCTGCACCGCCTTCCTGTCTGAAGCAGTGATGTCTCCAAACCAGACTGTGATGCTGTATGATATATATGAATATATATATAGCTCAGAACTGAACTGTGGAGTCCTTGGTGCTCTCTGAGTTTGCTTGCTTGCTTGCAGAAGTTTCATTACCAAACTACTGTACGTAACACTGAACAGATGTTCAGATGCAAGCAAACAACCAACTCAGAAAGCACCAATGACTCCACAGGAAGAATCCTAATAGCATCTCACAAGCTGATCTTAAAGCTGCAGTCTGCAACCAGATATATGACAATACAGGTAGGCCTTGATTTACAACCACTTCTTTAGTGACTGTTCAAAGTTACAGCAGCATTGAAAAAGTGACTTATGACTGTTTTTCACACTTACGACCATTGTAGCATCGCCATGACCAGGGGCTTGGCAACTGGCACGTACCTATGACAGTTGCACTGTCCCGGGATCATGTGATTGCCATTTTTGACCTTTCTAGATGGTTTCCGATAAACAAAGTCAATGAGGGAAGCAGATTTGCTTAACAACCACGTGATTCACTTAACAACTGCAGTGATTTGCTTAACAACTGTGTTAAAAATGAGGTGCAACTCACTTAACAATGGTCTTGTGTAGCAATGGAAATTTTGGATTCAAAATTGTGGTCGTAGGTCGAGGACTACCTGTATGTTAACAGTTTCTCCCATGATTTCTTTGTTTGTTTCTACTACAATTCTGTTGAAAAGTTCCAGGCTTTTAAACTTAATAGGTAACAGAACAAACATCTGGGAAAAACCTCTAACATTGCTATTTTTAAAAATTATGTTTAAGTGCTGTTTTACACAACAATTCTATTTCTTTCATGTTGTTTTCTTTTATTGGCTTTGTTCTAGTGCTGTTTTCCTCATTTGTTCACATAGTTTGGCTTTCAAATTATCCTGAAAATGTGATTGCCTCACAACCCTCTGTGAATGTTACATTATTTAACACAGTTAAAAACAATCTAAACGAGTCTGAATAAAATTCAGTTTGGGCATCTTGGAAAAATAGATCCATACTAGGAAAATCTATCATGTACATACTAAATCAAACTTATTTCTAAAGTAGTAAGAGATGTGAGAGATGAATTCATTAAAATGTGAGCTTACTAGAAAACTATTCAACATATAACTGGGCTGAGAAGATCAAAGCCAACATTCCATTAAACAATGTGGCAACTTTTTTAGGCAGAACACACTGTTTCCACCATTTTTCCAGAGTATCCTAACTAATTTTCTGAGGGAATGTTATGCGCTTTGCATCCCCTGGTAACTATTACGAATGATGGAGAAAAATGTCCTATCCCCAAAATTGAAGTAACAGTCTGAGCAAAGGTATTGGACTAAAAGTTATTCTTAAAAAAAGATAAACTGCTTAAAAATATATATCTGATGGATTTGCAAGGGCTACGCAAGAATTTTGGCCTTTTATTTTCATCAGCATAATTCCCCATTCCTTAAATTCTGGATTTCACATCAAAATCTTAATAATTGCTGATTCTCAGTACAAATTCCTGAGCTCAAAAGTATTTAATTTAGAGTGTATGTTGTTTAATGCCACTGTTCTGTCTTTTTGTCACTGGATTTGTCTAAGAGAGACTCCAGACACTGAACATGTAAGATGAAATGGAAACATAAGCTTGTGATTTCATTACTTGACATTTTACAGAACAAACTGGTGAATGTGTGTGTCACAAATCTTTCCAAACCAAATGTTTCCTCTCCTCATCCTATAAACTCATGCATCCACATACAGTGAGGACATCGTTGTAACTTAACAAAGAAATACATGAATAGGAAGTGTTTATATATATAAAAAATTCAATTAGCATGCTCCATGAATCCTCATTCTTTCCCCATATTCTGTTATACAACTGATGGATGGATAAATTATTGCAAGGTTTGTATATGGCTGGAAGCAAAAAAATAAATCAAAGCAGAGAGACAAGTTGGAATTTTCAAAAAATGAAAAGGACAAGTGGAATTTATTTTATAGAGTAAAATGTTATAACGAAGGTAATGATTATATGTGAGTTTAGAACAGACAATAGAATGACTGGAATAGAGTACACATATGGAGACAGTATAGTGGTACAAGGTAACAACTTTTTAACCACATTTTTAAAAGCTTCATACCTATATTTTTCTTCTCATGTGAGTAAATATTGGCTATAACAGGAGCTATCAACTAACCCATAAGACCAAATTTGTAATGTTAACAATATCCAGAATTTGTTTTCATAAATAAAAAAAAAACAATTTCAGTGTTACCATGATGGAGCAACTGCCACATTAATGAAATAGCCATACAGGTTTTGGTAGATGGCTCATGAATACTCTTTGAAATTATTTACAAAAACGTACCACAAAATTGTTGGCTTTGTAATCTGAAAAATCCCTATCCATCTATGACATTTTTCTACAAACAATTCACTTAATAGAATGAGTGAATGAAAGAGTTGATCGTGCCTTTTTTCTTGCTTAAATGGCAACCTCAGAGTTCAACCACAATTCCCTCTTTGTCTAATTACACTTACCTTTAACAGAAACAGGCTGTGCTCCTTGACCTAGCAGGAAAAACACATTGTTTCCAGTGAGATTTAAACCACTGAAATTCTTGGAGAATCAGACTGTCAAGAAAAAGGGAGAATTGTGACAACTTATTGTGAACAATCAGCAGACTATCTCTGAGTATCTTTCAAATGTGAATATAATTGCCATTTGATTTTTAAAAAATAGATGACAGTACATACACCAACAGCAAGAAATTAAAGTATATATCTCTTTGGCACTCAGGAGCCATACAAAGAAATCTATGTTGTTGATGAAAAGATTTTTGTTGAGGCTTCCATTTCTATTGGTATGATTCAACCAAAGAAAAAATGGTTCATTGTGTCTAATGACCTTTATGCTATGCCTATTAATTAGATGATACAAAACAAAGGGATGAGAGCCACAATTACTGAAAGCCACAATTCATATCACTAAAAATCAGAATATAACCAAGCCATTTTCAGAATGTACATGGAAAGTGTTGGTTAGATAGGCCCATGTTTAATGAATTGTCTGGGCCCATTCTCTAGCTGAGTAACTTGAAATCTCAGTCTCCCTCCAAAAAGAACCATAAGCTTTC
This sequence comes from Azemiops feae, assembly GCA_023970755.1. Classification (NCBI taxonomy): domain Eukaryota; kingdom Metazoa; phylum Chordata; class Lepidosauria; order Squamata; family Viperidae; genus Azemiops; species Azemiops feae. Next base: position 964,639 of record JALGBA010000025.1, on the reverse strand, counting down.
ATTACTATCACCCATCTCAAAGTTTCTCTTTGACAACATTACTTGAGCATTACTTGTGGTACAAGTCAGAAATAGCCAGCCTTTCAGTAAACACATGTTCTGCAGGAGAAAATTATAATTAGTAACCCTGGAAGACTTGGGCCATTTCTTGTTCAAAAGTTAACTCCTAGATTCAAAGAAGAAGTTGTTCATTCAGAGACTTCCCTGTCATAGGAAAGCAAAGGGGAATTATAATGAAAGAGTTGACAGAATGAACAGAAATCTTAGTGTATGCGTAAAATAATCTACATATTTTTTCAGACATAAGTTCAATTTATCTTTGAATTTTAAAAAACTCAGGTGCCAAAACCCACTATATGGAAGAAATTAAAGTTAATCCTGTAATAATGCATTGCCTTGATCTTGCAATTAGTTTCATAATCATTGCACCCAAGATCAAGTTTCGAAGTCCTATGACCACAGTGGGAACGGTTCCCCAAAACAAGATTATGATAAACCCGTTCTCAGCCATAACTTCTTGCTGGCTCTTCTGATATCTGTGAATACTTCTAAACTGAACAATGTGAACTTGCTTTGCTGATAAGGAGCTGAGAATAGGCTTTAGTTTAGATTTTGATTATGAAGTAATTCTCATACAAGAAGGAAGGGAGCAAATATGGAGTGGAAAAGAGGAAAGCCTTAAAAACACCCAGGAGAACTCTGGAAATAAAACCCTGGAAATGAACATGTCTGATATTTATGAAGCATTTTGGGGCACAATACAGGGAGAATGCTGAAAAGGGCTATAGGATAAGATGTGGGACCTTATCTACTCATTGCAGCGGACGTTGGTGGAATGGAAGATGGCAGAAAAGGTTTACCTGTCAGAGGAACACCAGCTAAATCAAGGCCAGGTTCTAGTGCATCTGATTGAACCACGAAACAGGAAATCTTGCCACTAATAGCAGCAAATCCTTTCTTGACTCTACAATTAGGAAAAGTAAGAAGGGTAGAATTAGAATAGTCCATACATTGGTTAGGCTTAGATCTTAATTTACATATATATTCAAGTTTAGAGTTGGCTAGAGCAGAAATTTGAAATTCAGGGGGGAAACACCATCACTTCTACTTTTGAAACATTCTCTTATTAGCTAAGGAGGGAAAATTCTTTGGTCTGCAGAATAATTAGAGACTGTAAATACTACTTCCAAAGAATTGCTGGAAATGAAACATATTTCTGTTATATCAGTAGTTTGCCAAAAATTAGGAGACAGGGAGTGAATGGAATGCTCTCGCTCTCTCTCTCTCTCTCTCTCTCTCTCTCTCTCTCTCTCTCTCTTCCCCCACTCTCTGTGTGAAATCCTTCACATTCTTAAACATACTCTATGAAAAATCCCTGCTGATTGAATTCTCACATCATACTAAGGCATAATGTGATTGCTTATGGTTTACCATTATTTAACAAAGTATGACTTATCCAATTATGATTTAGTATGCATCAATTAGTTCATTCTATGTGAAGGAAGAACAGCATATTTTGTTACACTTAAAACTTTTTCAGTTTTTCCCCTCTACTCACCCTCATCTCCACTCTAAGCATCCCTATATTTGTTATACATCTCTCTACTGTGATCTTGTTAAGCATACCAAACCTTAGTCAAGAAAACCTACTATTGTAAAGATTTCCCTGTCCTGTGGAACACATTCCCAGTGCAGCACACAAACTGGCTTGGCTTTCCATCAGTGGAACTAATGTTTATTTATTTGAGTTCCATCAGTGGAACTCATGTTTACTTATTTATTTTTATTTATTTATAAAATGTATTTGCCGCTCATTTTGTATCCAACAATTCTGGGTGGCTCATGTTGCATATGTGTAGATCACACAGAATGATACAAAACTCTGGGTTCTTGCATGGCTTCAACTACCCTCCATTTTAAAGCTAATGTCCCAATTTTACCTGCTGCAGACAACTGAAAGAAAGGGGAAAATAAGGGAAAACAATGCCTTGATTAGCATTTACAAAGGATGCAAAATAAGAATTTGCTATGCATTTCGGCCTGCCAAGATACCACCATAAAGCAGTGTACAAGAGCCGTGGTGGTGCAGTGGTTAGAATGCAGTATTGCAGACTAATTCTGCCGACTGTCAGCAGTTCAATACTGACTGGCTCAAGGTTAACTCAGCCTTTGATCCTTCCAAGTTCAGTAAAATGAAGACCAAGATTGTTGGGGGCAATATGCTGACTCTGTAAACTGCTTAGAGAGGGCTGTAAAGCACTATGAAGCGGTATGTAAGACTAAGTGCTGTTGCTATTGCTAAATATTATTAGGATACATTTGAATTTTTCACTCCAGATTGTTGTATCCTTATATATATATACACAATGCTTGTTCATTAAAACAAGTGTTACTGAAAATTGTGTTACAAAGGTTTGTATTCATATTTTGAAAAGTGGAGATGGGCATCTTCACCTCAAATGAATTCTTACCTACTCAGGATGGGAAACTATTATTATCCCCATGTTATACAGGTACTCCCCGACTTACAACAGTTTGTTTAGTGACCGTTCAAAGTTACAACAGCACTGAAAATAGTGACATGACCATTTTTCACACTTACTTATGACCGTTGCAGCATTCCCGTGGTCACGTGATTTACATTCATGGTTCTTTATCCAATTTATAAATCATTATAACTTTAGTAGTAGCAGAACTCTTTTCATTATTACTGTTCTGTAGATTATTATTTTCTCCAGAACACTATCAACATATTTTTATTGAAGATGTTTGGATTCAGAGTATATAAAAACAAAGGGAAAAGGGAAGGACTTTATACTAATGCAAAAAGAAAAATATAAAGAAAAAAAACAATTACACAGGAAAAAATAAAAGTTGACCTAAACAAAATGTCAGGTATTGAATTTGATAAATTTGATAAAAGATCACAGTTCTACAGCTATTTAGTCAGTAATTGGGATTTCCCCATGAAATTTAGAAAATTTGCCACAGCAGAAATATAACACAAACAGAATAAATATATTATGCCTTCCCACACTTGTCTAGTTGGACATTTTATGATGAACATGAATCCTCTTTCTTCTTTTCCTTACTTGCAATGATTTCAAGTACAATTATCAGCAATTTAAGAATCCCAGACTCTCTTCTTTTTCCTTCCTTCCAAACATGAAATGAATGTTTGCTTCTTCCACAAACATGTCTGCAGCTACAACACTTGCTTAGACTGTGCCTTTACTACTGGCTTGAATTGTTCCTGATATAAATATGACTGAAAACTACTTGTACCCAACTAGTTCTCATCTTGATTGTATACTCTGTTCTGCAGCTTGGAAAAATAGCATCCAATGCTCCTCACCACCATTGAAATCCTCTTCTTTGTCCTTCATTCAAGAGCTCTTAGAAACGTTTAGAGGACACCTTGAAGACGACAGAGTATTAAGAGAGAGACTGCTTGCCATTTACCCAGCTAAATACTAAAGGGAACAAAATAGCTATTATACAATTTAAGGGATACAATGGAGAGAGAAATAGAGAATGGTAGGGGAAGAGAAAAATGTAGGGACCAAAACATTTGTTTTGTGACATAATACAGATGTGTAAGGACCAGATGGAGTAGTCAGTGATGGTTCTGGAAAACCAGTTGGGCCCAGTTTGCTCTATACTCCCTTCTCTCCCTAGGGTACTGTTGGGATGGATGGAGGATCATGAAGTCTGAGAAGGAAGAGAGAAGTTGCTGGCCTAAATGGATTCTCCCTTCTCTGTCTGAACTAGCCAAATGCCTTTAGCTAGAGAAATTGATTAATAAATGTGCAAATGATATATTTATATAGTGCTCTTAGTGTTGCTAGAGGTACACTGGTAAATTTATATTCTAATAGGGCATTCCAACTTTAAAAGTATCAAAATGGATTGACTTCCTGGTTCTTACACATTATGAAGCATTTTACAAATGTCCATGAAACACTGAAAGAGGTGTGGCCATAATTATTGCTATTGTGCTACCTCTGAATGAAACTCATTGATAAAGTGGGATTTTATATCATTCATGCCAAAGAGAATAAATGAACATTTTCACTAATTAACTCAATTTTGTTGCAAATGAGTAATTTCTATTTGTTACTAGATTATATTAAGATTTATATTAAGATTTCTTCTGCATTTTCTGGAGTTTGCAGCATCATATAGTAACCAGAGATTTTGATGTGAAGGACAGCCATTATTCTAGCACTTTTGTTATTTAGTGTACACATTACCACTTATATAACTACAATAATATATGGTGGGTTAAGGCAATATTTTAGATGCTGTGAATCATATTTAACCTGAGGGTAAGAGGAACCAAAGGCCACGTTAGAAAGGACACGATGATGAAAACAGTGCAGAACTATGGCTATATATGCATAGAAAAGAGGCTGAGATTTCCCCTTTGTGGTGAAGGGGGTTGAGTGGTTCTTTCAATATTTAACTATGGGCGCAGCCAGATGTTTGCAGTAAAGGACTATCCATAAGGCTTGGGCCACCAAAAATATATATACTGTATGGCAGCACTACATTTGTGTCCCCAGTTGCCAATTCCTACCTTGCCACAATAACAAGGATACCAGCTTTTGCTATCCTTTAAAGTGGGACAAGCATAGATTTCATACATTCCTCTGGCTTTTTTCCCTCTTCTTCTACCAAACATCATCTGCTAGCAGGAAAATCACCAGTCATTCTCCATAATGTGAGTGGAGAAAAATTTGGTACTGTCAGTAGGGGCATGGAATGACATGTTTAGATGTATGTCAAGTAGTCCATTTAATATTCACTTGAGCACTAGTCCTCTTTAGTAAACACAGGTCTAGAATGCTGCACGTGAGCTTTAAAAACTAGGCAGTGACTTTATACAGCAGGGGTCTTCAAACATGGCCCTTTTATGACTTGTGGACTTTAACTCCCAGAATTCCTCAGCCAGCATGCCTGGCTGAGGAATTCTGGGAGTTGAAGTCCACAAGTCATAAAAGGGCCAAGTTTGAAGACCCCTGTTATACAGTAAGATGACTACTTAACACCTGGTAAGTGCTTCAGAAAACCCCAGTCAAGTGTTAGGTCTCTGAGGAAGCCAAAGGTCATGTCACTCCTGTATCTTAGCCAAAATGGCCATGAATGGCAGAGGGAAGGGGGCCTGCTCACAGGAGCCTTAAGTGACCAATAGCATCTTAGGAAATCCCAACCCCTGACCACATCAGCAACCACAGCTTCAATACAACAGACTAGATCATATCCACAGCAAAACTATGTTGGGCAATAAAGGAAACATTATTTGGAAACTGGAACCATTACAGGCAAATTTTTGTGCCCATTATTTATCACTCCTATCTGTAGAGTCCTGTTATCATTTCAGTTGCTCACTTATGAAAAAGCTAGATATGCTTTTGTGTATTGATTCATTTTATTTGAATTCACGGACACATTTTACAGTTTTTAATTACAATAATTACATGTCTATTTCAGAATAAGGTTAACTTAAAGTGATTATAAAAGAGAATTTAGCAAATAGTAAAACCTATCCAGTAACAAAATTAACTGTTATTATGACTAGACTAAATGAAATATTTGTTTCCAAATATTGTCTTTTGCTCAAATTACAATATTGAAGATACATCAAATCAAAATATTATATTCCACATTCCTATATTTGTTTAGTTATTCCTGTACAGAATGTACATTTTGTAACTTTTTGCATTCTTTCCCCTAGGGGAATAGCAAATACAGTAGTGCAAAATTTGGAGTGCAACCCCATAAATGTCTGCTTAGAAAAAAAATTCACAATGTTCAATTGAATTCTGCCCCCAAAGTGTGTAAGGCAGTAATAGGAAACCTGATGCCCTGCAGGTATTTTAGACTTGGCAGCAATTAAGTTATCTATACTTGGTGACAATGGAAATCCCAAACACTGGAAGAGCACCAAATTGTCAACTCTCAATGTTTAGGTTTGCAGCTTTGCTGAAATATTCAGTATTCAATTATCATTGTGCATCTATTCCAGGGGTCTTCAAACTTGGCCCTTTTATGACTTGTGGTCTTCAACTCCCAGAATTCCTCAGCCAGCCTGTCTGGAAGTTGAAGACCACAAGTCAGAAAAGGGCCAGGTTTGAAGACCCCTTAAATTGCCTGTTATTACTGGAGTTTATCAATGCCGTGGTTAAATGCATTATGATGAAAGTAGTGAATGGAGAGAAGGCTCATTCCCAAAGCCTTAGATATATAAGAGTCATAGGGAAGCCAAAATCTAGCCTTAAAGAGGCAGTGGCCAGAGACAATCAAACGGAGGAAAATCAAACCAAACCACAGAAATGAGGATGCTCTCTCAGGTACACTTTTAAAAAGTGGAAAAGCAGATTCATTTTGTCTTTCTTCCATGATTGACTCTCATAGGTGGATGAAGTATCTCTCTCACAGGGCTGGCTCAAAGCCATATAAAAACTCCAGTTCCACAAACACCCAGGTGTGGAACTGCAGGTCCAGATGTTATATAGAAACTGAGGAATCTTTTGTATTGTGGGAAATGATTGGAATTGTGGTGCCATTGTTTTGCGGGCTCACTCTGTATATTTCTAGCTAAAAGAGCAGTCACTGAGATTAACCCTGCAGGCATCAATTGTTATTGCTTTCAATTATTATTCTTTTTTTGGCTCCATCTCTTGATTAGTTCGTGTAACCTTATGGGTGTAGGATCTAGAGGACTTCCTCATGGAGCTCACAGCCCTGTGTGTGTTTGTGCACAAGCATATTCCCTCATGCTCAGTAATTAGCTATACTACTGATTAGCCATGATTTCATATGTTTTTAATCATGTGAAATAGGTATTTTTAACAACGTCAGCATTTTGTAGATAATCACAAGTCTAAACAAATAAATATAATGGAACATAAGCTTATAATATTGGATTCAGCAGAGCAAAACAACTAGCAGCCGAGCTTACAACAATGCTAAAAATCATTTATGTTAAAAATCAAGATAGTCATTTGGTGTAGTAGTTAAGATGCTGGTCTAGAAATCAGGAGACTGTGAGTTCTAGTCCTACCTTAGGCATGAAAGCCAGCTGGGTGACCTTTGGTCAATCACTCTCTCTCAACCTAATCCAGACATGTCAAACTCGCGACGTCACGTGATGTCACGCAACGTATCGGGACGGTTTTGCCATTGCCGGCAATGGGGTGGGCGCGGCTTCCGGATGACGCGTCCCGCCCACGGGCCGGCAGTTTGATACCCCTGACCTAACCCATCTCACAGAACTGTGACAATCAACCAGTGGAACAGCCTACCCCCAGAAATCATGGGAGCCCCATCACTGGAGATCTGGGAGCCCCATCACTGTCTGAGATGGTGTAGGTTCTCCTGCTTAAGCAGGGGGCTGGACTAGAAGACCTCCAAGGTCCCTTCCAGCTCTATTCTATTTTTTTTTAATCCCACCGATTCTGCCCCAAAACAAACCAAGCACCACTCGACTCCATTGTCAGAATTAATCAAACCTACTTATTTCCTTGATCATGGGTCTGATTAAATATATTTCTCCACTTAGGCCCCTCTGTATAATCCTTTGGGGAACACTTGGTATTATTAAGAGGCCACAAATCTCTAATGCATTAGGTTCCATTACTCTCATTCCTCAATGTAAGGCTTGAAATCTGTGAAGTGCCAATACAATGATGAAAATCTTGCTTCTTAGGCTTCAGTCCCAAATTCAATTGTCTCTGAGAAATTTATTTTTTTCGATTCCTCATATTGATGAGGAGCTTTCTTTTTTAAAAAAATAAAAAGACAGCAATTTGTCTTCATTACCTCTGAAAGCTTCCCTTTGTATGCATTTATTTATACTAGGATTACTTAATTGAGATAGATAGATAGATAGATAGATAGATAGATAGATAGATAGATAGATAGATAGATAGATAGATAGATAGATAGATAGATAGATAGATAGATAGATAGATAGATAGATAGATAGATAGATAGATAGATGATAGATGATAGATAGATAGATAGATAGATAGATAGATAGATAGATAGATAGATAGATAGATAGATAGATAGATAGATAGATAGATAATCCTTTCTTTTATTACTTTTTTAAATAACTCAAGGTAGCAAACATACCTAATTCCTCTTCCTCCTCCAATTTTCCCCACAACAGCAACCTTCTGAAGTGAGTTTGGGCTGACTGACTGGCCCAAAGGCACCTAGCCAGCATTTATGTTTAAAGCGGCATTAGAACTCACAATCGCCTGGTTTCTAGCCTGAGGCCCTAACCACTAAACCAAACCAACTGTCTTGTGCTTATGAATCACACGATCCATGAAAACCAAGAAAAACCCACAACCTAGATAAAGGGGCTAGAGCTTCTGCAGACTTACAAAGACCCAAAGTTTAACAGGTGCCCCCGCTAATATAATTTGTCCTGGGCTCTAACGCCGTTTTCCAGAGAAAAGCTCCGGTCCCTGATTGAAAACGCCTGGTGTCAGCACTTTGATTCGACGCCGCGGGATTAATCGAATAATAATCGTTCCAATGAGCCAGCGGGGCTTTCGGGCGTAAGAAACAACGGTCTTTTCTAAGAGCTGGACCCCCTGCTTGGTTCTCAGGAAGGATGGCTCCGTTTCTGAAGCGGGACAGCCCAGAGCAGCGGTCAGGCAATGGAAGGTCTTCCCCGTTCCATTCCTGCTTGGAGGGGAACCAGGATTACCTGGGTATTTGTTTACCGAACAGTCACAAGGCAACAAAAGCGCAAAGAGCAGCTTCGCCCAGACATTTGAGGTCAGCCTCCCGCCCTCCCCGGGCTGCCTCCGGGTTCCAGGTTAGAGGCGGAGGCCGCGGATGGGATTCCAGGCTGGCGGAGTCACGCTCGCAACCAAGGGCCAGCTGGTTCCGCCAACCTGCGCTACGCAAAGCTGAGAAGGCATCGCCTCGCCCCGCACCTCTGCGAAACCTCCGCGTAGGAGATCTCGCAGCAAAGGCAAGATCGGGAAGGGAAGGGGAGGGGAGGGGGGGCAGATCGGGGCCGGCCAAGCCTCATTCCTTCCGACCCAGAAGCTAGACTGGGGCAGCCAGCTTCCCCTGGGTGGTTTCTTCCCGCTCGCGTCCAAACAGGAGCAAGTGCTACGGAAATGCGCACGGGGGGAAAAGGCGTTCTGTTTGGGAAGGTTTGGGGGGGGGGAAGGAGGGGGGGGAAGAGAGAGACGTTTGACGTTCCTCTTCCCGATTTTCTATAAAAGGGAAAAGGCAGCCGCCCGGCCGCCCTCCCCAGCCGAGGAATGCCGATCTTGAATGGAAACCTTTTTTTCCCTCGCTTGACCCACAAGATAAAGAATTCACCCGGCGCCCCCTAGCGGACATTTCAGCGCCAATCGGAACAAAAGGGAACGCGCGCCGGGTCAAAAAAGAAACGCGACTAATAAAAAAAAAAAAAACCTCCGTCGCTATTCGAAATATCGGGGTCCTGGTAGCTCGAGGGCCTCAGGGAAGTATCCTCTGTTGTGCCCACAAGCATGTTGAAAAGAGCAAGCTATCTTTGCTTACTTACAGGATGACTTTAATAAATAAATAAATAAAAAACTAGACGGTTTCCAGACACTTTTGATAAATCTGTTTCACAACACGCTCGTGAGAACACCTGGTCAGCTTTAAGTTAGAGTCTCCTGACTTGGGGGGGGCGTCAGAAACCGTTGTTCTCCCCCCCCCCTTCTCTTTTGTGGCTCTGGGCAGAGATAACGGGACTAGTAGTGTCTGGTTCCAAGCTGGAAGATAGGAAGAGGAGGAGGAGGAGGACGAAGCACGCAAAGGAGCAGGAGGCTGTCAACAAACTTTCTCTGACCACTGACGTTCTTGAGATGGACGGTAGCAAAGCTGAACTTCGGGGCTGGGACCAGGTCTGAGCATAGATGAGGCGAGAAGAGACGGGCAAGGTGCTGGAAGAAGCAAGCCTACATTTGCTCTTTCTCTTGTTGCGGCAGCTCTAGGGATGGGGAACCCGTCCTTCGGGCATTAGCTGCACAGAACCCACACAACGCATTTACTTCCTTGGTGAAGCGGGGTTGAGAGGAATTTTCCCGCACATTGTACACCCAGGAATTCACAACTACCTGGAATGCAGACAATATCCCTTCCTTCGCCCAATGGGACTTCAGGGACAACACAGCCTAACCTTGGGGGTGGGGGAAGAGAGGGAGCCCCACTGATCGGAACTAATCTGTCCGCCCCCGCGCATCACTGTCTTCCCCCGGACTGCATTTTGGTGGGGGGGGGCTGGGTGCGCGCATGCCTGTGTTCTGCCTCGTTGTGAGTTAATTGGATCCGTTCCAGCCCGCTTCCTGTCGGCCCGCTGCTGATTGGCTCGCGGAGTTTCGGGGGTGCGAGCAACCGACCTTAAAGGAGAGGGAACTCCTGCCGCCGCTCAGTGCAAAGAGCAAGGGTGAGCATCACCAGGGGAGACCAGGGGGAAGGGCAAGTCCCCGGCAGCAAAGATCCCTCGCGCTCTCGGACTGCTCCAGGATCGCAAAGGACACTCTACTCGCCCGGACGCCTACTGAATCAAGGTGCTAAACCCACGCAGGAGTAACTTCGCAGAGCCCAAGAACTCCAAGAAGGATTTTTGTACTGAATTCTATTTGCTCTCAGAGGATCTGATTCTTGGGGATTCTTCGCCGCCTCCTATAAAAAGTAAGTCCTGAGAACATTTTCCTCTTACGACTTCGATTAAATACCTGGAGCTGGAAAAGACAATCAAGATAAATAGAAAAAAAAGCTACAGCGCTCCTTCCTTCCTTCCTTCCTTCCTTCCTTCCTTCCTTCCTTCCTTCCTTCCTTCCTTCCTTCCTTCCTTCCTTCCTTCCTTCCTTCCTTCCTTTTTCTTTCTTTCTTTCTTTCTTTCTTTCTTCCTTTTCTCTTTCCCTTCCTTCTTCTACCTTGTTCACTCGAACCTTTTGGTCTGTAGTTACGATTTCTCTCTCTCTCTCTCTCTCTCTTTTTCTCCATCTCACCGCTCCTTCCTAGCTTGCGCGCTTCTTCAAGAGGGCTGCTTGTGGTTAGAAGGTGCGAGGGCAATAATCCGAGATGGTCGAACGACCGGTGACGGTTTGTTTCTTGCTTAAAGGTTGTCCCTTGGGGCGAGATTCCTGCCATGGAGCTATCCGGTGGTCTCTTTCTCCTTCTGATGCTTGGAGTCTGCACAACAAACCGGATTCCAGGTAAAGATTGTGAGATCACGGAGGGGGAGAAGACGTCGCGAGTGAATAGGGAGACTTTCCGGTCAAATTTGGGGTTAGGTTTCGAGGGAGAGAAGAGAGTCTCTAGAGAATCCCCGTCCAACTCACATCCAGGTAGGGCTGGCAGAAACTGTTTCAAACGGAGCAATTGCGTCGCTACTCACCACGGCTCTCTCCAACCTGGCGCCTGCCAGCTGGACTTTATACCCCTGGTATAAGGCAAAGGCGAGAGTGCCTTTACAGAGCCGAGAGTGCCAGGTTGCAAAGACGGTCTCCGTTCCCTAGTAGTTCTTTCTGAAAGGATGTGAACTGGGTGGCCGCTACGACCAGCCAGGGGTGGGAAGCTGCCTGTGCTAGAGGATTGTGCCCCCCAATGTGGACAGTTGATTGTCCCGCTTCTCCTGCTTGAGCGGCTCCTCTGCTCTCGGCTTTCCCGGGCTTGGCGGGCTCGACCGACTTTTGGGACTTGATATGTGAGAAGGGAGGGTGGGCGCCAGGCGTTTGCCTTCTGGTTTCTGGCTCCGAGCGGACTGTTGACCTTGGCATCTGCCTCGCTTTGGGGTCTGGGCGCCGCGCCAGGGACGCTCCGAGCCAGACCAGGCACACAGCAAAGGGGCGGGTCGGGGGAGCATCATCGCTCTGTGTGGACGTTTATTTATAAAAGAGGTAGCGGGAGGGAAAGCCCAGCTGCCGATTCCGTCGCGGGAGGGCCGGGGTGGGGGGATGGGGGGGGGATTGGTGGTCGTTACCCTCAAGCCAGATCCCTGATGCTTCAAGTGATCCAAGGCGTTGCTCCAGCGTTGTGCCCGGCTTCTAGGCTGAGCCAGACGCTAGCAGCCCTATTTATCTCCCCCTCCTAGGTGGCCCAAAAGCTTTACTGAGCCCCTGCTGTTTGGCTCTGCATCTTCTAGGGCAGAGCTGGCTTTCCATCCTTCTCTCTTGCTTTGGGCTCCCTCTTTTGGGTTTGCCCCTCACACAGCTTGGATCACAACTCGGGAGTCTCTGCTTTGTCTCTTTGCATTGCCCTCCACTTTGCAACTTCAGAGTCCCTGGAGGAGGCAAGGGGAAAGGCAAGAAGAATTCTGAGCTTGGATTTCTATTGCCATTTGGCCAATCCGCTCTTCTTTGATCCTCTTGGCTCATCCAACCGGGAAAAACTGTATGGGAAGCCAAGTATTTCGCAGCTTGCCTCGATGGCTTTGCTGCAGCAGAACCTAAGCTGTAGTGATGGGAAACTGTTGTGTGACCAGAGGACTATACAATCCAAATAGTTTCTTCTATAACTTTTGACAGCATATATTTCTTGGGACTTATCAACAAAAGAGGGAATCCAATAACAACAACAATGCAGCTATTTAGACCTATCCCTGCCCAACATAACCATCTCTTTCTGTCTCTCCCTTCCTCTCCCTTACCTTGACAGAGACTAGTGATGACAACAGTGTTTTTGATCTCTTTGAGTTAATTGGCTTGGGCCGCAAGAGAGCCCACAAAGGATTGGGGGTGCATCCGATAAAAGGACTAGAGCTTTCCAGCCCTGCCTACCGCATAGATGACGCCACCCGTATCCCTGCTGTTTCTGATCACAAATTTCAAGACATTCTTTATTCCATCCAAGCTGAGAAGGGCTTCATCTTGTTAGCTAATCTTCGTCCGATAAAGAAGGATGCTGGCACCATATTGGCCGTGGAGCGCAAGGACAACTCTGGCTACGTTTTTAAGTTGGTGCTAAATGGCAAGGCGAAAACTTTGGACCTGAGTGTCTTTCCTGAGGAAGGCAATCAAAGTTTGGTGTCGGTGGAGGAGGTGAAGTTGCCCATTGCACGATGGAGTAGCATCACCCTCTTTGTGCAAGAGGATCAGGCTCAGCTCTATGTGGGCTGTGATAAAATGACAAATGTTGAGCTGGAAATTCCTATTCAAGACATCTTCACTCGGGATCTGTCCAACAGCGCCAGACTCCGCATTGCTAAGGGAGGAGTTAATGACAACTTCCAGGTGAGATACCTTTTTATAGCAGGTTCAGGAGTCCATTTCAAGGAAGCCAACTTGATTTGCCACTTTGAAAAATAGTTTCAAGAAAGTGAAATTTTTGCCCCTAACTACTCCTTATTGACTACTATCCACAGCAGTGGGGATTTAACTGACACTTTGAATATAAATATGTACTGTTAAATGCATCCAATGGTGTAAAGTTTAAAATTGAATTTGGGTCCTCTATTAAAAATTAATACTTGATATTAATTTTGATAATTGTTGATATGAAGAGAAAGTGAAAGATTGACTTATTATCAACTAATGAGAATTCTGGCCAGAATAGTTTACACTTGCATTACAAATTAAAACAACATCTTTAAGTATACATACTAAATTAAATATAGCTCAGTGGTTTTCTAACATAGTGGGCCCAAGCTGGCTAATAAATTATAGCAAAAACAATGTGATAGTTAAAACATAAATTGATGGTTGTGCTCAATCAAAACACACACACACACACACACACACGTATATATGCATCAAGAATTTCCTTTGCAATAGAGATAGACTCTTTCAATCTTTATGTTTTCAGGGAATGCTGCAGAACGTGCGGTTTGTGTTTGGAACTACACTGGAAACCATCCTGAGGAATAAAGGCTGTCAGAGCTGTACGTCAGAAACCTTTTTCTTCAAATGTATTGGCCCATTGATTAGAAAATATTCTGTTTATGTGAGATGAATGAGCTTAGACATGTAGAACACAAAATGAAATGCAAACCACTGTATTTTAAGGAAATATTGCCTTACAAACTGTCACATTTATTTAAGCTGAATTCTGTCACTTTTGACAGTGTTTCCGTATATAATCTGTATGTGTTTTAACTGTTTCTTTAGCTACTGGAACACTTATTAAATTAGACAATCCCATGAATGGCTCCCGTCCAGCCATTCGCACCAACTACATTGGCCAGAAAACCAAGGACATCTGTGGCTTTTCTTGTGACGATCTAACCAAAATGTTTATAGAACTGCAAAGCCTGCGTGCCCTGGTTACAAAAGTGGAACATTCTGTCAACCATATGGTAAGTGGATATTAAATACCCAATAAAGAATCAAAAGCCTCTTAAGGACTCCTTGACTCATAAACGCTAACTATTTTCCATTCCAAATTGATGGGAAACAGACATCCACCTACAGTACTTACTGTAAGAAAGAAATATTTTTAGGTGACCAGCTTGGGCAATGTTTGTGCATAAGAAGAAAGTTATTCATTTCTTCTTAGCCACCAAGATCAATACCTAAGGTGGTTCATACATGTTAAGCCATGATTAGATCTGTATTGTAGCATGCTGAATGAAATATAATGATTAGCTTCACTTTATTATGTTAAATCAAAGCCAATGTAGCATTATATCAAATTTAGTCAGTGTCTAATATGAATAGTTTTTGCAACTGATCTAAAATTAGATATATCCTGCGGTACAGGTAGTCCTGTACTTGCAATCAGTTGCTCAGCAACCATTCAAAGTTACAGTGAAAAAGCCATTTACAACCCAGATTTGAAGTTCCAACGTCCGGCCGGCCCTGCATGGTCATGTAATCCCATTTTGGGTGCGTGGCAATTAGCTGGCATGTATATTTGTATGGTCACATGATTGCAATGTATCATGCTTTTTGCTGGAAAGTGGCATTTACTTCCAGTTTCCACCAGAAAACATCCCAGAGTGCGGCCACCAAAAAACAAATTGAGTGCGGTCACAAGATGACCCACTTAACTATCACAATTATTACCATAATTGTAGGGTCAATTATGGTCATAAATTGAGGTCTACCTATAGTCGTTTGCAGCATTTTTCTTAAATTTTCTCTAGCAACTGTGGTCCTAGAAATCTGGCTAAAACTTGCATCTGTATATAGCCTACTTTCCCCTGAAGCTTCTCCATATGATCTAACATAGGCGAGCAATCAAATGGAGAAAATAAATGTATTATTTTAGTTATATCATTTAAATACTGTGTAAGTATTTAGAACTATAGCATTTAACATGGTAGCAGAGCCTTTAGCGCTTATTTCTAAGTAATCAGTGTAAAAGCAACTTTCTTGCTCTGACAGATTCAGACTGATTTATAAATCTTTATTATTATTATCTATTCCTTTTATGTTTGATGTAAAGGAACTTATCGCCCCCCATAATATAAAGAAAGGAATATGCCTCCACAATAATGTTGTGTATGAAAATGCAGCTGAGTGGACCACTGACACCTGTACCACATGTACCTGCCAGGTAAGATTCTTTACAGCTAACCTGTCAGTAAAGGATTTATCATGCATCTAGTTGGTACATTATGCAAAATGTAACCTGTGCAGAGAAATTGGTGACCCAAATATCTATTACTGTCTTTATAAGAAAGTTTGAGTACATTCTTTTCAGCTTAAACCTGCCACCATCTATATGTTGTGAATGAATATTTTCAGCAAGAAAAGTTCTACTAAACTTGCTTCCTAATCACAGCTGCCTTTTTGACAGCTTAAGATAGTTGTATTTGGCTAATGCTTCTGTGATTTTCTTTGTACTACTGGCATCTAATTCAGTTTTTGTTTGTGTTATCCCCTAAAGCTACAAAACATGTTGTCTGTTATCCTTTAAAGAACAGAATTGGCAAAAGTTATCATTCCTTCTTTTGCACAGTCATTTGTTTTGTTTTTTTGGCATAAGATGAAAATATACATCAAGCTATAACATGGACTGTTTGAATGTGGAGCCAACTTTCCTAAATCCATTCTACCAATGACTCTAATGATCAAATAAAATTCAGGCAAATAACCAAAACGGCAACCTTGAGAATTTTTATTAGCTTAATGAGACAAGATCTGGAAAGCTACTCAGCAAGATATGGTTTTCCCATTTAATAGTAGCTTTTGATTAAATGAAGAAAGGGATACAAAAATACATAAGGGTTGCGCAATGATTGAAGTGCTTCAGATTCCTGAGTTTGCTTTGACTTCAAAAAGCCTCAGTATACTCCAGCAAAAGCCAAATTACCCATTGTTTAGATTCCAGGCAGCAGTCATCTGCACACTTATTAAAATTATTAATGGGACTGAAAGTCAGAAATAGACTTCAAAAGTTAGAATTGGGACTAAAAATCTGTCCTTATTGTAACTTTGGAAGCCTATTTCTGACTTTCAGTCCCATTAAGCTGAATGTAGTTTTAATAAGTGTGCAGATGACTGCTGCCTGGAGTGGTTACTAACCTGATGACATAAGTTGTTTTGAAGTCAATTCCTAATGTATCCTTACCACTTCCAGTTGGAAAGAAGATGAGTTTATTTTCTCTCTGTTCTCCCATACTAATTATAGCCTCTCCTTTCTAAATGTTAAACAGCTGCTGGGAAAATACTTTGCACAATGGAGTATGACTGGTTGTAGTAAAGCATTAAGGCATTGGGTAACAAAATGTCAGATTTATGGTTTTTTTTAATATAAGGGTTTCTTTTTCTTGTTTAGAATTCTGCTGTAATGTGCCATAAAGTATCTTGTCCTCTCATGCCTTGTTCCAATGCCACAGTTCCTGATGGTGAATGCTGCCCAAGGTGTTGGCGTAAGTAACTACATCGCCTTAACTTATTTGATAGGATTGGGGGGGGGTTGCATTTTCAATGCCCATACCTAGAAGGTATAATTTACCTGGGAAAATGTATATGTGAGAAATCACAGATTCTAGCCTGAGATTCTGAAACTAATGTAGATATCTTTGAAATTGCCACTACAAAAGTACATATAGTCAAGGCCATGGTTTTCCCAGTTGCAATGTATGGCTGTGAAAGTTGGACCATAAGAAAGGCTGTGCGCCAAAGAATTGAGGTCTTTGAACTATGGTGCTGGAGAAGACTCCTGCGAGTGCCCTGGACTGCAAGGCATTCAAACCGGTCAGTCTTAGAGGAGATCAACCCTGACTGCTCTTTAGAAGGCCAGATCCTGAAGTTGAGACTCAAATACCTTGGCCACCTAATGAGAAGGAAGGACTCACTGGAGAAGAGCCTAATGCTGGGAAAGATTGAGGGCAATAGAAGAAGGGGACGACAGAGAATGAGGTGGCTGGATGGAGTCACTGAAGCAGTAGGCGTGAGCTTAAATGGACTCCAGAAGATGGTAGAGGACAGGAAGGCCTGGAGGAACATTGTCCATGGGGTCATGATGGGTCGGACACTACTTCGCAACTAACAACAACAATGAATATTAGATTTGAACTAAGCACACAATAAGCAATCTTTTTTTTTTTTTAGTTTGCAGATGGCTTGTGTCAAGTTAGGTAAAAATTAAAAGATCAATAAAATCAAGAAAGAGTTACAAATCCAGTCAGGACAGAATAGGAATTTCTAAGAATGGTGAATCTCCCATTAGTTTATTCTGAGTTATTCTGGTAGCGTGAATATCTGTGTTTATTTTCTTTCCCTGGGTGAGTACAAGGAGTCCCATAAATCTCCAAAATATGTTACATGAGACCTTGGTTGTCTGGCTCTGAGCATTTCTTACAAATATTCATATGTAATTTGGATAGTTGAGTTATCAAAGGTCAGAGTAAATGGAAATTTGCAGGGCAATATAGAATTTGTCCCTATATTATTTTGGCAATCTCTGCTTCCTATGGAGGTAACTTTTTAAAAAATGGTGATTGTTTTTATTTATTTATTTTTATTTTATTATATATTTATTATATTTATTTTTCTTCTTCTTTCAGCAAGCGATTCTGCTGATGATGCTTGGTCTCCCTGGTCTGAATGGACCACTTGCTCTACAACCTGTGGCAATGGGATTCAGCAGAGAGGCCGCTCTTGTGACAGAATCAACCATCTTTGTGAAGGCTCCTCAGTACAAACACGGATATGTAACATGCAAGAATGTGATAAAAGATGTGAGCATTCAAATTCTTTACATTATAGATAGATGCTATCTATTCTTACTTCCATACTTAATACTAGGAAACGCTGATTTACTTCATACTTAATACTAGGAAACGCTGATTTACTTCAGATTAGTGTAAAACATTCAGCTGTAGTAGGATTTATCTGATAGTTGATGATTAAAACAAAAATATTTCACATAAAAGTTATTTTCTGATTCGAGGGACAGCAACATCTAAATATTTTTGCAGTGTGGTAATTAATAGAAGACAATATTTGTAGCTCAAGTTGAGCTGTGGGTTCATTGGTGCTCTCTGAATTCGGTTCTTTTCTTGCAGACATTTCATTACCCAACTAGGTAATATCATCAGTGTTAGCATAACCAAACTCAGAGAGTTCCAAGGACCCCACAGTATGGTAATTTCCTAACCTACTAATACAAGATTTTGCAATTCACTAAGCCACATTTTACTGCTTACAGTCAGACAGAATGGTGCTTGGAGCCATTGGTCCCCTTGGTCTTCCTGCTCTGTTACTTGTGGAACTGGGTTAATCACTCGAATCCGTCTGTGCAATTCTCCACTTCCTCAGATGGGAGGCAAAACGTGTGAGGGAGAGGCACGAGAAAACATGCCTTGCCAGAAAAGCCCGTGCCCAAGTAAGTTCACCGTTTAAAATGGTTTTGTATGAGAAACATGATAGTATTTTAACATTCATCACCTGAGACTGAGAACAGAAGTTATTAAAACATTTTTAAAAAAAACCACCCAAATCAACCTGAATTTCTAATACCGGTGGCATTTTTCCCTTTAATTTAAAGATACAGGAATATTCCCTTTTTTTGGTTTTGTTTTCAGTTAATGGGAACTGGGGGCCATGGTCGCCTTGGGATGCCTGTCCAATTACTTGTGGCGGAGGCATTCAGAAACGCAGCCGTCTCTGCAACAATCCAGAGCCGAAATTTGAAGGGAAGGATTGCATTGGTGATGCAACAGCCACTCAGATGTGCAACAAGCAGGATTGCCCAATCGGTGAGTAATGGCTCATCGTGAACTATCAAGCAGCATATGTTAAGAGTGCTGTGTCATTTTCAGAAGAGAATGTAGAGAATGCAACAAATTAAATTTCGTAACAAAGAAATGTGAAATATAATCACATTTTGGCAAAATAACTGCATTATGACTTCCATCATCTTGTTGCCACTCTTGATACTCTATCAGGTATTTTTAAGGTGGCTACCTCATTCTGTCTAATGGCGAGAACAGCCAAGAAAATAAAACTAGATTTGAGCAAATTTTCTTGTCGTTTTAGATGGATGCCTGTCTAATCCTTGTTTTGCGGGAACTAAATGCACTAGTTTCCCTGATGGTTCCTGGAAATGTGGTCCGTGCCCTGTTGGCTATCAAGGAAATGGAATTAGATGCAAAGATATTGATGAAGTAAGATAATTTGCATTCATTCGTGTATTCAGTGTTCAAGACATTTGCAAATGAATCTATGGCCAACATTGTCTCCCACGTTTTCGTATTTCAGTGCCAAGAGGTTCCAGATGCTTGCTTTGTACTTGGTGGAGTACACAGATGTGAGAATACTGTACCTGGTTATCGCTGCCTGCCTTGTCCCTCCCGCTTTACAGGAACACAGCCCTTTGGTCGGAGTGTGGAAGATGCAATGGCAAACAAACAGGTACTGTCAAAATAGAGATGTTTCCTGTTTATGAAACCTCAGTCCCTTTTGAATCTAGGCCCCCCCTAAGTTGACCCATATGACCCAAGAATTAAAGAAGATACCAGGTAACCATTTACATTGTTACATTCAGCCATGTGATTTTGCTCAGAGGCACCCAGTGGCATGTAAGAAATTCAGTTTGAATCAAGCTGGAAACCCATAAAATAAGCAAGTGGGGAGCCACAAACGATAGGTGGAATTCACTAGGCGGTCCTTTCTTTTGTGTAAAGAGTGTGACAATTGAGAATTGAAGCCTCAATCAGTATCTAAGATATGATAAAGATAACCATATACCTAATTTAAAGCATTCACACAAAATCACAGTCAACGGCTGCTTGCTTTTAAAACACAGCAAAAATGTCAGGCATCGGTTTTCCATTGATATATTAAAAGAAGAATGAGGTAAAGACTGCTTTGCAAGTAAGTGTGTTCTTAATTCTGCCTTAGGTGTGCAAGCCACGTAACCCATGTGCTGATGGAACTCACACCTGCAACAAATATGCCAAGTGCATCTACCTTGGACACTTCAGTGACCCGATGTATCGCTGTGAATGTAAACCAGGGTATGCTGGTAACGGGATTATCTGTGGAGAAGACACTGACTTAGATGGATGGCCAAATGAGAACCTTCACTGTGTTGCCAATGCTACTTATCACTGCACTAAAGTAAGCCTATTTCTTCGTTATACGCCATTTCATCCTTTAATACTAGGGGGAAATGGTTTGGTTAGTATTTTAATATGAGCTAATTGAATTAATATTTCTTAAATGCAGTCATGAAATGAAATAGAGTGGCCCGTTAGTTTTCCCATTTTTCCAAATTTTGTGATGCAACCTTCTGGGCAAAATAATCACATAAATACATACAGAAGATAGTGTATAAAAGGGCACAATATTATGAAGATCTGATAGTGGACATATTAATTATGCAGTGTAGTACATTTAAATAAATTAATTGCCGTGGACATAACACAAATTTACTGAAATACATTGATCATAAGTCACATGTATTCTTTTTTTTAAAAAAACTGCTTATTTTGGCTAAGCATAAGTGTTTCAGAATAATTTCTTATTACTGTTGTTCAAAAATCATGATTTTAGTGATGCTGACAGTTCTCTAAATATATACTATTTTTAAAGAATCACTAAGTTAGGGTCTGCCTTTGTAATCTGAGCACTATTTTGTGTGAAATTAAAGACAGATGCAACATAATGTTCTGTATTTTTTTCTGCAGGATAATTGCCCTAATCTTCCCAATTCTGGACAGGAAGACTATGATGATGATGGAATTGGTGATGCCTGTGATGATGATGATGACAATGACAAGATTCCAGATGATAGGGCAAGTTTAATAATAATAATAAAAACACATTCATGTTCCTCTGTAGTATAGACAGTGTCCATCGCAGTGATAGCCAAAGACCAAAAGAAGATTGCATGTACATCCAGTGAAATCTTGGGATGGATTACTAGATTTTTTTCCCATTGCATCAGTGGAAGAAAAAGTAAAATATGAAATAAAAATCCTTACCCATTTCCTTCTCTGTTCATAGTAAAATGACAAGTCATAGCTTTGCCCACCAATATACTGTCCCTTCCCACCACTAATGTAAAATGCATAAAGAGTAGGAGATTGAATCCATGGTACAAGATTGAGAAGTAGCTAGTCTTCAGCAGCAATTTGAAATAGTTATCTAATCTGTAGCTAAAAATCAATTTGTTTTTTTAAAAAAAGATCAATTTTGCAATAAAATACAGATGCTGCATCACATATCACTTTTGTTACTGCTCAGCTTTCATTTACATGGCAAAGAAATAATCCTCGCAACATGCCTTTACTACCCTTCTTACGCTAGGAAATCTACTCAATAAGTTATTAATGAGACTGCCTGTGCCAATATCTGAGCATATTTTAACAAGGCTTTTTAATTTTCCTTCTGCAGGATAACTGTCCATTCAATTACAATCCACAACAGTATGACTACGATAGGGATGATGTTGGTGATCGCTGTGATAATTGCCCATACAATCACAATCCTCTTCAGATAGACACAGACCAAAATGGAGAAGGCGATGCTTGTGCTGTGGATATCGATGGAGATGGTAAAATTTGGTTACTTCTTCTTTTCTTCTATTGTGGCACGACTGTCCAAGTCATCTCAAGGGAGAGAGTCTGCCCTTGAGCAAGCTCTACTCTTAATGATGACCTAGACACACCAGAATGAAGTGCACATTTCAAATAAATAAATTAAAAAAGGAGAAACTAAATTAGACACTTGCCATTTTTGGAGGCACTTTTATCATTGTATATTCTAATATCATCGCATGTTTTTCATCTGCTTACTTTTATGTCATATATGGCAGCTTCTATAGAAGCAAGTTTTATTTTTATACTGCATCCTATTTGGTTTGTAGATACAGTTGAAAATGTGCTGCCATTGAACATTTAACTGAAATGTCAGTTCTACTAGTGTTAGATGCCTAAAGAGATAGGCTATTAGTTTGGCTTCTATGAACCATTTTCTCTTAATTACTTTTATGCAATAATTTATGATGTAGATGTATTTACCATTAAAGATACCTGAATGGGTTCCTCTACATTTCTAGGCATTCTTAATGAAAGAGACAACTGCCAATATGTGTACAATGTGGATCAGATGGATTCAGACTTGGATGGTGTTGGAGATCAGTGTGACAACTGTCCATTGGCACATAATCCAGATCAGGTCAGCTTAACTGCCTTTGGGCAATCAAATATTTATTTAATCTTCTAATTTACAGAATGTCATGTACAGTTCTGCAACATATGTCAACTAATCAAGAAAGGATACAATTGTTCTTAACTGGGACGTATACAGAACATCTTTTAAAAATAAAAATGAGGGATCCCTGGTGCTCTCTGAGCTTGCTTGTTTTCTTGCAGATGTTTCATTACCCAAACTAGGTAACATCATGATGATGTTACCTAGTTTGGGTAATGAAACATCTGCAAGAAAACAAGCAAGCTCAGGGACCACTAAGGACCCCTCATGTCAACCCTGAGCTACAAATATTCGCCTTTATTAAAAATAAAAATCTTAAACTAGATTTTTCAGAACACAACATCTGAACATAAATCTTGTTAATTGAAGTATATCGTGCTGATGGGGGGGGAAATCATCTGGTAATCATTTTTTCACTAAATCTATATTCCATCATTCATTAGAGAAAGGTTGAGGATAAACCTGAACCTGGGTCTCCTCAGCCCTGATCTAACATCTTAACCACTGCACTGTACTTGGGTGAAAAATTATATTTTGTACTGCAACAACATCAGCCAGCAATATAGTAAAAACTAATAATTGAAAAGAGAGGGCTAAGTAGAGGTTACAAGTTTATTAACTGCAGATTAAATAAAATAATCCCTCCCCCAAATTATTGCTTTTCAACCTAAGTATTTCAGGAATTTAGCAATGCAAATACTTTTAATGTGTCAAACAATATATAATCTGCAAAAAAACATTTGTATGTGTATATGTATCATGACTTATGGTGCCCTGAGACTAGGAATTTAGTTTTACAAAAATGCACCCATAAAAAGGCTCATTAGGGTTAAAGGAGAATGTAGTAGAGAACACTTACATCACCAATGGGGTTGTTTTTTTAATTAAAAAAAACTCAAAGTAACTTTTACTTGATTAAGGACTAAAATCATGGAGAGATCTAGCCCATCCCATTTAATTCACTCATGTCTAAAGTAGCAGTGGGAGGAGGCTGCACAGTCCTGTCATGTATAAGAAGTAGGATTAATAGCCTCAGTAGCATAATTGAAATGCTTGAACAGTCCTTGCCAAATTGCAATAAATAGCTGGAATCTATTTATCCTGCAGGTTATACTCTGCTGTTTAAAAGGATATGTACAGTCACAAAACCCTATTGGTTTCCAAAATAATGTACCACACTAAGTAGTACAATGAATTATGTCTATATTTAAGATGAAAATCTTTTTCAGAGAATTTATTTTATATTGTGGCTAAAGCTGAAGACCAATTGTTTTTTATATGATTTATTTCATAATGAAATAGGCTGAGGTTGTTCAGCTGTGCTTGCAGCAGAACAAAGCCAGACAATTTAGGATTATTTAATATAGCCTTCAACTTCTAAACATTGTTTGATTATATTTTAGAAAGGCAGAAACATTACAGTTGCTACCAACCTTAAAAATGCACTAATATGTTAGAAACCATAGCAAAATATGCCAAAATAAACTGGATAGGTGTTAAGATGTTATCTTTAACTGAAGGTGAATCCTACAGAAAGCTAAAGTTCCCAATAATTCCAAACTTTGAGTG
This sequence comes from Azemiops feae, assembly GCA_023970755.1. Taxonomy (NCBI): domain Eukaryota; kingdom Metazoa; phylum Chordata; class Lepidosauria; order Squamata; family Viperidae; genus Azemiops; species Azemiops feae. Next base: position 940,454 of record JALGBA010000025.1, on the reverse strand, counting down.
CACATTAGTATCCTCCTATATATATTTCTAAAGTGAAAGCTCCATGGGTGCAAAAGCTGCTTCTCCACAAGCTACTGAAATGAAGGATTCAATCTGACCATTGGAGGGTCAGCCCAAAAAGAGACCACTGGATTGCCTCATGTTTCAAGATGCTATCTTCCAGGGTTTGTAAATCTTTATCCTAAAGCATTCTACATTTTGCTTTCAGATGGATTCCGATTCCGATCGCATAGGGGATAAGTGTGATGACAACCAGGATATTGATGAAGATGGCCACCAGAATAATCTTGATAACTGTCCTTATGTGCCCAATGCTAACCAAGCTGACCATGACAAAGATGGGAAAGGGGATGCCTGTGACCATGATGATGACAATGATGGTGTTCCTGATGACAGAGATAATTGCAGATTGGTTCCCAACCCAGACCAAGTTGATTCGGATGGTAAGAAAGATAATTTGCATCAAATTAGAAGAGACTGCATAACATTTAGACGTGTAATGCAGTCTTCAATATAGTTTACTAAAAAGCATTAATATGAATGAATATGCTGTTTTTCTGCAAATGCAGCATTCCTTTACTCCTTATAATATTTAAATTTTGTTTGTTTATTAAAATGTTAGCTTACCCCAATTTGTATGACTCTTGAGTGGCATACTGTACATGCATACGGTACATATATACCTACAGGCATACATACATTTTTCTACATCTAAGAAAAACAATAGAAACAAAGTCTAGAGGGGGAAAAAACAATAAATTAAACAATTAAAATATCTTCCAAGGGGCATACCACCCATGGTAACCCAGGATCAGGGAACACAGCCAGGTTTTAAGGACATGTTTAAACAGGCCCTCCTGTTTAAAAGTTGCTGTTATTTAAAAATTACTTTAGCTACTAAGAATTCCAGCTACTTAGCTAATTCTTGAACTGGTTCATGTGTGTAATTTCTCAATCTATCTGCTACTGAAAGTCTAAGATGTGCCAAAATTTTGGCTCTGATGTTCACTTCTTTCTTTCTGGATTCCTCCCCTTATTCCCCTCTTTTTTGCCAGGTGATGGGCGTGGAGACGCGTGCAAAGATGACTTTGACAATGATAACGTCAACGACATTGATGACGTCTGCCCTGAGAATGTTCACATAAGTGAGACAGACTTCCGTCGATTCCAGATGATTCCCTTGGATCCGAAGGGAACATCTCAAATTGATCCTAACTGGATTGTTCGTCACAAAGGCAAAGAACTGGTTCAGACTGTCAACTGTGATCCTGGACTTGCTATTGGTGAGCATCAAAGTTTTTGAATCTTTTATATATGTACACACGCATCCACTGAGAATCCTCTCCTTCTGGTCAACAAATACTATATTGTTGTATTAGGATGTAGGTATTCTTCAGTCTCACATTTACATGCCTTCACCTCACCATCATGCTTATAACTATTTTAAGGCTTTATTTTTTTAAAAAAAAATGTTTTTCATAAAGCATTCTTCAAAATACCAGCTGCTCAGTTTTTGGAACAGGCACTGAAGGAAAGAGGGCAAGGATAAAAACATTTATTTCAGGAAATTAAACAACAATAATGTTGCTCAAGCTCCTTTAAGCCTTATCAAATAGGACAGTAAGTCTGCATAACAGAACTTCTGAATATACATACAAAAGCTCTTTCTGAACACTGGATCCCTGTTCAGTATGCCTATTCACTTTTGCTTTTGCTGAAAAGATGTAGCATTTCACAATGCAATGAATGTAAATCATGATTTAAGTTGCAGTTATGAACCGTAGTTCTAATTCCATTTAATTCCAATTCATTGTATGAAAATACTTTGACCGTGCAAATAGTGAGGGGAAAAACACAATCATCCAGAAAATATATTTATATGTTTTCATTAGAAGTTTTGAACACAAACCCCAGACCAATTTTAATTTGAGAAAGAGAGGGGGGAGGGTTGTTAATGAAAAACCTTACAAAGGGTGGATTTTAAAGCATGAATTGACATCCATCTGAAAGCTAACAGTTAACTTATTTTTCTGTTTCCCAGGTTTTGATGAATTTAATTCTGTTGACTTCAGTGGCACTTTCTTCATTAACACGGAAAGAGATGATGACTATGCTGGCTTTGTATTTGGGTATCAATCCAGCAGCCGTTTTTATGTGGTCATGTGGAAGCAAGTTACCCAAACGTATTGGGAATCAGAGCCAACCAAAGCTCAAGGATATTCAGGTCTTTCTATCAAAGTAGTGAACTCCACCACGGGTCCTGGAATGCACCTTCGTAATGCCTTGTGGCATACTGGAAATACTGTTGGACAGGTAATTGATAATTTCTATTATTAATGAACTCATTTTTCTTTTCAAAAACCTTGGTAAATTACACTAATGTAAGACGTAGCTATCTTAATAAAACATTTTAAGCATAACAAGCTTTTTTAAAGAAAACTCTTTTGTACCTGCTAAGAGCTTATGGTTTATCTCCAGGGCTTATATAAATGTAATTGAAATGCACAATTCATCTTTACATTTACCTTTCAGGTAAAGACTTTGTGGCACGACCCTCGTCAGATAGGTTGGAAAGATTTCACTGCTTATAGATGGCGTCTCACTCACAGGCCAAAAACTGGCTTCATTAGGTAAGCATTACAGATATAGACTGAACAATTTACATCTTTTGAAAAGGCTCGTTCAAGGTTACAGTATAAGCATGTTGTTTCATGCTAAAGATTAATTGTCACTGCTCTTCCTTACAGAGTGGTAATGTATGAAGGAAAGAAGATCATGGCTGACTCTGGCCCCCTCTATGACAAAACCTATGCTGGTGGTCGCTTAGGATTGTTTGTCTTCTCTCAAGAAATGACATTCTTCTCTGATCTAAAATATGAGTGTAAAGGTAAGAACACACATGAATAGCCTTGTTTTCTTAGATTTAATATCATAAAGTATTTAGTATATTTTTATAAATTCAATGTTTTTTTAAAAAAAGTTGTATTAGATCGCACTTGATAAATATAAATAAGAAATGTATTTGCAAGCAATGTATTTGCTGGATAAGGAAATGATCTTAAATTTAAGGTGATTCTCCCACAAAGGAAAAGTGGACAGAAGAAAAATTGTTAGAATAGGGGGGGAAAAGGTCCAGTGCATAGTCCAGGTACTCCATAAATCAGCTAGGGACAGCTAATTCTGTTTTTCAGTGGAATCTATATTAGCAATGTCAGCAGCCATATGTAACTTCTGTTCTTAACTTCAAAGGCCAGACCACCTGAGGAAAAAGCCCTCGTCTTCCATGCAGTCATAGTGAACCTTAGCTGCGGAAAATGATGCTTAGTTTTCAGATTCAAAGAGGATATAAAGATACTGAGTTGCACTTAATTGTGCTAGCCAAACATCAAAATGGCAACTTGCGGGCAAAATGAACTATCTATTCCTGAGCAAATATTGAGAAGCTATATGAAACCAGATTTTTATCGCACAGTCTTGGAATCTAGCCTGTTTCTAGCAAAGGCAGTTTTGCCATTTTGCATGTAGTGAACAAAAAATGAATCTTTGTTCAGTCTCAGTAACTAGGAGTAGTATCATAAACTCTAGTTGTAGCACTAAAACTCTCATGATTCCTTTCTATTAAGACAGATAAGAAAAGGCAGCATATGTCAACCATGGTATTTTTGATATAGATAAATTACCGTAAATAATTATCTAAATTACAGATGTCTGAGTTGGGCAACTGCTTCATTAGAAAAGCAGTAGGCTCGTTACTCTGGCATAATTTCCTTTGAAATACCCCCACCTTTTGTACAAGAACAAATGCAGTTAGGTCTTTATTTTGTATGTTGATTACTATTTTAGAAATCTACCTCTAACTGTAGTTGCTTAATTACTAATATAAACAATCGATGTTTTTTGTCTCTTTTTTGCAGATTAATGATTGGAAGGCAATTAATTATAGAAATTCAAAATGCTGGTATTGCACCTTCTGAACTGTAAAATTTCTAGGAACCTTGGGGGACCATTTGTTGTGTTTTGTTTTGTTTTTTTGCTCATTCCTCTCTTCCTGCCTTCATGAGACTCGGACTACACGACCTGTTTCAAGGGAATGCTTTTGAGAGAGAGAAATTTGCAAATCTTCCCATCTGACCTCTGTTAGCACAGAAGAAACATGTCCTTCAGAAACAAGAACATTCCTGCGTTTCAGAAATGAATAGTCATTTCTTTGAGAAAGATGTTTGTGTAGCTGGGCATTGTCACTGCCTCTTTTTAACTGGAGGTCCAATGGATCAGCACTTTTGCAACAAGGGTATCTTTATGTGGACTACTTAAAAATTAAACCAGAGGTTTCCATCTATAGAAGAAGGAAGGGAAGAAGATTTGAATTAGGTTTGAGTTTGCCTCACTTTCTAAAAGAGGACTATGCTTCCTGGGGTTTATATCAAGGTAAATTGAATGAATTGTTACATACTGTCCTGGACAATGCACATTTGCTCAGGCGTAAGCCCCACTTAATTCAGCAGTATGGATCACTTTATGCTCACACCTAAGATTATACCTTACTTCTGTTTCCACAAACAGGGCCTACTTTGCTTAATTGTGTAGGAAAATACTTGCAAGTTATACTTGCTAACTAGCCACATGCAATATTAACAAATTAAAAACAATCTATAATGGGGCAAATGAAACAACTATTATGGCACATTTGATTGAAGCAGGTTAATGAAAAAAAATGGGCAGCAAGGAACATATGGGTAAAGCAAGATTTCCTGTGCTGCTGCATCCACAATCTGGTTCTCATGCAGATTCAGCGACAATATTAAAGTGTCAAAGAGCACCTTCATCTCAATTTAGCACTTGTGGTGGCCTTCAGTAACATTTTAAACATTTTTATGAAAGTTTCAAAAGCACAATGAGTGATGGATACAGTTACATACAAAATTCTGTTCTACAAAATGCAAGGGCGAGTTTAAAAAAAATGTTTCCAAAAATGATTTTTGTGGAAGATATCTGTAGATAAAATAAAATGTAAAATATTTATTTTTTACCTATCCTGCCTGTTCTGAAAAGCAGAGGACTATAGACTGAAATGGAAACAATGCGTCAAGACTATCCATTTTGCTACATGTTTTCTATGACAGAAAGATTGTAAATAAAGGTTATTTATTGTTCTAAATGAATTTTGATAGTTACTTGTAAGACTATTTTAGATTGCAAAGAGTAAGTTTCCCCTAAGCAATGTGGAACAATAGGGTAGGAATTGTTCTCAGTGTGTTTTCTTCCTCTGTGCAAAACAACTGACAAAGTAACCAAGCAGGTTACTTATTGTTGTATTGCCAAAGCAGAAAATGTATACATGTTGACTGTCCCTGTCAGTCAAGAAAAAAAAAATAGCTTCAAATTACCATAGGCCACAATCCTTTGACCTATGTTATTTGCACAGGAGGTATTCATGTGTTGGCCTTATCACCTTTGTAATACTTCTGGGTAAGATTATGGTACATTCCTATTGATCAGTATGCCAAATAAAAAAGAAAAAAATCTGAAGGATGCTGAGGACTAAGGGCATCATTTCATTCCAACAGAATACCCATTTTTTTTCACCAGTGTGGACTGCAGAAGACACATTGCATGGAGGTGGGGGGAATGTTTGGAGCATCATTTGAAGACTGCTTGTAGTGTAAGACTAGCTTCACTTTCTCTACAACTCTGTTCCTAGAAAACAAAGAATGTCAAAGGCGAATTTTTTTATATACAAATATTACCTCATTGTTGTTTGACTGAAAAATGAAAAAAAAAAATCTTTGGATCAAGCAGAGTTTAAATATCTAACAAAATTTAAAGCTACTGTAGTATTAAGGAGGGTTTTTTTTTAAAAAAAAAATATATATTGCAAGTTGTATATAGTCAAAATTCATATTCCCAGTAAGAAAACAGCATTGGAACAGTGCTGAGAACAATTTCTTATATTGTGTTAGATTTTTTTCTCTCTGACATCTTGTATTCCATTCCTTGAACTTGTATAAATTATTATTTTTTCATAACTGTTGGAATAGTTACTCTCCTGTTTGTGTAGATGTTCTATTTAAATAAATTATAAGGAAAGGCTATTTGTAGGGCTGTAGTGTTTCTATTTTTATATTTCATTTGCACACTGAACTGAAGAATAATTTGATTTTCCTCCCCAGTAGTGTTGCTATTAGTAAATACTTTTTTCAAAGAATGAGCATATTTTGTACACATTTTAACCATTTTACAGTTTAAAAATATGTACATTGTGTGATAAAAATTCCCATGTACATGAAATAAAGACTTCAAAGTTTATATTTACAACTTTTAGCTATGGCTCCATATTTTTCTTCCTATTTTCATTAAAACAAAAAAGGGAGTTATTCCAGTTCAATACTTCTTTCATCTATATACTACTACAACTATCCTCTCTATTTGTCTGTTTGTAACCTTCAGTTAGCTGAAACAATTCAACACAGGGCAACAATTTTGGAATCGAGGTATCTCAAGTGCACTAATTTAAAGAATGCATAGAAAACCCAGGACCCATTAATTTCCACTGAATTGAAATTTCAAGGATCCTCAGACCAGTTGTATTCACAAATTTGTGACCACTGCAGTGCCATTGCAATCAGCTGATGTCATGTGATCATGATTTCTGACACTCCCTGCCAGTTTCTCACAAGCAAAGGGTCATTTCCAGTCTCACTGCTTTTTTGCCTGCCTGGGGTCATTCTATGTATCTCTTCAGGTACGTAAATACTGACAAAAGAAGACTGAACTGGTCATAGGTTGTCTAGCTGCTATATATAGTAATTCAAATCAATGATAAAATATTAGTAAAGAAACATTATGTAAAATAGTAATAATTAGAGATGTGCAAAATATTTTGTGTGTAGAATATATAGGTTTCGGTGATCCATCACCAAAATAAAAATTATCTTTGGAATAGTTTAGTCTGTCAACGCTGCTAACATCGGATGTTCTTGCTTTGATAACAGATGGAAATGCAGCCATTTTTCCTCTATTGCTTTTATAGTTAGTTGATGCTGGGAGGGGGAATGTGGATGAGTCCAGCTAGTCATAACAACAATAACTCAGCCGTGGGAACCAAAGGTCATTGGGCCCAGAGTTGATAAGAGTTTTGGCGGGCTGGAGAGCTGGGGAGAAAGCCCGCGCTTCAAGCTAATTGGGGAATGTGATTTATGACTGTTTATTGGAGGAGGGAATTGTGCTTTGTTACATTGTACCCAGGGGAGGAGAATTTAGTTTTTGGTTTCAACTATGTAGTGCCGATACTATGTTTCTCGAATAAAAGATTCTTTAAGGTAAACAATGCCTTGAAGTTCTTTTGAAGAGTTTCACCTGTCGGAACCATGACATAGTCTTTATCTGGAACAATAATGAGCTGTTTTGAGGGAAATGGGGTTGCAAGATACAGAAAGAAATATGGTTGTTCTGGGCAGAAGTGGGAATTTGGGAGATAGCAATGATAAGAACCAGAAAAAGCCAATGATATCACTGAGGAGATGAGGAGAACCAGGAAGGGAGGAGGGAAAGCAGGTTGGTAGGATAAACCATGCTGGGAGCTGTTCAGAGATGGGAGAATGGAGTAAGTAGCACCCATTTTGTTCAACCCAGTGGAACTTGTTTCAGCAAAAAAACAGAACAAGCAAAGCATTATGGATTGCATTTTGGCAAATTGTAGCTAATCCAAAACAATTTTGCGAGACTTTGGGAATATGATAATTTGTTCTGGACAAAATGTATTTTCTTTTTATGCTGAATCATTATTGGGCCAGCCATGGTTTGCCCTAATCAAAGCCTGGAATACTTTTGTTGTTCTGCAATTCAAGTGAACACAGCAAGACTGAGTTGGCCCCTCTCTTCCCTTTGCAGCTTCCAGCAGCTGATATCCCAGTTAGGTTTCCATCCCTCTCTCTCATCAATTGCTGCCGCTACCATTGATATCCAGCACTGCGTATCCCACCGGATTGCCTGCCCAATATCTTTCAAGTGCCTTTCCATTCCTCCCCTCAGCTGCTACTATACAACATCCATTCATCCAATTTCTAAGAGCAAAATCAACTTCAAAGACCATACAGACCCATGTGAAGCATCCAAGACATGAGCAATTGTGAAAATGACCTTCCCAATCACTGGTTCTCCTGGCCTGCAATTTTCTTAGTTTTCTCCTCCCTCCTTTAAGCCATCCCAACTGCTGCATTTTGGGCTTTTTCCATACCTGTCCTCACTCCAATATGTTAGCCTGGAACAAGTGTATTTCAGTCCAGGCCCAGGGCAAAATTGTCCAATTCTGTTCTGTGAATGGAAGAAGAAAACTTTTGAAATGTGAGTTTCAATTCTGCAGGATACTACCCAAAATGAGCTGTGCAGAGAAACATGGAACAACTTGTACACGGAATGTTTTGCACATCTCTAAAAACTATCCTGTTGATTCCTACTGTTTGTACAGATTCATTAATGTTCTGGTCTTCAAACTTTTCTGATTACTTATTAGCAATAGCAATAGTACTTAGACTTATATACTACTTCATAGTGTTTTACAGACTTTTCTAAGTGGTTTACAGAGTCAGCATATTGTTCCCAACAATCTGGGCCCTCATTTTACCGACCTCAGAAGAATAGAAGGCTGAGTCAACCTTGAGCCACTGAGATTCAAACTGCCCAACTGCCGGCAGCCGGCAGTCAGTAGAAGTAGCCTGCAGTACTGCATTCTAACCACTGCGCCACCACAGCTCATACTTATTCCAAGCACTTCAATCACAAAATTAGAAAAAAATATATAGAAAAAATGGTTAGAAAATAGAAAATTGATTTTAGTAAGAAATTACCAAGGGAAATTTTTTTTTATCAACAACAAAGGAAATATATTCAGAATTTTTTAATTGGCAAGATGAATGATCTATATTTAATTTATGCTAGAATTCATGTTTTCTATATATCAGGGTAAAGGTGAGGAATCTATATAGAAGTGTTTGTTATTCCATAACTAAAGGTGGGCTTGAACCTGTGTCTCCCTCTTACAAGGCCAACACCTTAACCACTATACCACATAGGATCTGTTTTTATACCTGTGAATATTTATACCCGTGAACCTGCTTTCCACAAAGTAAGGAAGCTCTATCACTATATGAGTACTAAATGTTACAGCAGAAACAGCAAAAGCTTCCTATTTGGATGGTATTTTGCATACCATTTTCCATGATAAGGCCTTAATGGTGTGCAAAATACCATCTAAATAGGAAGCTTTTTCCTGTTTCAGCTGTAACATTTAGTAGTCATATAGTGATAGATCTTCATCATGCTAATGTTGCCAAACAGTTAATCAGAGGTGAGATTAGCCCCAACCCTTCTGGAAAACTCTCAAAGCATTTTTTTTTTCAATTAGGCCTGGAAATCCTGACAGCAGGGAGCCTATATGGTGATGATACCACACTTAACTTTCTGATATAGCAGGCCAGTTAAATTAAGCACTCACTGTCTAGGCAAAGTTATATATAGCTGTGGACCTCCTCTCCATACATGTATATGCATGCCTTAGTAATGAATATCATGTAAGATAAAAATATGCTTTATATACCTAATAAAAAGGCATTTCAATGTTGACAGCTTTGAAATATGTTACATAAATAAAAATATGATTGCAGAACCTCTGTCTAATACATGATGGAATCAGATGTACATAATAAAGTGTTTCATGGAGTTTGTTTGATGTCAGTGAGGCATCGGACCAGTTTCACCTGGATAACAGCCAATGTCTTTGTAAAGTGGGTAATTGTACTTCACAGTTTTAAAAATTTTAAATGGTTATTCTTAAACCAGCCATTTTAAAATGGCATACATAAATCATCCAGAAATAGAATGCACTTTTAACAAAAAGAACTGCATGAAAGTAAAGCCACGGGCTTTCTTTTTAGGAAAACTTCACAGCATTATTCGAAGCTGCACTAATTCTTTTTGTTGTAAAAATCAGTTAGATAGGCCACGTTGGTGTTTTTCAAATATAGATTTCTAACCAACCAAAGTAACTGGATAAGAGTTATCCTATAACAGCTTTACAGCCCCCTCTAGTAGCTGGTCTAGCAGGGGATTGCAGATTTAGGAAACATTTCTGAAATAAATCTTCTTTCAAACAGATTTTGATACCAATAATTTGAAATTTTCTCTCCATATTTCTAATAAGATACATTATTGGCATTAGGGAATCTGAGAATTGTCCCTTTATTGTTTTGCTACCAGCATGTTATACCCATGTTAATACCAGTCTTATACTTTTAATTGAGGCCAACTCCTCTCAAAACAAAGCCCCATGTTTGTAACAATGGTATTGTGTATATACAAGATCACTGTTTGTTCCATATACTAATTACAGCTATTGTATCAGTGCAGGACCTTCTGTGGTGTAGAATTTGTATAAACCAATAACATAACGTAACGTAACGTAACGTAACGTAACGTAACGTAACGTAACATAACATAACAGCAGCAAGGCAATGACCCAAACACACAAATTGTACAAAGAACGGTTAAAACGGAAGAAAGTTAATGTTTTGGAATGGCCAAGTCAAAGTCTCGATCTTAATCCTATAGAAATGTTGGGGAAGAAACTGAAGTGGGCAGTACATGCAAAGAAGTTCACCAACACCTTAGTTGAAACTGTTCTGTAAGGAAGAATGGACTAAACTTCCTCCAAGCCAATGTGAAAGATTGATTAAGTTATTGGAAATGTTTACATGCAGTTATCATTGCCAAGTGCAGTACACCATTTATACTGACAGCAAAGGCTCTCATACTTTAGCCACACCCAAATATGTAACTTTGGATCATTTTCTTCAATACAGGTAGTCCTCGACTTATGACCACAATTTAGCCCAAAATTTCTTTGCTAAGCAAAACAGTGGTTAAATGAGTTTTGACCCATTTTACAACCTTTCTTACCACAGTTGTTCACTGCAGTGGTTAAATTAGTAACATGATTGTTAAGTGAATCTAGCTTCCCCATTGACTTTGCTTGTCAGATGGTCACAAAAGGGGATCACATGGGACTCTGCAACTGTCATAAATATATGCCAGTTAAGTGTCCGAATTTTGATCACATGACCATGGGGATGCTGCAACGGTTGTAAGAGTGAAAAACAGTCATAAATCACTTTTTTCAGTGCCGTTGTAGCAATAGCAATAGCACTTAGACTTATATACCGCTTCATAGTGCTTTACTGCCCTGTCTAAGCAGTTTACAGAATCAGCATGTTGCCCCCAACAATCTGGGTCCTCATTTTACTAATCTTGGAAGGATGGAAGGCTGAGTCAACCTTGAGCCGGTGAGAATCAAACTGCCGAACTGCTGGCAGCAGTCAGTCAGCAGAAGTACCCACTGCGCCACCACGGCACTTAACTTTGAACGGTCACTAAATGAATGGTTGTAAGTCGGGGACTACCAGTATATACATGTTTTAGGTCATATTTATGCAGAAATATTGAAAATTCAAAAAGGTTCTCAATCTTTTAAGCATCATTGTAAATGTTCAGGATTTTCTTTTCTTTTGAACATTATTGGGTAAACCTTTGCAAACTTTCTACATATCATAACCATCATAACTTTATCTCTGTGCGATTTAGCCTCAGAAAATAAGAACAGAATGCATAAAAGGGTGAGAAGGGTTATGCAGACATTACAAAACAGCTTTAATGTTACATTTGCTCTTACACAATCTGGGAAGGTAGAGTACATCAAACGGGGAAAAAGCATTCCTCTAATGTGATTTTGTCAGCATAATTTAAAATTTGCACGCTTTCTATGACTGTGTTACAGTGTGACAGGGTTCATTTTAAAAGTGGGGATGCATTTCTTTGCCAGGGTGATAATGGACAAAGAACTACACAACAGTGGATGCTTTTTACACAATTATTTTCAGCAGGGATTTATAAGAGGCTAAACAACAGAGTGCTGGTGTTGAATTTCCTCCCAGATCTACCAGCAGTGACCTTTCCCCTCTACCTCTCCTTTCCTCCTCCTTTTTCTTCATCTTCCTCCCCTGCTTCTGATTTTGACAAAAACGAGAAAAGAAAGCAATGGACTGGGATTACTGGAATGTGCTCAGCATTGCTTGACCTTTTTCCAATTCAGCCAAAGCACCATCTGCTTCTGCATGGGGGCAGGGGTCTTCTGCCCACTTCCCCCCCCCCAAAACCAGAGCTTCTCTACCAACAACCAATCCTCTCCATCCCCTCAAAGGCTTGGAGTGAATCTGGCACCTGCAACTAGTTGGAGCTCCCAATAAAGGAGAATATTTGTAGCTCAGGATTGAAATGAGGGATCCTTGGTGTTCTCTGAGCTTGGTTGTTTTCTTGCAGACGTTTCATTATCTCAACTAGGTAACATCATCAGTGCTAGTGTTAGTCCTAGTTTGGGTAATAGTTGGATATCTCCTAGCTCTTCAATATCTTGGGTCTTGGGTGGAGCTCTCATCCCTCTGGACTTCTAGTGAAGTCGTCCTGGACTGTTCTTCTCTGCCAAGGAACAAACACTTGCCCTCTACCCTTCATTCTCCAACTTCTGTCCAACCTTTTCTGTCTCTGTCTGTCTGTCTGTCTGTCTGTCTGTCTGTCTGTCTGTCTGTCTGTCTGTCTGTCTGTCTGTCTGTCTGTCTGTCTGTGTCTGTCTGTCTGTCTGTCTGTCTGTCTGTCTGTCTGTCTGTCTGTCTCTATCTATCTATCTATCTATCTATCTATCTATCTATCTATCTATCTATCTATCTATCTATCTATCTATCTATCTATCTATCTATCTATCTCCAGTTGTTGTGTTTCATTCTGATTGTGTTCCTTTTGAATTTGAAAACTTCTGAATACTCTGTTTTTATTTCATTTAGCATTAAGAAAAAGCTGTTGATATTATTTAGCATTAAGAATGCTAGGAAGATGGCTAATTGCAATTATCAGCTAGCAGACATGAGCAACAGAACAAAGATGATGAAAGGGCAATTGTAATACTCTTTATTTGCTGAACAACTGTCTTCAGTTCTAATCCTAAAACTATTGAGAGGGGAGCAGACAGGAGTTTGAAGTGATGGCACATGTTTCTGGCCAAGGGCAGAATATCTGAATTAATTAAAATATAATAGCAAACTGAGGCTGGAATGGTATTTTTAATTTAAACTACTTGTTAATTTCTATTTATTTAGCAACTATGCAACAGTACAGAAAACAAAAGTTGTTTTTAGTTGGATCTCTCCTAAAGGCTGTAACACACTTATATAATTTTAAAAGATCCAAGAACTAGCATGAAAAATAGCACATTAATTATAAAATGGAACTACCCATCACTGCATTTCCAGGAACAAAGCAAGTCATTCACTTTGACTATTTCATTGGCAGGATTGATGCTACCTAGCATCTTTTGGGCTGGAATAGAGATACAGGATTATAGCAGGAATACCCAAACATTTTCTTACCAAGGCAGTTCTCAGATATTTAATGAAGTCATATGACCAGTATAAAAATCTGTAACTCAATTGTAAATTAAAATTAATATGTTAATGAAATTATATAAACATAGAGTAATAATATTCCCTTTGTATCACATTAAAAATTACAATTTGGTGGCAGCCATTGGAGGGCCTTCAAAAACCACACTCAGATTTTGGGGTCTCTGGGGCTGTAAAATGCACCCCTGTCATGCGGCAAGAGATTGTGAGTCATAGCATCAATAACTGCTGCTCTGCTCAGACCATAAAATAGTCAAATCAGAATTGGAATCCCTTTATATGTGTTATAAAGGTTATATGTGTGAATATATAGGTTGTATGTGAAATGTAGAAGATTTTTCAAGAACTTAAGAGAAAGTTTTAAAGCAGCCTAATTTCTATCAAATTAATTCCAAAGTGGGTACAATAAAACAAAACTTTAAAATTATAATTATTCAAACAATAAAAAAATATAAAATAATAGCAAGATATAGCGGCGTAGAGTTAGAGAAAGGCCTTGAAGAACAGAGGTGTTTAGTTAATGCCAAAAGTTATAAAGATTCAGTGCTTATTGCAACTGGATAGGAAGGGTTTCAAAAGTACCCTCTCAGATGGCCAAATGCCAAGGTGTAACTAGTGCAGCACATCCAAAGGAAGGCCCTGCTGTACTTTAATTGCTGGGCAGGTATAAAAATGATAAAGTGACTAGATATCCTAGTTATACAAGGCTTTTTATATCAGTATAAGCATTTTGGCCTAGAGGCTGCTGTACACTGCAAGAAAAACACGCAGACCAGAAGTGTGGGTGGACTCATACATTTGTCAGACACAAAAAGTGAAATGAACATGAACTCAATGTTCTATCATGACCTCTGGTTGGTATTGATGATGCTAGGCAAACTGAAATATGCAATTGCAATGCTTTTATGGTGCATGATGCACAAAAGTAAAGTCTGTGTTTCTTCGCTTTACTGCTGATCTTGATGCCACATCAGCACATGTATTGGGAAATCTTGAAAAAAAAATGAAACAACATGGCAAAAATGAGAGTACAAAGGCAAGGATCCTCTACAAAATGGCCTGCACAACTATGTTAAATTCTATTACACTTTAATCACCTGCAATTACTACTCATTTCTGCAGTATTTGGGTCATTTTAATTATTTTTTAAATCTATTTATCCTTTTCTTTAAAAAAAAACATATTCTGGGGGGTCTGGATTTGTTTTGTTCTTGCATATATGCTGCATTTCAATGAACAATTCCTGCTTGAATTTGATTAGACTTCTGCTGTGAATTTATACAGTCAATTTTCCAGTATCCGCATATTCTCCAACATTAGTCTCCCAACCCTGTGTTGAAGGCAAAGTTTCCCTTATCTGGTGTTGTGCCTCATTGATTCTTATCACTGTTTGAATATACTTTAATAAAGTCTGGTGCTTTTAATTTAATCCTCTGGAATCATATCTAATAAATATATTACATATTAAATATATTAATTCAAAATTTATTTTCAGAATTGTTTTGGATGGAGTTTCCCTTTTCAGCATTTTTAGTCTATAGAACACTTGCATCAATTTTTCCTCAAATTGCAGCTTGGTGTACATTTTATTGATTCATTGTTTTGCGTATAATAGAGCATTTTGAGCCTAATTTGTTATATGTATCTTTTTCATTATTTGACTGACTCAATAAAAAAGATGAAATACTTATGCTTTTATTAAGTTTATTAAATTTCAAAATCAGAGTCCTCTTGTGGATATTTGAGGAGAGGCTTAGTATCAAACCCAGGTCAAATGAACAACCTATATGCTGCAGATGATACGAAAATGACTTGTACTTTTTTAGCTGACCAGCATGGGTAGAAGAAGGCACATGCACATTGAGATTGGCCTGCTTAATATAGGGAACACTATAGGCTGTAGGGTTCAGTGGTCAAGATGAAGGCAGGTCTGCCTCAAAAAGCTACTTTAAAATATTTAAAATAATTTAATATTAAATATTAAGATTTTAATTGCTTTAACTAAATTATAAATCAAATTATTGAATTAAATTAATTAATTTATTAATTAACTTAATGAACACAAATGGTATATTCTTGATTTATAAACTGAATTCTTTCAGAAGAATTTAATTCTGACCCTAAAATTGAGAAAACAGGAACCTGGCATGGTGAGCTGGTTAATAAGAAAAGTCTGAATTGTGGAATACTTGTGGTTAAGAACAGAACATCTGGTGTTTATGAGTAATGCCTTGCATACATTGCTAAACAATGTAAAGCTGTATTAGCTAATAAGATGACATGTTTTGTCAAACTAATGTCAGAATACAGTGACGTATCTAATTTATTACTGCTTTTTTAGAACTTTGCAAAAATGTAAAAAGAAAGGCCTATGTTGCATAAAAACTTACCTAAACTGTAGAGAATGCAAAAGAACTGCCAGAGAAGTGGACATCAAATTGCTAGGCCCTTCCTCCATGTTGTCCCAGCCAGGACAGAGAGACCTGATTACTGTAGCTTATCTTGAACAATTGTACTAATTTAGCTGAATTATAATCAACATTTGTCTGCTTCATTATTTAGTATTATTTTGCCCATTATTGCCATTAAAATAGCACAGCACCATCCTAGGACATTCCATTGCTAAACGGATTGCTGTAAATCTATTTGTACAAATGAAAACAGTCAAGTTTGTTTATGCTTCTTGATTTCCTACTCAGGCAAACAGTCATGCACTCTTCTCCTATCTGCCCAAATCTCTCCATGTTCTTAGGACATGTGATACCAGCAAATCTAAATCTGGCTTATTTTTTTTCCTTTTGATGGATGTGCTAGCAGCTCTTGCACCCAGCTCTCTTCTATGACTATGCTTCTTGGGCCAACCTGGTTTGTTAGGCAGAGTGACTGAGACCCCTTCCGTGTACTTCAATGCATTTTCAAAACAAAGTTGAAAAGTCACAGTAATTTTTAGAATCAGAAGTTTCACACCGGTTAAAATCACAAAAGAACAAAATTAAAAGGAAATGTCAACCTATTTCTGTAGACAACCATAACATGCCTGCACTTTATTGATACTGGATATCTCCATTTGCTACAGATTTTAAGGAAAAACAGTTTGCTAATAGATAGATGACCACATGATTGCTCTCAGACAGCCAAATGTAGAAAAACAGATTAATAACTGCCAATAGTTTGTGCATGCTATCCACATTATTCTTTGCATGTTTGCTTTGTTTTCAAAAATCCAGAATGTTCACTATTGAATGCTTCAGATAATCATCTACCTCCAAAAATGTTTATTCAAATGATACTTATGTTTACAGATTATTGCACATTCAGGAGAAATGCTGGCAAACATATGACGATACATGCACTGAGTTCCATATGAGCCCTTAATATGAGAGCATAATGCATAGAACAAGCATAAAAATAGTTGTATTAATATTTACTGTAAATATAGTTTATGCTTAGGAAAGTGATATTATTGTCACTTACATAAACTTGCTGAACAATATAAATATTGATGTAACTGGGATATATATACTGTATGTGCAGATAGAGGAGCTTAACAGTTTTAAATCTGTAAAACATTTGCATGTACAGAAGTCATCCCCAGAAAGCAGTTAATCAGGAGATCTTTATTTAGAAGTCCTATTGCAACATGAAAATAAGACAAAAATATTAATTATGAGACAAATTTCCCTGAAACAATACACAAAGAATTAATGAAATAGATTTTACCAACGTTGTTTAGGTTGATAGCACATTACTCTTCATTCACATCTTCATCTTTCAGCTCATCTGCACAGAAATAAAACCATTCTTGGATTATTGAAAGGTCGTCAGTATTCAACTTGAAAGAATAAATTTTGAATTTTGTTGCCCACGTCAATATTTTGTTAGGCTACACAATTCTATAATCACTTATTTTTATGATGTACTGTGTATAGAATTGTATCTGCATATGCATATTTGTACATGTGCTATGAAAGACCATAATAAAGTTTACCTACCTAACTACCTTATTTAACCTCTGGCAGTCAATATTGACATTAGTAAGATCACTCCTTTTCATATGACCTGTATACAATATTGCAGGAGCCAGAAGTACTTTGACCAATTTCATAAATGACATTGCAATGACCTCCATTCTTAATCTTTTTCCCAGAGAGATTAATTGCAAATCTGTTCACCCAATAAATTATTCTATTTGTTATCACTTAATAAAATTCAATATTTTTGTCTGGGTCTTGCATATTTTTAAAGTAAGATTTCCAGTATGGTATGTAATAACCCTTAAATACCCACTTAATAATTTGTTATTAAGTGGGTATTTAAGGGTTATTACATACCATGCTAGAAATCCTACTTTAAAAAATATGCAAGACCCAGACAAAAATATTGCATTTTATTTAATTCAGTGAAAGCTAAAAACTCTCAGAGAGCCTAACAATATTCTTAATCCTCCAAATAGATAAAGTTTCAATGGCTCAATCTGCTCCCGAGGAAGAGAAGAATTAAGTTAAAATCAATCTCGTCCATTAGATCCTCATTCAAGAGTGGAAAGAATGAGTCTTGCTGTTCACAGGTAGAATTTGGATTTAATCCATAGATCTGAGTACCATAGAAATTGTTTGAAAGACCACTTTTTTACATTTTTATCTATATCCAGATCAAGATCACGTGACGAGTTAATACCACTTTATAATGCCTTGGTAAGGCCACACTTGGAATAGTGCATCCAGTTTTGGTCGTCATGATGTAAAAAAGATATTGAGACTCTAGAAAGAGCACAGAGAAGAGCAACAAAGATGATCAGGAGACTGGAGGCTAAAACATATAAAGAACGGTTGCTGGAATTGATTGTGTTAATTTAATGAAAAGAAGGTCTAGGGGTGACATGATAGCAATGTTTCAATATCTCAGCGATTGCCACAAAGAAGAGGGTGTCAAGCTATTCTCCAAAGCACCTGAGGGCAGGACAAGAAGCAATGGATGGAAACTAATCAAGGAGAGAAGCAACCTAGAACTAAGGAGAAATTTCCTGACTGTTAGAACAATTAATCAGTGGAACAACTTACCTCCAGAAGTTGTGAATGCTCCAACACTGGAAGTTTTAAAGAAGAGATTGGACAACCATTTGTCTGAACTGGTATAGGGTTTCCTGCCTGAGCAGGGAGTTGGACTAGAAGACCTCCAAGGTCCCTTCCAACTCTGTTATTCTGTTATTCATATCTTTATGTAGGTTGAAATTTAAGAATTCTGTGTCACAGCAGCATTGTTTTGGTTATATAATTAAGAAAGATTGCCAGACAATTTTGGTTTGTAACAGGAAATATATCTATCAAGATACTATTGCCAGGTAAAGTTAACAGTTACACATTCTCTTCTCTATGATTTTGAGCTTTTTATATTAAAAATATTATCAGGTGATATTTTTTAAATTTTTGTACAATTTATCAAAATAAAAAACAGAAGGAGCATATTTGCCTATTAAATCATAACATATGCCTATCCTTACCACTAACTGACAAAAACATTATTTTTGGTACTTTTTAAATAGAGTAGTAGTATTGTTGCTATTTATGTCAGTTAAAAAATGTCAGAAAGCATTTTGAAATGTTCTGCTATTCTCAACATCATTCTGTGCTTTTGCGCCCCACCAGCATAACCATCAAACATTAGTGCATATGTTTGATGAAATCCTGCTTGACCTGTTTGGGCTTTTAAAATCATAATCAAATGCTTAGTCTAAAAGTTTATTAGCAGCCTCACCTCCTCTGGTTTTTAGTGGTATGCTAGGAATGCTGGCATCTGTGGAAAGCTCATTGTTCATGCTGACACAATAAAAAGGTTCATCAAAAAAAGAAGGCTTTTTCATCTTGTCTGTACTGAGAACCTTTGACATGGAGACATCTTCAGAGCTATTAGCAGTGTCTGCTGCCTCCTCTTGGTCTTCTTCATTTCCCTTTTTCTCTGACATGGGAAGTTCAAAAAATGTCTTGCTGGGATTACAGCAGGAGTCTATATTTTCCTTTGGAACTATATCTTTATACTCATCTCCAAGCATGTCCTCGTTTGCTGGTAGTTGAATATCATCTAAAACTTCATTCCTAGAGTCTGGCATGTTCTCTTCCAAGGTGTTACAAGGGCTCCTCCTCTCAACAAAATTTTCCTGACATTTGGTCAGATTAAGATCACATCCTCTTCTTAGGCTTTGCATACAACAGTCTTCCAGAAGGGCATTAAGTTGCTCTTCTGTGAGGCAAGGAGGTACATCTGGCTGCGAAAATAAGGGAAAAGTTCCCCCGATCAAAATGAAGCTACAAATAATTTCATCATAAAATAGCACAGAAAAATAATGGTAGCATTGATTCCTGGTGCTAAAAGGTCATAAATTAAGATCCGAAAGAAATGAAAATGACCAGATAATGAATCAAGGCTTTTTCAGTGTGATCTGTTATTAGAAATATACTTGTCACCTTTGAATTTTTTTAACAAAGCATCCACAACTTGCTAGAACAATGAAATGATGTGCTCCTGAGAAACACCGCACAAGATATCCTATTGACAATATGAGATCCCATTATTAATTTAATTTTAACTTTTTTTCACTGAACTATCAATATAATTCAAATGAATGTTACCTTAACGCTAATGTATATTTTAAGAAGGATTCAAATATTAATTCCTAATAGATATTTTATTGGGGGGGGCGCAATGGCTCAGTGGTTAAAGACCCTGAGCTTGTCCAAACACCACGGAATTGGGTGAGCTTCTGTTCCTTGCCCCAGCTCCTGCCTACCTAGCAGTTTGAAAGCATACAAATGAGAATAGATTAATAGGTACCACTTTGGTGGGAAAGTAACAGCATTCCGTGTGCCTTTGGTGCATAGTCATGCTGGCCACATGACCACGGAAAATGTCCTTGGACAATGCTGGCTCCCTCAGCTAAGAAACCAAAATGAGCACCACGTCCTAGAGTCAGACACAAATGGACAGGGAAACCTTTACCTTTATTTTTAGCTGTTTGTACAAATGTTCATGGCAAGCCAAAATCCCTAAATAACTTTGCTCATATTTAGACTGCTTTATGATAGTGGCTTTAATCTACCAGATTTTTAACTCTAACCATTGTGCTTATATTCTAACACCTATATTTCTATGGACTGAAAACTTGTCTAAATATTATCTTCCAATTGCTCTCTTATTGGATCCAACATCCATGTATTTGAAAAATTGGCAACTTTGAGCACCAAGGTTTAGTAAAAGGGGATGTTCTTTTTCCAGCTTGAAAGCTGTTAGACATATTACTTATTAATATGTAAGCAGTTTGGTCCCAAAATTACAGGAGAAATTGAAGCTGTGGTATAATCCAAATGTGAAGATAGCGGCAAAGATATTTCATTGGAAAGCCTGGGTCAAACATGGGGAAATACTTTAAATTAGTTGATGTATAATGGTTGTTTTAAAAAAATTGAGATATTATATTCTGCCTGTGACGTACCTATAGCCCCTGCTGGGCAATCTATATAAATGAAAATGAATGTATAAGATATGATCCATATGCCTTGGCAACTTTCCTTATACTGCAAGATCCAGTGCTGGAAATGAAACCAGCCATTCAGTTTTACTTGCAATTAAAGAAACAAGATGAAGGTTAGCATTAATTATCTATCAGAAGTGTAAAATGAAAAATTGGACTATCCAATTTTGGAAAATCAATGTATTATCACTGAGAATATATTTGAGTATGTTTTTCATTTGGATATCATTTCTGGATTTTGTACTTGTGATGAAAAAGAATGAAACTTTGACTTTAGTTTTGTCAATTAGATAGATTTGTCATTATAAAAATGGCTAGTTATATATTAATGTGTAAAAGCAAAAGGTTGAGGCTGGAGTGTTTTTATCTTGTACTGTGCTAAAAAGAGTCAGAAGTCAATGTCTTTTTTTCTTTTTTTCCCTTATACCTGACACCTTCTCTTTCCCTCTCCTTTTCCTTCCCTTAATCTCCTATTTCTTTGTATTTTATATATTAAATAAAATTAAAATAGATTTAAGAATGAAGCTAATTCATCAGCAAATACTGCTTTGTGTTTATTCCTACAAGATATACATAGCTGACTTTGTACATGATAACAACTGCTAGGATCCCCCATGCTTCTCATTGGAAATTACGAACAATCCCTTCTGCAGAAGAATGGCAAATTAAGTTATGGCAACATACATCAATATTAAAACTTACCTCATACCCCAAAAACATACCTAGATCTAGAATTTAACTATGGATTAAATATGGAAACAATTTTTCAACTACAATCTTTGTTGAAGATTAATTACCACATGTTACCACATCTTAGTTACCACATCTGAACTTTGAGTTTTCCTGACCTTATATTCAACTTTTAAACCTTGCAAAATTTTCTAGATTAGTCAGAAATTACTGTAATTCTTTTACTTCATTTTGTAATGTATATAGTAATATTGGTCACAGTTGTTAACAAAAACCTAATTCTAACACTGCCTAAATTTAATACCAGTTTAAATCTTCAAATTAATATATAAAACATTTCAATATGCAGATTTAAATTATTGTTATTTCAAAATTTTACAGCAAACTTGCATGTTAAATTATATTCCTAAAAGGCAGAATTTGTCATTTTATGAGCCATTCGGCTTTATCAAATGTGGTAAAAGAAAAAAACCTTACCCTCTTGAGTTTAAGGAATCGATTCCAGATACTTGTTATCTATTTTTAAATATTTTATAGTCCAAAAACTAGAACGTGGAGCAACTCTATATGGTCTAGATTTAGTGATAAGATGAAAGATGAATAAATCCCAAATTGATATTATATGGATTTTATATATTAACATAGTTTTTTCCCTGTTCATTTTATTTAATAACTATGCAGTTTGTATCGTACTGAATAATCAGTAGTGCATTTTGTTGTGGTTTGTTATAACCTCACCATTGATAAAAAGAAAAACCCTGACAATGACTCACTGAGTCACATTTTATAGACTGTACAGAAAACAATATATAATGGTACTTCTGTAAAATATAAACTATCAGATCAACTTATCTAAACATAAAGGAATCAGGAGACTGTTATCACTTAAGTAGAGATTACTACAACTAGTTTCAATAGTTACAAATTTTTTTTTAAAAAAATTGTCTGCCGATTATTATATTTTTAAAATTTCTTCATGTAATCTGAAAGATTCCTTTTGTATGATCTCCAAAGATCCTTAGTGCAGCTTTGGGTCCAGAACAAAATGTATGTAGCAGGACTGTGAGCTCTGCTTCTCACAAATACTAATCTGAACCCAATTCATTGTAAGGGAGCTACATAGTAAACCGTCTGCATCGAGTGGTATTAAGAGTCGTCTAGGACAAAAGTACAATTTTATTAATAAGGAGAAATGCTAGAAATGTTAAAAAAAAACCAGTTCAGTTCTGCCACCCTTTCAGATGGCTACTCAAAAAATGATTAAGCCCACTGTAAGTGTTTTGATTGACCTTCTATTCAATTAAACATTTCTACCAAAATTTTATTATTTATATTGAAAGTAGCTACCACATTTTTCTAAACAAAGAATCAAAATACAGATGCAAAATACATAAAATGAATGGCATGTCTTAATTAAAAATCAAAGTATATAACTAAAATGTTTACATAATAAATGTTAACTGTTAAAATAAAACATGTTAACAGTTCAGAATCAACTAAATCAATTACACATATAAATTAGTTAAAAATTCAGTATGTAGTATAGCAACATTGAAAAATTAGATGAAAGTGATGGCTACTAAATTCCTGCTTAAGAGATAGAATGGGCTGATTTCCCCAAGTAAGCTATTTCCTCATTTAGTCACCAAACAGACAAAGCCTTGTTTGGGATGGCCAGGCATTATCTATAAGATATTCCATTTATACTCCTGAGAAATTTCATATTCCATTTATCTAATCAGCACATTGAGTGTTTTAGGAATATAACCAATTCTTTCAGTAAATCAATATTGGATTCAATTCAGCCAATCATTTCAATTCATTCAATCAACTTTGGGTTCAGTGGGAAATATTTATATGTATACTGAACGACAACATGAAAATTAATGGAGCTTAAAGGTTTTGGCTGGTGGGGTCTTGAAACTACATGGTCATGGTTGGATAAATTTGATGAGATGCTATAAAAGATTAAGATGAGGAGTTAAAAGCATAAAAGGCAATATATTAGGCTGCGTTAGGATGGAGGAGGCAAAAATGGTTTCAAGAATAGATTGGGAATGAGAGTTAT
The DNA here is from genome assembly GCA_023970755.1 of Azemiops feae. Classification (NCBI taxonomy): domain Eukaryota; kingdom Metazoa; phylum Chordata; class Lepidosauria; order Squamata; family Viperidae; genus Azemiops; species Azemiops feae. The sequence continues at coordinate 916,669 of JALGBA010000025.1, read as the reverse complement.
AGCGAATGATATTATATGAATGAGATTTAACTATATTTCCCTTAGTTTTCTTATTTCATGTCTTTATTTGGTTTATGTTTCTTTGTTTCTTTTCTGAACTTTACATATTACATTTATCTTGAAAGGAATTAATGTGAGGATTTTGTAAGGACATTCAATTATTAACCATTCAGGAGAATGTTAAAGTTTTGTTGTACAAAATCAAAATGAGTTTAGATTTTGCATGTAATTTTCTTTCTTTTTTTTCTGTATCCAGGAACAATTGCCTATTCAGTAGCTGTAACATTAAAATCACTCTTCCAATTTTCTCTAAGGGGAAGTTCCTTAGAGAAGGGGGTTCCTTTCTTCTCATGTTTCTTGTTGGCCTCCTTATACAAATAGTTCTTGACAAGAAGTAAATCATCTGAGACAATCAGCACATGGTCTGACATTTGGATAAATAATTAAAAGATTGGGTTACATCTATGAACCCATCTAGTTTTCTGCTTAAAGACTTGGTAGTCATACTGTACATAATTATACTAAAATTATTAAGCCTGTAAAATACCAGAGGAGACATCTATGTTCAATGGAACCCAACAAAACTCTGGCAGAAATCCCCTCTCATTTCTTAATTTTCTCTTGTCAAAGGTAAAATGCAACACCTTAATTGTATGTTATTGATACAATAATACAGTGATGAAAAAGGCAAAATCTGGCCAAAGACAGCTCTCTGAGGTTTAATGAGAGAATTAAGTGGGAAAAATCAAATCTCTCCCTGAAATAACTAAGACTTGGCTTCTCTGGTCCAGTTGAACTTTTGTGATTAGCAAGTTCTTACTTCTTGAAGCAGGAAGAACAGGAAGACGTGTAAGGTGAACAAGAAGTATTGGGGTACAAGGTGTTTGCAGTATTGCCATAATAATTATGTGGAAAGTATTCCTATTTCTCCAGATAAACAAATATCTCCCTCAATCTATAAACATCCTTGGTCTTCTGTTAGTAGACTAGAGAGAAATTTAGCATTTTACAATATTTTGCAATTTTTAATAAACCACAATTGACAATCTGCTTTATTTGTTAAATCATAAGCCACTATTTATAACCACAAGGCTAGATTCATATAAATAGCTAAACCAAAAGTAAATAAATCACATTACAGTTTGGGCAATGTATGAATGTAATCCCTGCCTTTCCTTAATGTATTTCACCATCCTTGCTCTGGATTTTATTGCAAACTGGAAGCCCTCTGGAATTCACAAGACTTCTTTCAATATTTAAAACATTTAAATAAATATTTGATAGCTAAAGTGAATATATTTAAAGGTTAATTATTTAGATATGCATTTCGACTGACATATCTGCAAGCCACATTTAAAGAAGAATGAATATTGCTATGCAGTTCAGATATAACTACAGTAAGTAATGGCCTCATTTTTCTTAATTTTTTAATTGGATGCTGTGTCTACGCAGACTATAGCTTTCATTGCAAAAAATGGGCTTATTCATATTCAGTCATGCTGGATGCCCTCTAAAGAATCTTCCTGCCAGCTCTCTTTATGTAAGCTAAAGAGGGAGGCTACTAGCATGGTTCTCCTGACCCAAGATGCCATTTTCCACCTGACAGTTTTTGAGCTTAGCTACATTCCTCAGTTGTATGAGGATATAGGATAAATCCAATCTATAGGACAAGTCCTCTGCATGTGGTAGGAATGTCCATTCATAATCACCTTGTGCACAAATCCTCTTGGAAATCCAGGGTTTCTAGTTCAAAGTTTTCTAGCTGTTTTTTGTGACAGCACAACAATGGGGATTGGTCACCAAAAAAGGTTAAAATGTGTTACTTTTTATGGTTCTGCCTATGCTCTTTAAATAAGTTTCAAATCTAACTTCAAATAGCACTCAGAGAAAGAAAAGAATGTAGCTCAGTTTGCTTCTCCTACAGATTTCTCAAACATGCATTCTAGAAAACAAAACAAGAGGAACAGCACGCATATTTTAAAAACTGTACTTCTCTAAAATATATTATTCAGATCCACAAATAAAAAATACATATAATGATGAGGGCATTAGAGAAAAGTGTGCTGCAAACTTTACGTATTGCTAAAAATCCTTCATTACATGAAAAAACATTTCTTTCAGAAGTACATACAATGGTAGCATTGAACAGTAAGATTTCCCTGAAATGGGTCACCTGGAGCATTATGATCCAGGTCCCTGCAAAGGAAGGGGTTCTATGGATACAAATGACTCCACCACCACCTCTGCCCATAGTTTTGCTCACCAGAGACAAAACACAAGCCCAAGTCCTAGGGTGAGTGGTAATATCTGACCTAAGCCCATAAATAATTACAGTACTTTATTTCTTATTTATTAACGTTTTATACCAACCAATAACCTAAGCTTTCTGCAGGTATACAGTGGGAGAAAATAATTTAGATAAGAAAGGAGAATAAATGGTAAGAAAAGGTGTTGGCATTTTAGTATTTAAAAATTAAATGTCCTTTGCATTGATGAATAATGACTGTATTTGACAATATTGTCAAATGATCAAATTATTATATGGGGATGTGTAATAGCTGTGAATCGTAGAAACATCTTGAGATTTTCTTTTTGCACAATTCTGAAATCATGAAGAAACTGTTATATAGTGACAGCTGAGCACTAGAAGGGAAAGTATAAAAATATACAGACCGCTCTTATATATTTTTACTAATGGAGAAGTAGGATTTGGTGTACAGTTTTTTTACCAGGAAAATGGCACTCTCACACACACACACACACTCTCTCTCTCTCTCTCTCTCTCTCTCTCTCTCTTGCATGCATACCACATAAATACTTACAGCAGCAGATACACTGAAACATTTCCATTACAGGTATCCTTGACTAATGACCATCACTGAGCTCATTTTACCGACCTCAGAAGGATGGAAGTCTGAGTCAACCTTGAGCCAGTCAGGATCGAACTGTTGGCAGTCAGCAGAATTAGCCTGCAATACTGCATTCTAACCACTGTGCCACCACAGCTCTTATACATCTTATAAATCTGGCATTTTAATAAACTATGGCTTAGTATTTTTCATTTCTGTATACAAATACTGATGTTTTATATAATTCTTTATACTAAAAAGGCAACTGAGAAAAGAAACAAACAGAAAAATCTAAATACAATACAGAGGCAATCCTTAAAGAGGGTCTAACTCCCCACTTAAAACATTGTTTACACTCTTAAATCAAACCTTAAAATGGTGCCTTTTCCAAAATCACTAGGAAGACCTGAGGTTAGGAGACACATCAGTTACTGCCATACGCTGTTTGAGCCTCACAAAGAAACCTTTCAGTATACTATTTGACAATCCGATTTAGCTTGCTCAGATATAGGCATGTGCATGCATACACAGTATTTAATAATTCCATGTTATATGCCAGCAAATTTTTTAAAAGAAAAATATGAATCTTGTTTCATCACATAGTCCTTAACTTTGACTTTCAGTTAAAGCATCTCTTTAAACCAAAAATATTTCAGTGTGGTTTTGGCTCTTTTCAACGATAAAAAGCCACAGAATTTTCTAGTATGCTTTTATTTTCTACTTAGATATCAAGTGATCTCAGTGCTCACCATCTGAAAATTTATATTGAAGATGTTAGAAAAATCTAGGAATAACATTTATTATTTTTCTACAGTTTTAAAGAGTGCTTATTAATGATGCTTTGTATGATAAGAAAGATTTTTGAGCAATAACTCAACCTGTTTATTCAAACAGTTATTTCAGTTCACCAAATACCTTTTTAATAGCTACCTTTATTCTTAAAGGGCACTTTCAGATGAATTACAGAAAGAATAACAGGATGAACTCTTTCAAGAGAAGAAGCCTTTTTCATTTCTTTGTTCCTCCAAACTCTATGGAAATATGTTTGAGTGGGTTGGGAAAAATTCGCAAAAGTCCAGTCCCATTTTCCTAGTAAGAACAGGGAGCACTAAAGCCATTCAGCATTCAAAGAAAATTTAAATGAACTAAAAAAAAATAAAAAAAATACTGCAGAAAAGAATAGACAAATGGTACAGTCACACTTTTAAAGAAATGGATGCCACTACATTTGATGGCGCTTCCTCCCAGATACATGTTTATACGACTGCATTTTGAGAAATAGTTTGACAGAGATAGCTTAAATACAGTATTACTGCCACTAATTTGACAGGGAAAAAAGACCGTTGACCATTGATCATTGCACTGCCCATTCTTAATTAATCCCAGATGTACAAATAATCATTGCCAACTGCACATAACTGGCTTTAAAGAGTCAACTACTTCGTTACCATATTCCCAACACATTCTTTAGTGTAAACCATTTAAAATTGTCTTGCATTAATTTATTTATTTCCATCACAGAACAGGACATGAAAAGCCAGAAAAGGGGAGGTGGGGACCCTTAAGCTGATTTATGAAAGTTTTTGCTTTTCAATAAAATGTATTAGTTGGAAATACAGCTACCAGGCTGCTGATCATTTGCCACCATAAATTATCATGGTCTGTCTCCTACAGGGTATTATGTAGGCATTATATGCCTGCTTAGCTAATTAAGCTAAGATACATGCTATTAGTCAATGTTGCTACTCAGAATTCCATTCAACCTATGATTCTACCCAGATTGTTAGTCTGCCATCACAATCCTTTTTGGTTTTTTTGTTGTTTTATTGTCATGTTTTTCGAGTTTCAAATAATTTGTAAACTGCCCAGAGTCAATCAGAGTCAGGTGACATATAAATTTAATATGATAATGATGATGATGTGATGATGATGATGATGATGATGATTCTTTGTGTAATTATGAAGCGATGCACAGGGACCCACAAGATAGCATGACTCTTCTTAGGGCAAGAAAAATAAAGTACATGGTGTAAGAAATACTTCATGGATATTGCAGAACTTTATACAGATAAGCATATTTGTGTGTGAGAGATCCTTGGTGCTCTCCAACCTTGCACTTGGTTGCACTGATGATGTTACCTACTTTGGTAATGAAACATCTGCAAGAAAAGAACCAAGTTCAGAGAGCATGAAGGACCCCACAGTTCAACCCTGAGCTACAAATATTCTCTTCTATCGATATTTGTGTGTTATTAATAAAAGCCACTTTCTGATGGCTATGTGAATTCATATAAGTATGTATCAATGGATAAGAACACGTCTAAAGAATCTCTTAACTGATGTTATGCACTGTCAGTTATATTTGTTCTTTCTGATTCATCATGGGAGGATTATTTAATTTGAACTTGCACTCAATACTTTTTAGTTCAATAATCATTCATATTAACCAATAATAGAGAAAAAATGAACTTAGACAAGTAATAAGAGATTAACAAGGCTATTATAGCATTTGGAATTATAGCATTGGAACATCATTCCCCTGATGTAAGGTTAGCCCCATCTCTGTTAGCCTTGGAAGTCCCTTTAAACCTGTTTATTTCCACCAGCCTTGGAAATCCCACGGAAAGCTGGCTATATGAGATTAAGTGATGTTTGTTCTCCCATTTTCTTTGTATTTGTTTATTTATATGTTTATTTTATTTCCCTTTTGTTTTTAGATTGTTATGGAGATTTAAAATGTTGTATTGTGTTGTATGCCGCCTTGTTGTGTGTTTGTGCAATGGATGGATACATAAATTAGACAGACAGACAGACAGACAGATTCTCCAGCAAGGCTTTCAAAGGACTTCATGATTTTGAATTAGGCTCAGGATGAGTCAGGATAACTCAGAACAAAAATAAGAGATGTAATCAAAAAAGAAAGTTATTTGATTCCTCTAACAAATGAAAACCATTGCAATAGTAGAATGCTACCTTAAACTATGTGACTGTGATTGTGATTGTGACTTGGTTGATGATTAGTTTATTTTTCCTAACTGATTTCAGTAAAGGTCAATTTAAGAGTCCCTCTTGTGGGTTTTTCAAAGATTTTAAGTAAATATGCAATGTTGAATCTGTGCTCCTCTGTGTAATTAAAGAAAAAATACATACATTTCTTCTTAATTCAATCTGCAATGAAACTATATGATAAAAGTAATCAAAGGCTGGCAGCTCTGGCAGTGTTTCCCAGTTAGTCTACGTAATTCAGAAGAAAACAGAAGTTTTGAAGCAAAATTTTGGGTAATTTTCAAGCAAGATGTAAGGCACCAAAATAGGTGCACTTACAAAAACCACCTGAACATCATCTTACCAGTGTGGTTTTTTCAGGTGCTTTTGTTGTTATATAAATCATCAGATTTTAAAAAGCATTGTACTCTCACCATCAATACTGCTGCTGTCCATTTGTGTTTCCTTTTCCTTTGGGATCTGATTTACCCGATACCTGGAAGGAAGGCCACTCCTGATTTTCTTTCTAGTGGTCAGATCATAACAATGCAGAGGAGAATAAGAAGCCACAGAAAGGATGAACAACAGTAGCAGAGTATGGAGTTCTGAAGATTGACAGCTGCTGGGTTATGGGACTTAGAATAGGCTGAAAATGCTGATTCCCTAATGTAGGCTTTTTATTAAATTTCATTCACTCGTGTCTGATTTTGGGACAAATGACAAATCCATGCAGTTTTCTTGGCAAAGTTTTGCAGAAGTACTTTGCCATTGCCTCCTTCCTAAGGCTGAGAGAAAGTGACTGACCCAAGGTCATCCAGTTGGTTTTGGGACTACGGCAGGGCTAGAACTGATAGTCTCAAGGTTTCTAGCCTGATGCTTTAACCATTATATTAAACTGACTATCTAATGTAAGTTTTCCATAAAGGGAAATGTTATTTTTAAAATATTCCTTCTTTAAAAAGGCACAAAGGAAATGACATATGCATTTAATTGACACAAGACAGCAATTAATATGAGTCTATTAGAAAAGTAAGACTGTTCAGTGTTTTCCTTTTCCTTTTATTTCCTATAGTTTATATTTATTTATGGGAATTAAATAACATTTAGCTCTTTTCTTCTATTTCTTTGCTCATTACTTTTGATTTCTCAACATTTAATAGCATCACAAACGTTCCCTTAAACCATTTCTGCTTGTTGTTAAACTGATATAGCACACCATCGGTTGCCTAAATTCTTGCACTAGTTCAAGTGGATGAGTTGCCTAATTTCTGGATTGTTTAAACCAGACATTAATTCAACTGAACTCTTTTGTGTAGAACATTACCCATCTTCCAATAACTACAACAGTGTTGAGAGAAACTCTAGTTAATATACAGCTCTTGTGAATCACAAAACAGCCCCTCAGAAAGAATCTGCTGAAATGTCTCTGAGTGAACAATTGCAATAAGAATACCTCTGCCAACTTGGCCTCTGGGAATAAACAACACTGCTTTGTCTTTAAATCAGAAGTGACTGAATGCTTCAGCAGCACTTAATGCTTGCTCAATTGAGGTAGACGTTGCTGCTCTGCTTTTGTTTGCTCCTAATCAGGAGGCAAATCTATGGAGAAACACAGAGAAGTGTATAACTCTTGTGAGACAGATGATTTTTATCTTTATGCAGGCTAGAATTGTAAATATGAAGTGCCCCTCTTAGTCTAAGGTGGGAAAGTATGTTTCAGCAGTCAAAAACTGTTAGTACTTCAAGCTGTCAATCACTTGTAAGCAATTTATTTTTCCAAGAGGAAAGAACTAATCAGCTAAAAGTCAGATAGAAATCAGAGCATGGGAATCAGCTGGGGAATGGCCAATGTTATACTCCAGAATGGGAGTTAAACTCCAACTCTACCTGAAGTGCTATACCGTGGTATAAATAATGATGTGAACTTTTTATATAAAAGGAATGTGGTAGAACAGGTTCCTTCATTTTTAAGTAACCTTAACTTGCTGGAGGAATGTGAATGTAAGACCAAAACAGACAAAAAGAGAGAGTGCTTAATTCTTCCCATCTCTTTCAAATGATCCCCAGTCTCTTTCTCCCCTTTTAAGATCTTATTGCTAGTTTGAGCCTATTCAGTGGGAAGTAGATTTTTTTAAAAAAAACTGCCTAGGGGAAATTATTTTTAAAAGAAGTTGGGCCTTTGAGGAGAGATTTATAAAGAGAATAGGTTCTCTTATCATTTCTTTTGTCAAAATACTATTAGAGAATTTATTTGTTTCTTTAATATTTATTTATTAGAGTTTTATCCTACCTTTATTACTCTACAAATAACTCAAGGCAGCTAACATAATACTCCTCCCTCCTCCTATTTTCCCCAGTGAATTGAGCTGAGAGTGACTGGGCGACCAAAATCACCCAGTTCAAAGTCACAAATCACTAAGTCACCATCCCAAGATTGTTTTCAAATGTTGCCTTGAAATGTAATATCCAGATTCTGCTGTATAATTCTACCTATACTCCCAGCAGCATATGCTTGGAAAACTGGAATGGAGGTCTAGATACAATACTATCCAGGCATCATTTTTGGGTGTTCACCAGTACAAGCATGAACAAGGCTGTGACTCACCAAAGCCTTGGACAAATACTTCTAGATATGAGAGCTAAACTAGGCAAGAAACAAAAAACCTGAGAATGGATTGGTCCCTTATAATAATAATAATGTGCAAGCATCAAACACTCCTCCAGCCAAAAAATAAATAACCCATTACAATATATAGACAGAAGAAAGCATTATAGGATTTGAACATGGATTTGCTTTATACATGACTCAGATTTGGTAGCTACTAGTTATGGTTTACTAATATCTTTTCCAATATATGTAGTAAAAGTTACAAATAGTTGTATTTTTATTTATCAGCCTTCTACTTCAAATATTGGAATAGCTGGTCAGCTATCAGTTTAGGAATTAAGTGTTTATTCTTAATTCTCTACCAGCAACCACAGTAGACCATTGATGAGCAGAAAACATGATATAGAATTTATAGCAGTCCTTTAAATCCAGCCTGCTTTTTTCCCATGTCTCCCTCTCCAGAGAGGTCAGCCTTCCTTTTTTCATGTCCCCAAGTCTCATCTGTTGAAGGTTGTTGCAAGTTTGCATATTCTGCATTCCTGCTCTCCTGTCCAGACAATCCCTCTTGCTGTGCTCAGATTCTTCTGCAGCTAACACAGACCTGCCAGTTATATTTAATGAGCAGTAACTTGTTCTTGTAAGAAGATGGAGGGATGAAGAGGTCACTCATACTAGATAGCTATAGTTGTTAACCATCTGGGATGCATTACACTGAAATCCTGGTATACATTTTAATAAATAAAAAGGATGAATAAATAAGAATTAAATTGAATGCTACTGATATGAAAAAACTACAGTCTTGAAACAGCAGCTTGACAAATCACACTGTGCCCAAAAATTGTACTTTCGTTCTGGATTGTTTTTTCATAATTTGGACCAGCAAGTTACTTCAATTTCAATAGGAATTTTTATTGAAACTGTTATTAAATCAGGCAACGTATGTGTCAAATTTTGGGAACAGGTCTTCTGAGGACTTAACAAAGGATTGCTTTGTTTCATAACAAAGGCCTCTTGTGGAAAATTATTACTAATATTTCTCAAGCAATAGTATAGTGTCCATGGTTGTGCAGTGGTTGAAGTACAGTATTGCAGGCAAACTCTGCCCACAGCCTGGAGTTTGATCCTGACAGAGTTCAAGGTTGACTCAGCCTTCCATCCTTCCAAGGTCAGTAAAATGAGGAGCCAGACTCTCGGGCAATATGCAAATAATGCTTCTACATTGTAAACTGCCCAGAGTGTGCTGTAAAGGTCTATGGGGTGATATATAAGCTAGAAAGTCATTTATGTTTAATAGGTCTATTTACTGAATATGGAAAGAAAAAATCAGGATTCTCAAGCAAACTATTCAACATTAAGAGGCTGATTAGCATGTCCCTATCGTAAGAACCCTAAGTGGTTTACAGACATAATAAAATAATCCTCATCCTCATCCTAATCTATGTTTATATTACGGGTAGCTCTCAGGTTGTAACGGCAATTGAGATCTGATATTAGATCAGGACAGTGCTGAAAATATGTTTCTTGTTCTGGTTTCTTTTATAGTGCCAATCACTCAGACTTACTTGTACTTGGGGCATTAAATCTATGGGGGGGGGGGGAAATCACATACAGAATTGCTAATTCAAATTAATATTAGTAATGTTAGAACAAGGGAATGCAAGAGAATTGTGTCTAATTACATTGTTAATTTTGATAAGACAAATTTTGATAGGATTTTTCCAAATGACACGTTCCTATTTATGGTATTGTTGCAAACAATTATGCCTAATATCTGATAAAGAGGCTTTTCCCTCTCTTCAATTTATATAAATGACAGTGATTAGAAAACAGATCTTGTCTGTGGTAGCATCCAAGTTCCAGGACCATTTGGGCCACAAAATTCATCTGAATGTCTTTCTTGAACTTTCTACCAGCTAATGAAGCTCACTCCATTCTGAGCGCTGACTACTTTTATCTGTATTGCCTCCACTGCATTCTACTGAAGCTGTATTTTTATTGTGGCATTTTCACTGGTATAAGATCCAATGGCGGGCATAACACATGGCCATATCTTTTGCTTTAAATACAACAAATAAAGCTCAACATTCAGCTAGTCTCCCTCAGAAGTCTATAAGCAGGGCATGCAATCCATGAAAAAGCCTTCCTCTTCTGTTTGCTGGCTGCACCTGGTATTCAAAGTATGCCGTCTTTGGATTCCATGTAATAATAAACTGTCCATCATAAAATCTTTTAAAGCTATGCTACTTGTACTAGTAACATTCTTGAGTTTATCATGTTGTATATGAATGGTTTCTTTTTGGTTTTGAATGAGAAACAATTTAGTTAATTCCACTGGTGGCTGAGCTCTAGCATTATGAGCAAGGAAAAGGGAATACATGACTGAAGACTTCTTTAAGCCGTATATTCAACAATATTTAAACATGTATAATTCTTATCAAGTCTTCTCTCAACTGAAAATCCCCAGTTCTGCTTTGCTCGATTCGTGCCTTTCCCATTGCAGCCCCTTGTCCAATGGAGTAGCCAATCCTTGGGGATCCAACAAGCCCCCATACTTTTAATCTAGAGAGTATCAAGACCTGGCTCTTCCCCCAGGCCCTGGGATAGGGTGAGGTCATAGTAGAATATGTGGTTACGATAGCAGGTTTTTCTGCTTTTCTCTTCTTTGGTTTTATTGCTTTGGGTTAATTTTATATATATGGTTTTACTGCTGGGCATCCAGAGGTTGGTTATAATATGGGTGGAAATAGAAATATTTTAAATAAATAAATAAATACATAAAACTTTTTTATTAAAGAGAAGATATTGAATACCATTGAAGGTTCCTGGCATCTTTTTATTTTTTTAATCTGAATGAGTCAAAATACTATATTTTATATAGTTTAGAGAGTATGACTCCCTACTTGATAAACAGAAGTGACAAATTTGCAGAGGAAGTTTCCTTGTTATGTGACAATCTGTTTCAGGTAGCATATACACAACTTTTCTTCAGTAGCGTAAATATCCAGCAAGAAATTAAAAAGAAGATATAATTTGTTCTAGCTTAGTACTGTAAAATCAGCCAACAAAACTCTGAGTACATGCATGGTTATCTGCCATGTATACACACCCTTTCTTTGGAAGCCAGCCCAAACCTATTACAGTGGCTGGTTTAAATAAACTCAATATTCACAGCAAGCTAGCTATTTATTTTACTTTTCAAGCATATTAGCAATCTTATCCAAAGTAAGTAACAACCTTCACTAATGCCAAATACTAAGAACACTGTAAAATATTTAGAAAACAAAGTCAGAGATTTTTAAATATAGTAGAAGAAGCAGCTTTACTTATCCCTCATATGGAGCACATTCTTTTCTTTCAAAATTTCTGAAGATTATCCTCTATCAGTTTTAAAGATCTCTAACAGCAACAGTGTTAAGAGAGATCCCTGAGATTTGAAAGGGGAAAGCATGCTAGATGCCACCATGATCTTATTCAACCATGCTATTCAGAAAACTAAACTGAGGTGCCAATGTTTAGCCTCCACCCAATTTCTACAAAGCCTCAACACATATTCTGCATTTTATAGGAATTAAGTAGATGCATAGAACATATGGGAGTTTTGTGCACATTGTGTGAAAGTTTCTATATTGATATTCTGTACTGTATCCAGAGTGTAAAATTATAAAAAGCATGTGCTTATGTCTGTGGAAAAAGAAAGAAAGAAAGAAAGAAAGAAAGAAAGAAAGAAAGAAAGAAAGAAAGAAAGAAAGAAAGAAAGAAAGAAAGAAAGAAAGAAAGAAAGAAAGAAAGAAAGGAAGGAAGGAAGGAAGGAAGGAAGGAAGGAAGGAAGGAAGGAAGGAAGGAAGGAAGGAAGGAAGGAAGGAAGGAAGGAAGGAAGGAAATGTCTGTAGATACTCAGGCAAAGTAAATCAAGAGAGGAAGTGAACATACGCTTTTCCTGAACAGTACTACTACAATCTGTACATGATTGATTGGGATGATGGGGATAAATTTAAATGATCTCGCACAAAGTAAATTCCATTCGCACAAATGTGAAATATCACAAAAAAGCCTAAAATAAACTCCCCTTAACATATACTGTACGTCCCTTGTGTTCAAAGGAGCAATATAATGAAATATTCAACTGTAATGTGTAATTGAAAATTTATAATCTAAATGGTTAAAATGGGGAGATAAACCAAAATTCTTGTTGTGTTTTATCTGTTTGTCTGTTTGCCCCCTCAAGTTAGCGCAAATAGTGCATTACACCAAACATTTTTGAATCAAGATATATAAAATCCATTAACCTAAAGAATCTGTCAAAAACTGGGACCCATTACTCCCGTGGAATTGAAATTTCCACAAAGTTGAAATTAGTTTTATTCACAAAATTGCAGCTGTTGCAGTGTCTCTGCATTCAGTGTAGATCATGATTTCTTGCATTTCCCTAAGCAAAGTCAGTGGAAAAGCTAGTAAGAAGTCAGTAGTCTGAGGTTTTTTGCTTGTCTGTGACTCTGTTTAAATATTAACTTATTATTGAAGTTGGTTTGCCACTACCGTTATTTTTCTATGTACGATATATATTTTTAGATGATTGACTCTGTAAACCAGGGCTTTTCAACCTTTTCACCCATTGTACCACTTTTAGAATAAGGCAACATCCGAGTACCACCACTCGCCCAGCAAGGTGTCAAAAACTTGACCCCCCCCAAAAAAGGAAAAAAATGATAAAGTACAGGTAGTCCTCGACTTACAACAATTTGCTTAGTGACTGTTCGAAGTTACAATAGCACTGAAAAAAGTAACTTATGACCAGTTTTCACACTTATGACTGTTGCAGCATCCCCAGGGTCATGTGATTTACATTCGGATGCTTGGCAACTGATTCATACTTATGACATTCACAGTGTCCCAGGGTCATATGATCATCTTTTGCAACTTTTTGACAAACAAAGTCAATGGCGGGGGGGGCAGCTCATCACTCAGGTTGCAGGATGCCTGTGGGGGGGAATCCATGGGTCTCTGGTGGAGGGGGGTGGGACTGGGGTGGGTGCCCTCCTTCCCTCCCTCTCTCCCATTGTCCCTTCCTTACTTCTTCCCTTCCTTCCTTCCTTCCTTCCTTCCTTCCTTCCTTCCTTCCTTCCTTCCTTCCTTTCCTTCCCTCTTTGTCCCTTCCTCCTTCCCTCCCTCCCTTCCATTGTCCCTCTCTCCCTCTCATTGTCCTTCCTTCCCTCCCTCCATCACTCAGTTTTAATTTCTTCGATGCTGGTTCCTTTGCTGAATCACTTTCCTTTTGTGCTCGCGCTCGGTGCAGCCGGGAGCCCAGCACAGCCGCCGTTCTTCCACAGGGGGAGGAGAGCGCAGGCAGCGGAGGAGCGCACGGGGGCAGGGAAAGGGCCGCGGCTGCCAGACTCCCTCTGGTGTGTTGTGCACAGCCGCAGCCGGAGAAAAGCAGCGAGCGGGGAAGCGCTCATTCATTGCTGCAGCCAGCCCTGAGGAAGAGCCGGCACAAACCCCAGGCGAATCCTGCCTGGCTACATTCTCTGCCGCCGAAAGAAGGGCTTTGATCCCGCTTCCCCTTCGCTCCGGCCAGGTCCGTGAATGCCAGATTCAAGAAGACGGAGGAAGGCTCACATGTCTCCACCCCAAAACCCCCAGCCAGCCTGCTGCCTTTCGAACCGCCCTGGGGTTAGATCTGGCATTCCCCTTCGCTTCCCCTTCGCTTCGGCGGGAATGCCAGAAGAAGCACTGATCAGCTGGAAAGTGGGCTGATCCTGGCGCTTCCCCTGAGCCCCCCCACAGCCCCGGAGAAGCGCTGATCAGCGGAAAGCGGGGCTGATCCTGGCGCTTTCCCTGAGACCCCCCCCCACAGCCACGGAGAAGCGCTGATCCTGGCCCAGGAGAAGCGCTGATCCTGGCACTTCATCCTGAGCCCCCCCCACAGGCCGACGGAGAAGCGCTGATCCTGGCCATATCCCTGGACTGAGCCCCCCCCCCACAGCCACGGATAGCGCTCATCCTGGCACTTCCCCGATGAGCCCACACCCAACGCCCCCGTAGATCTCTGATCCTGGCCTTCCTCCTGAGCCCACCCCCCCCCCACAGCCCTGGAGAGCTCTGATCCTGGCGCCTTTCCCACGGAGCCCCCCACAATCCCCGGAGAAGCGCTGATCCTGTTGAGCTTTCCCGGAGCCCACCCCACAGCCCTGGAGAAGCGATGATCCTGGCGGCTTTCCCTGAGCCCCCCCCCACAGCCCAAGAAGCGGCTGATCACCGGAAAGCGGGGCTGATCCTGGCGCTTTCCCTGAGCCCCCCCCCCACTAGCCCCGGAGAATCAGCGCTGATGCTGGCGCTTCCCCTTAGCCCCCCCCACAGCCCAGAGAAGCGCTGAATCCTGATGCTTCCCGAGCCCCCCCAGCCCACGGAGAAGTGTGGATCCTGGCGCTTTCCCTGAGCCCCCCCCCCTAGCCACGGAAAAGCGCTGATCCGGCACCGGAAGCGGGGCTGATCCTGGCGCTTTCCTGAGCCCCCCCCCCACAGGACGCCACGGAGAAGCGCTGATCCGACGCTTTCCCTGAGCCCCCCCCCACACGGCCACGGAGAAGCACTATCAGCCGAAAACGCGGGCTGACCATGCGGCTTTCCCTGAGCCCCCCCCCATCCCCGAGAAGCACTGATCCTGGCGCTTCCCCTGATCCCCCCCATAATACCCCGGAGAACGCTGATCCGGGCGCTTTTCCTGAGCCCCCCCACAGCCCTGGAGAAGCGCTGATCCTGGCGCTTCGCCTGAGCCCCCCCCACAGCCCCGGAGAATCACTGATCAGCCGGAAAGCGGGGCTGATCCTGGCGCTTTCCCTGAGCCCCCCCCCACAGCCCCGGAGAAGCGCTGATCAGCCGGAAAGCGGGGCTGATCCTGGCGCTTTCCCTGAGCCCCCCCCCACAGCCCCGGAGAAGCGCTGATCAGCTGGAAAGCGGGGCTGATCCTGGCGCTTTCCCTGAGCCCCCACCCACAGCCCCGGAGAAGCGCTGATCAGCCGGAAAGCGGGGCTGATCCTGGCGCTTCCCCTGAGCCCCCCCCACAGCCCCGGAGAAGCGCTGATCAGCCGGAAAGCGGGGCTGATCCTGGCGCTTTCCCTGAGCCCCCCCCCACAGCCCCGGAGAAGCGCTGATCAGCTGGAAAGCGGGGCTGATCCTGGCGCTTTCCCTGAGCCCCCATAGCCCCCAAGCATTTTTTTACTCACCTGCTTTCAGCTGCACTCCCTTTCTCCTTTTGCTTCTCTGCCTTCGCCACGTGCTTGTGTGTAAAAAAGAAAAAAAAAGTTCCATGAGACTTTCTAACTTCTCGCGAGAAGTTAGAAAGTCTCATGGAATTTTTTTTTTGTCTCACAAACACAGGGCGAAGGCCGAGAAGGACAGGAGGAAGGGAATGCTGCTGAAAGCAGGTGAGTAAAAGAAAACGCTTGGGGGAGGTGAGGGCATCTGGGCGGGGGCGGGGGGGACCCAGGCAATGCCTCGCGCAGCTCCGGCGGAATCTCCCCTGAAGACTGCGTGAGGCTGCCTGCCGCCCCCAAGGCCGCCGCAAATCAGCTGGAGCTGCGCGCTTTGATCCTGGGCTCTCAGTAGGACCCAGGCAACGTGCTGTTCCAGCTGACTTGGCCACAGGCCTCTGCGGCGCTGCTGCCGCTTCACCTCATCCCACTTTTACACTTTAAAAAAAAAATATTTTTCAAAAATATTTTTTTAAATATTTTTTTTACATTTTTTTTTTACATGTTTTTTCAACCCGTCTTACGCGTACCACCAGCCATGTGCTCGCGTACCACTGGTGGTACGCGTACCACCGGTTGAAAAGCCCTGCTGTAAACTGCTTAGAGAAGGCTGTAGAGCACCATGAAGTGGTATATAAGTCTAAGTGCTATTGCTAGTGCTATGATTATGGCCCATCCAATATTGGGGTTAAAAAAAAATCCGCTTACATTTTAATGTTCATTCTGGTAACATCAAACTCATCTTTTCCACAAAGGATGACCCAACTGGTTGTCTCTTTAGGTATAAGATCATGGAATCCCAGATTCAACTCCATCTTCAATCATGGATACTCAATGGTTGACTTTTTTTCTCTTTCAGGTCAACCTACATCACTGGTTTGTATTGCCTGCTTTTGCTGACAAAATTCTATCAGACACATCCTGACAGCATTTAATACCGATGGCCTGTGTAGCCACACAGCACCCTCTTCCTATACATTGGACAGAATAGCCCTTTATTCTGCCACCTGTTGTAAATTTCTTTTTTAAAAATAAAATAGAGCATTTAGTATATTAAAATACATAACTAGTAGGCCAAAACTTTTAATTTGACAGGTTTCTTAGCACTGATGTTTGCACAGTTTCGGTTAAAGCCAACCATCAAACTTCAAGATACACAATTTCTAAGGTATCTGTTTGCAATCATTGCTTAAGCAACAGAAAATGCCAGATTCAAATTTCGAATCCTAGATTGTATCCAGGATTCAGTCAGGATTACCAAGGATAAATGCTATGCATTTGTTTTATTGCATGTTTCCTTTGAAAGCTAATGGATTACCAGCATATTACCCTTTGCTGGCAAAACAACTAAATCTATACATGGCGACTAATTTAATATACAGCAGAAAGAAAGCAGATATCCTATATTTCCATGGGGAGAAGAACATAGTAGGGATCCCATTTTTTCTTGTTAAGGCATCTGAAAACCATACATAATTCTTATAGTTGAACAGAATTAGGTCAGAGAAAGATATATTTATCTCTAGACTAGTTTCTATATATTAAGTTTTCCAATCTGTACCTTAGCCCAAAGTGACAAAAGTCACAGATTGTACTTATCAGGAGTTTGCATGATGTCACTTGTAAAAATACCCTGTGGTGAAATATGCTGGCCATGTGCAAATGCCTCTCAGAATCAGAATCACTTATCAAAACAGGTGGGAATACTTTAAATTGCCTGCTTTGTCTGTTTTTAATCAGTCTGAAAAGACATTGTGCCATTTGAAATATCCAGAGACAGAGAGCAAAAATAAATAAATGAAAGATTAGAATTAATGTTGATGCTTTAAAAATGGAAGGGAAAAGGGGGAATTTAGTCCAGACCTATTCATGTAACTCCAGACATTTATACTCTGGAATTTTTACTTTATAATTTACAATTTTGTAGGCATGGTAAAAATAAGATAACACCACCTTTGTATCTAAAGTACGTTTAGCGCTGTCTGCTTAAAACACTCCCTTTTATTGCAGCTTCAACTCTTGGTCTAATATCATACATGGTACAACTTCACAGTAGACAGTATGCTTCATTGCTTTATAAAAAAAAACTTTACTATGAAATTCTCTGTCATTGTTTTCAGCTACATTTATTAAAATACTGCATTTATTAAAGTACTGATTAATATATTGTAATTTCATTTAATAATTTAAAGGCAGCATTTATCATATAAAATTTAAATAGAAATATTTAAATTTAAATTTCAAAAAGGGCTGATGAAGACTGAATAATTATTTATTTTGGAGGGTAAAAAAATAAGTCAAACATATGCACAGAATTTCAGTGGAAATGTTTATATGACAGTTTGTGGCTTATGTGGACTAAATTAACTCATTGCAGGGGGCATTTAATTTGCCTTGTTTCTGTTAATGATTAATTAAATTATATTTTAAAATACAGTAGCTCTTGTCGCAATTGGTAGCTAGATTACTTTGTTCCAATAATTAACTTTTGTAAACTAAACAAGTTCAGCAAGAGCCCAAATGGGAACAGAAGAGATTGTTTTATTTTCTTCTATTGTTTAAACTAACATTTCTCAAACTTTTCAAGACTATAGAACACAAACTATTTTGAACAATAAAAAAACTATGTTAAAAATAATACAAGGCTTACAGAAATGTTTAATAACTATTTTAGCTTGTATTTAAGACACTGCCTATAATTCTTAATGGGATATATGAGTATACATTTGAAAGCAACAATATCTGAAGTGAGCTTTGTAACCCAGGATGTCTTAGACTCGGGATAACATTCAGCTACACATTTGGTCTTGGTTATAAAGAGCTGAAAATCCACAATCACGGACAAAGGCTTTATGTGTGATGGTGAAGTTTTGAAGGAAGAAACGGATGTTTGAAGAAAGAAGTAAACTGAAGGAGGAGTTAACACCTGCTGATTTTGCATATGGCGTCACACCATAAACTTTGTTGCTATCAGCACAATGCATGCAGAAAAGGAGTAAGATGCAAAGGCAGCTGCTTTCCTCGTTTTGACCTCCCCAGCCCTTTGCAGACACCACTGACCCTGGCTGTGGATATTAAAGTATTGACAGGCAAATGCTCTGGCTTCTGCAGTCAGAATTTAAGAATCATTAGCCAGTCGACAAAATTAACTTGATATATCGGAGGGGGGGGGAATTCTTCAAATACGGATAGATAGGAAGCTAGATAGTTTAAAAATATACAAGTATGCGCTAAATATACAGTATACTGATCATAGCCACTTGTCTCTTGCCCCTTGAGATACAGAAATGTTTCTCAATAGCAAATGTGGTCTTCAAGTAAAAATTTTATGGAATCTAGCTTATGCAAGAAAGGGAAATAACATTAAAAAAACATACAGTTAAGTCCTTTTATTTTACTATTTCACAGAATTTATTTTAAACAATTATTTGAATAGCAGACGCATAACCTATTCAAGCCTCAGAAAAGCCAAGTGAATTCCAAAATTATTATTAATTCTAGTAATAAATAATCGTTGTATTGTTGCAACCGTGTGGGGTGGGGCAGGGTTTTTAATGATTTTATTAGGTAACGGATTTTTTAAATGTTGTAAGTCATCCGGAGTCACTTATGTATGAGTTGGATAGTAATATAAATTTGTTAAATAAATAAAATAAATAAATAATAAATTAAATAAATAAATAAATAAATAATAAAATAAATAAAGCCTTTGCTCAGTATGTTACCAAACTCATTGCAAATGATGACTATATAAACCTTATCGATCTTGATTTGAAACAAAAGTTTTCATTGTGTCAAATATTAGAATAAACTCATTAAAAGAATGAAAAAGTACAGATTTGCCCTACCCATCAGATTTTAAGAATTAATTAAAATTTAGCATGGTAAGAATACATAAGGTTTAAATCTTACAAATGCAAGCTACAATACAATGAACTGCTATGAATTAACTTTGGATGGATTAAACTCATTCTTGGAATGTTATTACTGAGTGCATGTTGTAAAGAAATAATGACCTTTCTGTTTGCACTTTAGCTAAATAACTTTAATTTACTTTTAACCAGAATGAATGGAAAGAAAGGGACAACACTTCAAACTGTGGCATTCTAAACATAATTAGCCTGAATTATGCGTATTTTACAATGCAGAATCTGGTTGCTGGCATAAAGGATAATTCTGTATTAAGGTTATTTAACTGCTTAATTTATATGGTAATTAGCACAGTATATTCAAAGTCAAGTCTTCCAAACTCAAGATGCCGCAATAATAAAAACTGAAGTGTGTTATAATATTGCTGAAATGCTAACTAAAATTTTATTTATCTCTTCTTCCAACTATAAAAACACTAGTTCCTGTTAGGACTAGTGTGGAATTTTAATAGCAGTGCATAGACAGCAATTATGTAACACATGGGCAAAACAACAGAGTTTCACATCATTTAATAAACCCTTGAGATTTCCTTAGTTCCAGTTCTCTCACTGGCTAGATTTTATGGTCTGCTGGCTCCATCTGACCTTCAGAATACCCGAGTACATCCATAACAAAAGCGGGAAAACATTGCTAGAAACAAATGATATAGATTTGCATTTGATTTATTTGATGAACAAGATATAGTGAATATTTATGATATAATGAAAAGGATTTGCTCAGTGACTTAGTCTTTGTGAATAAATTTGCTTCAATCTATTATTCTTACAAAGGCAACAGCTTTGAGACCTAAATACAGAGTGGAACATCTACGAACAAGGGTTTCCACTTCACTTCAATGAAGAGCAGCTTCTCTTTCCTTTCCACAACAGGAGTGTAGCCTTATAATAGATTAATCAAATTCCCTGTAATTTGATAACTTGTGTAAAAGTAAAACTATCAAATTACAGGGAATTTGATTAATTATTATATTACTGCTTGCAGTCTCCAATAACAAAATGAACAGATTGAGTGTGGGGAGGGATCAAAGTTGGTGGTCTTAATATTCGTTCATGTATATATATTGTTTTCTTATTTAATTTACAGTCTGTCTGTCTGTCTGTCTGTCTCTCTCTCTCTCTCTCTCTCTCTCTCTCTCTCTCTTGTTTTTAGGCAAAGATAGTATAGGCACATTTGTGAACAGGTCCCAAATACAATTGTTTAACTAAGCTTTGTTGTTTGCTTGCAGATGTTTCATTACCAAACTAGGTAACATCTATAGAGTGAGCTATGTCTGTTATTCCACTATGAGTAACTACTGCTGTTTTAAAAAAATAAATGGAATAATTTTGGCCCTAAATACTATCATTTAAAACAAGATTTGGATTTATTTTATCTTTGATTAGCTGTAAAATTCAATTTATTCTACCTGATTATGGAAAATAATGCTTACTTTTTGAACAAATCGGGATATCTTGTGGCTTGATTTTCTGATTCCTTAATTTATGACTTCAGTGAATTAGCATTTAACCTTAGTTGCACTAAACCAGGGGTCTCCAACTCCCAGTCCATTTACCAGTACCGGGCCGCGGCATGCCAGAAACCGGTCCGCGCAAACAAGCAAGGCCGCATCCGCGGGATGCAGGCACTACATGAAACGACGCCCCCTCTGGTCCACGGAAAAACCTTTCTCCACGGAACCGGTCCCTGGTGCCCAAAAGGTTGGAGACCTCTGCACTAAACAATTTGTTCCTAAGCAATAACAGAACCTCCAGTCACATGTAAAAAGAGCAATGGAAAGAGCAAAGTTATTATAGCTGCAGAAGATCTATATGCAAAATCTGACTGTAAAATAACTTCAAAAATGTGATTAAAATAATTTGTTGGCTAATAACTGTTTTCTGCTGCATATTCTTTATAAAAGAAAAAAACATGAGGGCCACTGCTGACCTTACATAACCTCACGGCACCATGGGATTTCTATGGACTAAGAAAATGAATTAAATTAACTCCGCAAGTTAATTAATTTGGCTTCTGCTCAAAGCATATACTCTGACAATATTTTCACAATATTTCTTTTTGTGCTACCAGATGGGACAGCTTCCCACTGACAGGAACTGTAAGGTGAAAGAACATTGAAAAAAGAATAACAGTCCCAGAGAAGAAGAAATGAATTGAGCTCAAAACAATCAAGGGTAGATTAAGACTTGATAAGGATGTTGCTTTTCTTTCATTGATTTAAAGCATAATTATTTGGGTTACGATGGTGGTTAAGTCCCTATTATTTTTTGGGTTTTTTTCTTCTAGTCAGCTGTATTTTTTTTCATTAATAATGTCTATATTAACTGTAAGCAACCCAGAGTCACTGTAGATTCGCAAGCCTCAAACTTGATATAATAACATCTATATTTTGTCCTCCTGTCTTTGGCCTTGAATCCTTCCATCTTTTCCCCGACCCCACCCCTTGCAGATGTCAATTTCTCTGCTCATACAGTACAGTCAGCTTTTTAGCTTGCTATTGGACCGTCTGCAGTGTTATATAATGGTATAAACAACTATTAGCACTTATTTTTGTACATTCATTCTGCAATCCTAACAACATCACAGATTTGTATATTATGAAAATACTTTCTTAGTTGAGTTTTAATAATGAGTTCAAGAAGCCATTCTTAGCAAATGCAATGATTTACATATGTATGTGCAAATGCTGTCATTTTATATTTGTGCCTTGATGTCTGCAGCAAATAAACAAGGTACAGAATTTGCATAATGAAATAATGCATATTTGCCTTCTCTTGTCCTCCCGGCAGATGATCCTTCAAAAAAGGTCTTGCACAAAGTTATTAAGTAAAATGAGTAATAAAGTAAAATAACTCAAATCTAAATGCAAAAAGCAATTGCAAGACTTGCAGAATGTATATAATGCTGGTATGTGCATATGAGGAAAGGAGACTGAAGAAGGCATGATCCTTAGTATCACAGATATCTCAAGCATCTCTCCATTTTCATCTACACTACATTGGTAAATCTGCAACTGAATAAGAGTCATTGTTTTTCTACCATAATGCAACTTTTTTCTTGCACATAAACTGTTCCACTACCTCACATATCTCCTTTGAAAATGAGGGTCAAAAGTACCAAAGAGTTTTCACAGCATAAAGAAATGCCAACCTGGCTCTAGGTTATGCAACAATGCAGGTGGTTTATATGTTTATAATTTAATAAGTGAAGAATAGTTTCTACTTCCTTAATGTCTTATGGGCATTCTCTCAAAGTCAAGAAAAAATGTCTGGTATGCAGTGAAGGAGTGGTAAGTACCTGCTAAGCAAATTCCAAGGAACAATGTTATACTAATCAGACCTTGAAACTGACCTGTGAACATTCATTGTATTTTAATGAATCAGTAGCCCAAAGCATTCCAAAGCACTGGTTATTGCAGACTAAGCCACCAATGTCCAGACTTGTATTCCATAAATAGCAAGGCTCAGTGACCGAGTGGGAGAAAGGGAGCAAAGGTCAACAACAAAAAGAAATTACAAGCCTGAATTAGTTTTGTTTGGAGGTTTGGCTACTCACTAAATTGACATTACAAAACCGATATAAGCTACTGTATTGCCATTCTACCAAGGAACTTTGTGACCATAAATTTTGATGAAACGGTACCTTGCTCTTTGTTTGCACAAGGGCAAATCCCATGTTCTGAGATTAATTTATGTTAAAATGCAAGGTCAGCTTAGGTGGCAATCTACCTCTCAAATATAAAAAGTGAAAGTACATGTAAATGTAAAAAGTGAAAACAATGACAGGTAAACATTGATTCATTCAATCAATGTCTCTTATTTTCAGTTTGGCTTTTCTTACCCTACTTTAAATAAGATAAAGCTTTTTTTTTCTTACAAAAAATCTCACTGTTCTTTGCGTTAACTGAAGGCTCTTGCTGAATAAGAATGCTCCATGGGAATCATTAATACAGGGATGTAGCATCTTTTCAAGACATTTTTTAGTCTTTCTCCCCCTTCTACTCCCTTCAGTTTTTAAAGCGGGGACATACACAAAGAGATTATTGTTGTCTTTTTAGCCTCTAGTATTTCTATTGGTTTATTGGTCTTCCAATATGAAGTTGAAGAAGCAGCACAGAAAAAATATTGACACTTCTGAAATTTGGTGTTAGAGAAGATTCCTGAGAATACTACGAACAGTCCAGAAAACAAACAAATGGATCATCAAAAAAAATCAGTCCAGAGTTCTGAGGCGCAAATGACCAGGCTCAAATTATCCTATTTCAAGTACATTATGGAAAGACTTCACTCTCTGGAGAAAGCTCTAGTGCTGGGAAAAGTGGAAAGAAAGAGAAGAGAATGACCAAGAGCAGGGTGGATGGATTCAATTATATTAGTGATGGGTACACTGGAAGACCTGAAGGATCAGGTTAGGAGCAGATGATTGTGGAGAAAATCAATCTATCTGGTCACTAAAAGTTGACTCCAACCTGATGATGCATAAATCAATTTGATATAGTTTTAGCTGCATACAGTGTGAAGATAGGAAATAAAAAGAAAAGTTTTTTTTAAATATCTTTAGAAAGCTGTTTTTAGTAATAGATTGTAATTGATCATACAATCTAATCTGTTTCATTTTATCTAGACATGTTATAGTTATAAATAAGCAGAATACACATTTATTTCTAATCTACTTAGACACTTCGTTATAATTTATCTGATGCTAAGATCACAGGAGTATTGCAACAAAACAATTACTGATTCATCTAATCAGTATATGCAATTTTCACTTATGCTTCGTATATAATATTTATAAAAATTATAAACTTTAGGAGACTTACAGTTTCTTCTAGGTTTTTAAGCTGTTGATTGATTTCTTTAAGCCTGTTGTGTTGATCACGTTCTTCTTTAGTGTCTCTTAAGATCTTTTCACCTGGAATTTTCAGCTTTCTATTTGCATAAGCCAAGGATTCCTTTACAAAAGGAAATGATAATAAAAAGTACTGAATTTTAAAAGGAAAAGAAAAGGAAACAATCTCGACCAACCCTTTGTTACTGAAGCATAGTCACCATACATTAAATGCCTTCTACAGATTAGCCTGAGTTCCAGTTCAATTCTGTGTGCTAAGTAAAATTCATTTGGCATTAGCTAAAATTTGAGTTTTATTACAATATAATTAGAGTATATATAGTGCTATAGAAAATGTAAAGTTGTCCCATTTCTGTTCCAAAATAAAAATCAAAATTAGTCATGCCAGCAATGATAAAATAATTTAAACTGCTAATTAGAGTATGGTCTTTTCTAAAATCCTAATTAAAATATTAACTTTTCTTGGCAAAATTAGGAACCTATGTATAAATCAGATTTTCAAAAAAAAATTCAAATCTATTTACACAGTGAACTTAACTGGGGCAGGGGGGATGGTATTAATTGTGTCATGTAAGCAATCTATTATAACAAATTACTCACAACAGCCAACCCCAACCAGCACTTCATCTCCCAATGACCCTCACCTGATGTAACCTCCCCATCACAAGACCTATCATAAGACTCTCGCTTGACACAGCCACACCTGGCGCATCATAAGACCTTGACCTGATGTGACCTCACTACCACAAGACCTACTGACCACACGAAGCCCTTATAAACAGAAGAACATTAACACTGACATCCCCTAAACTCCGCTGAAGACGTTACCTAGCCAGGTAACGAAACGTTCAGAAACCAACCCACAAGCTAGGAGAACGAACCTTCACCCTCAAAAAATAAAAGCTTAGCAGGTTTACTAAAAATTCATTGGGGAGTTATTCTGTAATCAGTGTTTCCCATAACATTTGTAAGAATTATTACATATGTGCATTCAGAATTACTGCAAGCTGTGAACTATGTATACATATGCAATAATCTCTTTACACTGCATTTGCCCTACATTTCAAAAAGTGTGTGAAATGAACCTATTCTTATCTGTTGATTATCAGGATTAGAAAACTGAACAAGAGACAAGAAGAATATTCTTCATCACTGGAATGAAAGTTTCAACAAAGTTCAGCTTTTTACTTTCTTTACATCTTCTCACTTGATGCTATGACATCTTTTATATCTCAAGTCAGTATTTGGCAAATATGAATGATCAAAGTTGGAAGCTGGATGGCTTTTCAAAATTTGCCAAAAAAACCCACAATTCAAATCTTAACTAAAACTGTACATTTATTACATAAGGCATACTTTTCTTCCAATATTGTGTAGTTTAAGCTAAACCACTGAATAGAATTTAAACTATTTAGAGTTGATGAACCACAGAAAAATTGTTAGTAGCATTTCTAGAACAGAGTCAACAGGTATGCCAGTGAAACCAATGTTTTTCCAACTGTCTAGGTTTACCGTTATTAGCTTGTTGAAATAATGAATGGATTTACAGTACATATCATATGAAGCCATGATTTGTTGGACCTAGTTTTGTTAAATAAATCACAAACAGATGGATTCACCCAACATAACTCATTACTCATCTTATAAACAGGTTCGCTCTCAAATCAGAGCGATCCTCAGAGGTATCCGCAGGAGGTAAGGGGCAGGGGCAAATAATAAAAGCTGTGTTGTACTATCACAATGCAAGCTCTTTAAACACAAAATGGTATTGAATATTAAGTTCACAGAACACTGTCTTCTGTATATTTCCTATATTCTGATGAGTAGTACATAGAAATATATAATGTTACATGTTAAATTGTTAATTAAATCCTTTCCTTACAAAGCTTATGAACTTTTGAGATTGTATAAAACCAGGGGGTCTTGGTCCATGGCTTGAAAACCTCGAACATAATGCTTCACCCAAAAAAGAAAAACATTACAAACACCTGAATTCTTTTAAGGCACAGATTGGAATATTCCCATATCCCCAAACTACTTGCTTCCACCTTTTGCTGATTTTGCTGGACTCCACCAATCCTAATTCTGTAAGTGACCTATACTCTTGGGTTTATTAGGAAATACAGAGTATCGAGAAGAAATCTGTATTTTTCTGGGCTTATGGGTTATTGGCATAATGGCACGGCAAAATAAAAGTGATCTAAGAAGATAAAGCAGCAAACATCGGTACTAGAAAGAGAAATTTATTCAGGGAATGGGAGGAAAGGAATCAAAATATTCACAGCAGCTGGGAAAAGATCTCTATTTTGGACTGGCTCAGAATTAACAAATAAATCTGGAGGAGGAGAATTGAAGAAAAACAGGGAAGAATCCCCCCAATTATTAGAAATGAAGTGCCTTGGGGGGGGAGAACTAAGAAAGATTATTGATGTCCGCTGAGTTATATTAGGAGTTTCTTTTAAGGACCAAATGAAAGCAGTTGAAGAGTACAAATCTCAGACTTCCCAGTCCTCAACCACATTTCCTTAATATAACTCTTTATGAGAAACATACTTTCCTGTCTGATTGAATTTATTACAGAATCTATATCAATTAAAAAAGAGATTAAATGCCAATATTGTCAAAAGAATAATAATTTTTAAAAGTATAATATTGTCACAGCAAGGCATCCTCTAGCTATTCTGTACCTGATAAATTTTACTGGAAGCTTTTGAACAGGAGCCCTGAAATACAGACAAATCTCCATCAGATATTATTATTTTGAGTTTAGCATCGATTTCCACAAGGTGATGATATTCCATTGGTTCGGGTGTATATCCTTCACCTGGTACTAATATTCCAGTTGTTTCTTCCTATTAAAATAAAATGAAATAATTATTTCCCCCCTCAAATTACAGAACTAAGACAAAAAAATAACTTCTAACTTAAGAATAGAATATATGATATATTACAAGGGAAACATTGTCTTTAGGAAAAAAGTGCAGAATCAGAACCAATCCTGTATACATATTAAAGCACCAGTTTGATAGCTAGGACTGATTACAAATAATACACAAAGGGTAAGTGCAATGTTCAGAAAATCATTTCCTCAAGCAAATGACTAAATTCCTAACTTTAGTACATTGATTTCCAAACAAATGCATAATATGTTCTAACTGTCTTGAATGCATTTGGGTCAATATAAAAGGGGGGGGAAATGACATTGCCATAGGTGTATACTACAGGCCACCCAACCAAACAGAGGAAATAGATGAACTTTTTGCTAGTCAGCTAACTAATGTATGTAGAAGCACATCACAATAGTTGGGGGACTTTAACTACCCTGACATCAACTTGGAACAAACTCTGCACCAAGTGGACGATCAACAGTTCCTGCAAACCTAGGCGTACACTTTGTCTCCCAAAAAGTAGAGAAGGAACAGGGATTAGCCATTGTTGATCTAATTCTCACTACAGGGATGAATGAATAGAAGGTGTTGAAGCCACAGAAACTTGGGAGGATGTCATGCATTTGGAATTCAACATTATGGAACACCAGCATAGAACAAGTCAAACTAGAGTCTTGGACTTTAAGAGAGCTAATTTCAATAAACTTAGAGAGGGTTTGGGAAGGATTCCATGGATGAGAATCCTCAAGGGGAAAACAACTCAAGAAGCTTGGGAAATTTTGAAAAGTGAGATAATAAAAGCCCAGTCTAGCACAATACCAACAAAGAGGAAAAATTATAGCTCTCAAAAGAAACCAGCATGGCTGCATAAAGAACTCTCTGATAAATTGAAAGATAAAAGGGACAAGTATAGAAAGTGGAAAGAGGGGCACATAACTAAGACAGAATATCAGCAAATAGCCCGAGCCTGCAAAGATGAAGTGAGGAAAGCTAAGGCTCATAATGAACTAAGGCTTGCGACCAAAGTCAAAAATAACAAAAAAAGCTTCTTTCAACATGTAAAAAACAAGAGAAAAGTGAAGGAAATGATTTGTCCACTAGTGGGTGAAAGTGGCAAAAAGGTGACAAGCAACAGGGAGAAAGCAGAACTATTTAACTCATTTTTTGCATCTGTCTTTACACAAAGGGAAAAAACAGACCAACCTACCAAAAATAGTGCCATAAAAAACAGAATAGAAATGCAAGTTAAGATAGGCAAGAAAACGGTAAGTGAGCACCTGTCCAGCCTAGACGAGTTCAAATCACCAGGACCAGATGGATTACACCCCAGGGTTCTCAAGGAACTGGCAGATGTGATCTCAGAACCATGAACTATATTTTTCAAAGATCCTGGAGCACTGGGGAATTACCGGAGGACTGGAAAAGAGCTGATGTAGTTCCCATCTTCAAAAAAGGGAAAAAAATGGACCAGGAAATTACAGACCTATCAGCCTGACCTCAATACCTGGGAAGATTCTGGAAAAGATAATCAAACAACGAATCAGCGAACACCTAGAGGCAAACAAAATCACTACTAAAAGCCAACATGGGTTTGTCAAAAACAGATCATGCCAGACAAACTTATTGCATTCTTTGACCAAGTGACAAAATTAGTGGATCAGAGGAATGCTGTGGATATAATTTACTTGGACTTCAGTAAGGCATTTGATAAAGTAGATCACAACCTACTACTTGATAAGATAGAAAAATGTGGGTTAGACAGCATCACCACCAGATGGATTCGTAGCTGGCTGACCGGCCGTACTCAGCGTGTGGTCCTCAATGGAACCGCATCTACATGGAGGGAAGTGTGCAGTGGGGTGCCCCAGGGCTCTGTTCTGGGCCAGTGCTCTTCAACATCTTCATCAACGATTTGGGACGAGGGATAGATGGGGAACTCATCAAATTTGCGGATGACACCAAGCTGGCAGGAATAGCCAACACTCCAGAAAGACAGGCTTAAGATACAGGAGGACCTGGACAGACTTGAACATTGGGCATCTAACAAAATGAAATTCAATGGTGAAAAAAGTAAGGTTACATTTAGGCAAGAAAAACCAAATGTACAGGTATAGTATAGGGGGTACCTTGCTCAATAGTAGTAACTGTGAGAGGGATCTCGGAGTCCTAGTGGACAATCACTTAAATATGAGCCAGCAGTGTGCTGCAGCTGCCAAAAAAGCCAACACAGTGCTGGGCTGCATTAACAGAGGGATAGAATCAAGATCACGTGAAGTATTAATACACTTTACAATGCCTTGGTAAGGCCACACTTGGAATACTGCATCCAGTTTTGGTCACCACGATGTAAAAAAGATGTTGAGACTCTAGAAAGAGTGCAGAGAAGGGCAACAAAGATGATTAGGGGACTGGAGCTAAAGCATATCAAGGAACGTTTGCTGGAATTGGGTATGTCTAGTTTAATGAAAAGAAGGACTAGGGGTGACATGATAGCAGTATTCCAATATCTCAGGGGTTGCCACAAAGAAGAGGGAGTCAAGCTATTCTCCAAGGCGCCTGAGGGCAGGACAAGAAGTAATGGATGGAAACTAGTCAAGGAAGAAGCAACCTGGAAAGGAGAAACTTCCTGACAGTTAGAACAATTAACCAGTGGACAACCTTGCCTCCAGAAGCGGTGAATGCTCCAACACTGGAAGTTTTTAAGAAGAGACTGGACAGCCATTTGTCTGAAATGGTATAGGGTTTCCTGCCTGAGCAGGGGGTTGGACTCGATGACCTCCAAGGTCCCTTCCAACTTTATTATTATTATTATTATTATTATTATTATAGTAAGATAAATAATTAAAATATTTTAGGGAAGGGATTGATAAGTCCTAACTGATCTTTGGAGTCTTCTTTCTCTTAGTTTGGTTATTTACTTGCAGACTCTTCATTATGTTTAATATTCTCTTTTATTAGTAACTAATCTTACCCTGTCTATGAAAAAAAATGATTTTTTCATGATAAAATGGGATAAAATATTTGGTTACAACATACAAATGTAACAGTGCGAGAACATGTGGGTCAAAAGACTGAAATTTATCTATGTTATAAACTTAAAGAATTTCTATAAAATGATGTATCATTGATATTATCACTGGAAAAAATATCTAGAATGTATCAAGGTACTTCAAATTTTATGTTGGAAATATAAACAAGAGAAGATATTTAGTATAATTGGTGGATATGCAAAAAAGCCAGAAAATTTTGGACTCAAATATATATAATACAGAAGATTTGAAAGATTAATATACAATTGAAACCAGAAGTTTTTCTTTTGTGTCTGATGAATAAACAACTAAAAAGTACCATGGGAATTTTGTTTTTATATATGATAACTGTACTGACATTATTATATGCACAAAGATTGAGAGATTTGACATTATCCACAGTGGAAGAATGGATAGTGAAGATGACAGAACTTGCTGAGATGGCAAAACTGATTACAAAAAGGACATTGTTTAAATTTAATTGTGACTGGAAACTCCTTATTGACTTTTTGTGTGAAATAGAAATTAATAAAATTATATTTGGCTTCGATTATTAGAAAAAATAATTATATAAAAATGCATGTCATGCTGTACCTACAAAGAGGTTAATTTACTTTTATATGTATAACTGCTATATAAAAAAATCAGAAGTTATTTCTTTATACTTTTTTCTTTTTTTCTTTTTCTTGCACATTTAGCTTTGTCTTTTTCCTATCTCTTTTTCCTTCTCTTTCTTCTAAACATTAGTTCTTGTTAGCGTTTATCTTTTTCCTTCAAATTTTTAATAAAGTTATATGAAAATGAATATGTATTTCTGTTGACAATCCATACTCTGATAAATCAGAGCATGCATTTCCATTATGTATTAAAGTCATATGCACTTTAAATGAATTGTAGTTTTGGAAAAGTGGAAGACTGTTATGTCCTCTAATGAGTTCTTAGAACTTTTTAAAATATTAACAAAAAAGCCTCCAATGCCACATTTCCAAATTACAAGTGCACCCCCTACTGGCATATAAATACATAGCAAACATAGAATGACCCAGATTACTCAGGAAATTCTACATGTCTTCAGCTGGGAACAGCGGTTGCTTCTTCACAAATCTAAATTGTTGAAGTGATGATCTTAAAAGAGATGTTTGGACCATCAATGCCATGTAGGAATCAAATATCACATCTGCCACAAGAGCATTCAGGCAATTATGTATATAGAACAAGCTGTATAACTTTTTTGATAATGGGTCTATGAACAGGTGAGCACAATAAAGAAACTACTTGGAAGTACCTCCACATGTCAGTGTTGGTTCCTTTGGCCTTACATTAATCTTGCCAGACTCAAGACAACAATCTGCATAACTACTAGATATAGTAGTTGTGAATTACTAGGGAGGGTCCACCTTCCTCCTTTTCCTACATATCAAAGACTGCAAGCTTTTCTATTTCTGCTTTCTGGGGAAGGGCTCTTTCCTCCTGTGACTACATTCTGCCACAGATATATCCACTGACTAGAACGGGTTCTATCCCCCACTGGATCACACTCATAACCAATGATTGATTTATCTGAGCAAGTTGTACTGGAATGAGTCTCTGGCTTATGTCCCATGAAAGATGCATATCAATCCCAGGTTCACTTAAGTTGTAATGAAAGTCAGTTATCCCCCACCCTTAGCTCCATTCTCATAACCAACAATAATAGTTAGTAGGTTCCTTCCTCCTGGCTCTAAGACTCTAAGTAGGCCTCCACATAGATGGAGATGATGCCTGGATGACAAAAGTTCAGGTGTAGAGAGGACTCTTCCCTGCTTCATGCCATTTCCCACATCAAGTCAGAAGCTAGGATACTTGCTTGTTACAGGAAAATTGGATGTTATCTGAATAGAACTACATAAGGCAGGTAAACGCAAAGGTACATGATTACATGTATATTGCTGAAGTTTGTGTATAAGCACTGGATACTATGAGCATGAAATTTAAAGAGTACCAATATAATGCTGATTTGAGCTCGTTTGTTGAGTTTGTAAATGCAATGTATGCATGCTTTTGTATCTTGCTGATGTTACATTTCAGGATGCCTTTAAAAGTGAAGAAAATTTCCATTGTTTCCAAAGGTTGGAACACATTTTGATTTTCATTCTGACAGAAGAAGGGAAAACAAATTAAAGTTTTATTCCTTTGCAACACAGCAGATTTGGAACATTCATTGCAAAGTATTTTGCTCCAAACGTAAAACAAAATACGTTTCCATTTTCTTTAACTCCTACAATCTCCTGAGGTAATTTGAAAGAGAGTAAATGGTCCTAAATCACATACTGAATTTCATGATCAATTGAAGACCTGAATGTGGATCACCAATCCTGGGCTAATACCTTCTCCACAATACCATATTAGTTTTTCTCATTGTATCAGCAGAAGCCCAAGAAGACAGCACTACAGTGAATTATTTGGGTTGCACAGAGCTTTGAATCAATATTATTAGTTCATACCTCAGCTTGAAGTTGATTGCTATCATTTTCTGTATCTTTCAGTAATTCGGATAGTCTCTGTCTTTCTTCATCTAGCATAACAACTTCACTTGATGAATCTTTGGCCAGCTGCATAAAGAGGAAAGCAATTTGGAAATTGATAGTTTTGTGAGATCAATAATAGTCTTTTGAAAATCAGTAAGGATTAGAGTTGTGCATGCTTCATGGATATGGATAAAAGATGTGCTTTCGATCTTGCACATCTCTCTGCTAATTCAATAAAGCAACAGGCTTTTTTCGGATTTCTGACCAAGACAGAAGAAAGAGGCTGCAACTTTAAGGTGTGATTCCTTAAACAGTAACATCTTTTTTTCAGGTTGATGTGGAACTGTGGAAAAAATGGGCTACCTACAGTAAATGAATATTGTAGAGGTGCTGCACTTGATAGGCTCCAAAGCATTTCTTCCAAATCATTTTTGAACCAAGCACATTCTGAATAAAGAAGGAAGAGGACTAGCTATGCATGTAAAATACATGTAGTCCTAGATTATCAACCACATTTTGGGACTCCCAAATTGGTCACTAAGTGAAGCAGCTGCTAAGTGGGAAATTACATGACCATAACTGAGCTTTCCATCGAAGCTGACAAGAGTAACCAGTTTCATACCATCAGCTTTTGTTTGCCTCCTAACTGATCTCTTGCCCTATAAAATGCTCACTGCAGTGCCTGATAATAAACAAGAAGGAAATTAATGTTTGTATTTACAATCACTGGAGAGAAATAGATTAGAAAAGAGTAATCACATCAAAAGCAATGCATTGATGTCAGCAGCCAGTTGGCAAACAGCCTGTGTATTCACCATTGTGTGCCTCTTTACTGTACTCTCCTCTAATCCCTTCAACTGCCATCTCTCTGTTCTGCTGGAGGATGGGGGGCAGAGGAGAGATTGCCCACAGAAATTACTTGACAGGGCCCTTTTTTCCAAGGACACTGAGGGGAGAAGAGGGGTTGCAGTTGGTACATGGGAAGAGAAAGAGGGCAGAAAAGCACTGGAATGATTTTGACTGGTGGCCATCAATTAATTACTTTCCCAATGGGGCGCTGCACCATGATGGAGCTCAGGGATAGAAGAGAATAAATGGGCATACAATGGCTGCTGAATACCTCAATGTTCCTGAGAGTTTTATCAGCACATTATTTTTCATGTCTATTCCCCATTGTGTGCCTGCTTACTCTCTTCTAATCTCTTCTTCTCCAATCTCCCCATTCTGCAAAAGTAGAAAAAAAAAGAAAAACAACAGGTCAGACGCAGGACAATATATATTAATTGTAACAGAGATCACATGACTGGGGGAGGCTGAGAATGTCATAAATGTTCATAAATTGTTCATAAATTTATTTTTAGCACTGTTGTAACTTTGAATGATTGCTGAACAAGTAGTCAATAAGCTGGACAACCTTTACTCTTAAGTTGGCAGTACGTGTGCCAGATGCTACATAAATTCCATAGAAATCTTTTGGCAGCATGGCTTCCACCACATCATTCATAACTGAATGTTGTAAACTTTGTAAACATTATCAATAAACGTCACATAAAATAAGAACAACTTTAAATAGGATGTGCAATTAAGAGAGGACATTCCATTATGTAGATATAATTACATAGTGGTTTAAAAAAAATCTACTTTTCCAGCAAAACCTGATACTGAAAACAATTAGAATCCAATCATTAATCTCTTATATATTTCAGATAAACTGTAGAGAAATTTTTAATAAGGTGATTTTCTAAATGAGTAACAAGATAAAGCTTAACAAAGAATTCTTTTCCTATGTTTTGTAACAAAGGCCTTTAAATACATACCTCTATGTTCTTTTTAACAAAGTTTGGGTTTTTTTTAAGGCTTGCTGCATTTTTTGGCCAAGTGTTTTCCATTTTCTTCCCTGAACTTCTTGTTACACTATCAGCTGAATCACCTTCAGATATTGAAACAGAAAAAGTATTGAAGGAAACAAATAATATAGAAAAAATTATCCATCTCAATTAAATTTCTGAATTGCATTTC
The DNA here is from genome assembly GCA_023970755.1 of Azemiops feae. Taxonomy (NCBI): domain Eukaryota; kingdom Metazoa; phylum Chordata; class Lepidosauria; order Squamata; family Viperidae; genus Azemiops; species Azemiops feae. The sequence goes on along the minus strand of JALGBA010000025.1, from coordinate 881,762 downwards.
ACTATTTTATGTAAAATTCTTTATTTCATTACTATATTGTAGATTGTAAACTATGTTTTCAGTACTATCCCTAACGAAATATTACAGGCTTTACCGCAAACTCATTGATAGCAATAGCACTTAGACTTATATACCGCTTCATAGTGCTTTACAGCCCTCTCTAAGCAGTTTACAGTCAGCATATTGCTCCTAACAATCTGGATCCTCATTTTACCAACCTCGGAAGGATGGAAGACTGAATCAACCTTGAGCTGTTCAGAATCGAACTGCTGGCAATGGGCACTGAGTTAGCCTGCAATATTGCATTCTAACCACTGTGCTAGTGATTGCAATAGGAAGCACAAATTGCAGACAAAGAAAACCAATGTGAAATGCAAAGCCAAGCTAACCATTCTTGAATCCATAATGCATTTTTCTGTAAATAGAAGTGAACATGAAATTGAAACTTTTGATCTCACATCAAATGTAATAAAATGTGAGGGAAGGCTCATACAAAACAATTCTTGGAATAGGAAAACATAGTTTTTACAGTATTGTGTCTTAAATATTGCTGGGCCAATATTTAGGCAAAAGAAATGCTTCCATTTTATGCAGCCCATATAATAATAATAATAAAATAATAATAATCAATATAATCAAAAGGCATGCTTTCACACATTTGTTGTTCTTTTAAAATTGTATCTGGAGAACAAAAATGTATTGTACCTCGCTTTGTTTGTCTCCCGTTAGTCTCATAATTTTCTGGAGGAAGCTGAGTTTCAAATATGTTAAATGTTTCATTATCTTCGCAAGCAGAAAGATCTGTTAATGAAGCATATACTGTGAAATAAGAAAATTTCTATTCAGGAAGTGAGGGATCAGTGTGAATCTAAACTGATCCAAAGAGGCTGCTGGACTGGGATCTTTAGCAATGTTGTTAGGCTGAACCAAATTAGCTACAGTTATTACTTTCCCTGTATTTTCAAGGTGAATTTAAAAATAAAAGACATACTTGGTCAGGAAAGCATATGTTGTGGTACAATATCCAGTCCCAACCGATATGAAATGCAGGAGTTTGGAATTAGAGGACAAATTACCTTTTTGCTACTATATATCAAATAAGAGGGGTGAACAACCTTTTGACAACAAAAAGCTGCACTCAATGTTTGGGGGGGATGCTATGAACCACAGTGATAATACAACAATGCAAACTGGATGGATCTGATGGTTTTTTTAAATATGTAAAGAACATATGCTACAAATGTAATGTTTTCTAACCTAAATGGAAAGTAAGAAAGCCACCAATTTTCATCAATCACTTTCAGAGAAGGTTCTGAAAGTTGTTATGAAGGGTTCAAAGGCTGCAGGTTGCTAGCCCCATATTAGAATTAATACCAAAAATTTATTTTTTTTAATTCTTACCAGGTGTTCCTGATAATGGTGAGTTCAAAGCTAAAAATCTGCTAGTGTTTTCCTCCTCTTCAGTAATTATTGAAGAACTTCGGGATGTCATAGACTGTATTCAGGTAATGAAATACATATGTACATATAAGGATAAATGGATATCCCAGAATATTTATGGATACAGCTAAACTTTTCCTTACGTTTCTAAAGAGCTTCCACACACAACTGCAAGTTTTACCACTTCGTTTTTATCCCCACATGATTTATACACACTTTTAGTTAAAGTATATGTTTTTATCACTGGGCTATGTAGCCACCAAAATTTATTTGGTAATTGCAACTTTTTGCAACAGATTACAAAAGTTATAAGCAAAGATTTGAGCAGAATATTTTCAGAAAATACTTCATGGTATATGAATGTCATAGGAACTCTACAACATAGTAAATTCATATAAATTTAGCACAAAAATATTTTATACTAAGAGATTTGTATACATTGTGTAAATAGCTCTGTAGCAATTCATGAAAAGTATCAATAATTTATCAAATTAGATGAACTTCTACCAGGCCATGTCTATAGATTTACTAAATAAATCAATAGCCAGCTTAATTGAGTAGAAAATCAGCATACAAGGCAAATATATATGTATTATATAACTGATTTTTATATGCCAAAAAGCAATTCCAATGTAAACAATCAGCAATTCATCATCATGTTATGTTTATATAAATGATGGTTCACAGAAGTATTCTGAAATTGGTTTTATATTTCTAACCTGAAATTCTTCCCATAGTTTTGCTCTCAATTCTCTGCCTTGCTTTTTGACTGCTCTTTCCTGGGATTGTTTATTTGCCAATATCTGGTCCAACCTTTTCATCTTCTTTATTGCTTTCAGGATGAGAAGATCTACACCTTTCTCCTTAGAATCATCCAGGTTTGCAGACCTGAATGTCTCTTAAATATAAAAGTGACTATTGAAATCAAATCATCTTTCCATCAAAAATATTCTTAATAGCATTTCAAGTTGATCTACTAAAATGTCATCAAATGAAGAATATTATTCAGTAATCCACTAGGAATACAACATCAATGCTATAATATTTTAAAGAAAATATTGCTCTTAATGAATCTCAAAATTGTTTCAAAACAATTACTGTTAGTACAAACATTTATGAAATAAACTGATGTCCATCCATAACCAAATGTGGTGTGGTGGCAATGCTGGCCAAGTGCCTGGAGGCTGTAAGGGTCTGGATGGGGAGCAACTGGCTTCAGTCAATCCTGACAAGACTGAGTGGCTTGGCCCCCCAAGACCAGATGATTCTCTTATCTTTGACTCTGGACAGGGTGGTACTTCCTGGGAGTGTGTAAATTGGTGTGTAATTTGGGGGGGGGGTTTCCTTCTAGACTCCTGCTCCTGCTTGAGGAGCAGGTGACAGCTGAGGCCAGGAGCCTTTACAGAGATTCGTCTAATACACCAATCACACATTTTCCTGGCCTGGAAGCCCTTCTTCACAGTCAACCATGCCTTGGCCATCTCCCAGTTGATTATACATACATATAACAAAGGAAGATGGAGGAAATTCTAGCATTTATTTATGCTGCAATGCATTCTACATGGGGCTGTTCTTGAAGACCACCCAGAAACTTTAACTGATCCAGAACAAGGCAATACACACAGTAATAGGGGTGCCTAGGTCTATACAGGCTTCCAATTTCTTCCTGGTTGCAAGGTACTGGCCATCACTTTTAAAGTTCTATATGGCATAGGGCCAGGCCACCTGAAAGACCACCTTTCCTTAAGAATTTCTACCCATCTACCCATTCCTTAAGGCCATGCCAGATAGGGTGGGCACACTCCTCTTTCCCTCCCCCAAATATTGTCATCTAATGGGAAGCATGCCTTTTCCATGGCAGTCTCTGCCCCGTGGAACATCTTGCCCCCTGAAATTCAGCAGACACCCCCCCCCCTTTTAGCCTTCTGTAAAGCCTTAAAGACCTGGTTTTCCCCCAAGTGTTCGGAGATTAGACAGTGTTATATTTGCTTGGATTGGTGACAGGTTTTTAGTTTTATTGTTTGTTAATGTTTTATGTTTTAATTTTTAAAATTAAATTTTAAGTAGTGTGTTGTTCAGTTTTTAAATGATTTTATTGAGAACCGCCCAGAGTTGTCTGAAAGATGGGTGGCTATATAAATGTTTTAAATAAATAAATACATAAATAAATAAATGCTAGAATTTCCTCCATCTTCCCGTCTTCCCAGAAACAGAGAGCTTTATTGCAGTCATTAACAAGCACAAGGAAATTGGTATTCAAGTATCCAAATCAAATTAACAATACGCAGGAAAATAGAAAGCTCAGATATGCCCATAGAATCTGAAGCTTTCATCGAAATGACAAAAACAGCAAACTAGCATCATAACGCAATCTCCATTCCTTTTGTACAGGTGTGCACCATCATGACACACATTTAAAAACCGCAAGACTTGTACTTAACACTATTTAATAACTTGCATTTCCTTCTCATTATAATTATTAATGCTTGTAAACTAAGCTGGCTTTCTAACCCTAACTATAAGAAAGAGTACAAAAGATAAATACCTTTTTGTGGTTCAGCTGGCTTATTCTGTGAAGCACTGCTGCAAGAGAGTTTATTTTCAGCAAAGTCATCTTCAGAATCCACTGAACTTGAAGAATATTCTGAAAAAAGAGAAACAGTGCATAGAAATGCTATTTAAAAGTGTTCTTAAAGAATCAAACCAACTGTAAAAGAGAATTACTCCAAGGTGGTTGCAATCTGGAACAAACTATTTAATCTTATGTTCAGTCCACTGACCTTAATCTCGTCAAATATCTATATAATGTTCTTCAATGAGTTTAACACTTATATTTCTATATTAATTGTCCGTTATTTTTCTACATTGTCCTAATGTTTTATAAAGATTCAAGAACAATTGAATCTGAAATTATGTAACTGCTACAGTAAGAACTATACAACTTTCAACGCCTCAAAGCCTAGACATAAGCACTAATTTAGCCAGTTAATTTAGCCAGTTTTATTCTTTTTTATAGTCATGTAATTCACCCAAACCTCATTTTTTTATTAAAGTTCTTAATTACAGTAGTAAACAAACAACACAAACTAAACTTAGAAAAAGAAATCAAAATAGAAATCAAAATAAAAAGTGCAAAAAAGAAAATAAAGAAAGTGAAGAAGGTAAGGTAAAGAAAAGGAAATATATAAAATATTAATTTCCTACCAACATCATAACAAACTTGGTTACTCTTCACTCCATATAGTTACAAACAAGTATCCCTTCTTCCCATAACCCATCCCATATCTATTAGCAAATCTATAAATCATCAACTTTTCAGCCCTAGTGTCAGCAGGAAGTCCTTTTATAAAGCTTACCAGAGTTTTATAAAATATGTCTTATTTTAATCTTGATCAAACCAATCAACTGTATACTCCTTTTCTTTTGGTTCTAACAATCTTGATCTTTAATTCATATATTGTTGTAAAATTTGGATTTTCTGCAGAGGTTTCTTCAAGGCTTTAACAAATCTCTTTTGTAAATCCAGTAAAAAGTCATACACGTCATTGTCTTGGTTAGTCATTTATATTTCCACTTTGTTTTTCAAAGCTTCCATCTGTTTCTTTTATATATCCAGTTAGAAATTCTTATTAGGATTATTCTCTTGCTTTGTCATTTGTAACTCCCTTCTCTATATTATAATCCACACTTTTTTTTATTATCCATTATTTCTGGTTATAGAATGTTTGCATGAGGTTTAATATCTTTTGGACATAGCCTATCCATAGATGCAGACTTCATTTCTGATATTGTAGCTATTGATGTGTGGTCCCATTCTTTGAAAATCCCCTGAACCATTTTTGGTAGCATTTTGTACCATTTTGTAAATCCCACAAAATGTTCTGATTTTGATTCCAGGTGTTTCCCCCCCCCCCTTTTCCTTTGCTGCCTGGAATTTTTAATCCCTTCTCATGTCCAATTTCAGAAATCATAAAGTTTTCAATTTCTCTTTTGATTTAAATGTGAAATGCTGTTTATTTTATTTAATTACTGTATTTCCAAAATTTTATAGTAAATGTCTCAATGTTCTAAAGCTGTCTGGACCCTTAATTCATTTATAACTTTCTTAGATCAAAATCTTAATTTAGCTTTTTGCCATTTATTTCCAATTCTTTAAATTCCTACACTTATAGTTAATTTTTCTTTTGCTGAAGAAGAGAAGTAAACTCACCAGGTGGCTTTTCAACTTGTCATTTGAAGATCTCTAACAGTCTTATAATAGTAAGCAAGCAATTTTAAAAAATAATTAAAAAGTGAAGATTGCAAACTCAATGTCCTTTGAAAGGCTTTACTACAGATGTGAGCATGATGGCTGATTCTTACATGTCTCAGCTCAGCTCATCTTTGTTGGAGACATATTTAGTTTGCATTCTTTCCCTGGAAGTCACTTTTGAACCGCAATAAACAAGATATTTATATAGCTATATCATTATATTATGGCCTTAAATATATCTCTCATAGAATAGGTTTTATTATACAATTACTCTACATAAATATGAATAAGGTTACATTGATCATATAGTGCTTGCCATACCTGCCACCTGATTTGTATGCTGTACCATCAGTTGAAAATCACCAGTTTTTTCTTCAGATATTTGTTCTGAGAAACTTATTTGTTGAGTTTCATATTCGTCCCCATTTTTATCATAATTTTCTTTTGAGTTCTCCCCTATGTGATTATTGCAAAAATCAACCTAGAAATGATAGCGCAAAATGGAAACTTTTAACAAGCATATCAAACTTTTTATCCAAAGATCCTGATTTATTATCATAACCTAACATCCTTGGGTAAAATCCTCAAATTTGACTTTGTACATTCTTTTTACAAAAACATTAAATAAAGCATGTAATTATTCACTTACCTACTGGCCTGTGGTAAACATCTGAAATTTATGCAAAACTTTGAAAAATCCATAGAGAACAGAACAAGTAACAGAGCAGAAAGTGTAACTACCTTACACTGGTCGGGTTCTGGCGTTAAAATCTCCAGAGATGAACTTAAAATTTTGCTTCCATGATTATTTCTTGAGTTAGAGGCTGGTCTTGAAATTCCATCCAGACTTCCTCTTGTAATATCCATTGTAGCCTTAAATGATTAGAAAAGGACAACTTAATTATATGGAATCTATTTTAAAAATTCTGCAGGCTTCATTTTCAGTGATGAATTTCAATTATCTTCTTAATTTTGCAGTTTATATCAGTGATTTAGATTCATACACAAAAGAAATGAATGGATATTATTTTATACTCTGTTGACAAAACCAATGGCCCTGCTATGGTCAAGAGACTGCAAGACTTGACCTTGACTGGCTGGCACATGACTTCGGGATGGGAATCAAAAGTCTGAGATTTTCACAGCTTTGAAGCTACGTGAAGATTTTCCCCCTTCTCCTTTGTTCAGCAAGCAAGAAAAAAAATCCAGTAGGCTAGCTCAGAATGAGTTCTAAACTTCTACACCAGAGGCCCCAACCTTTTGGGCACCAGGGACCGGTTCTGTGGAAAGTTTTTCCACGGACCGGAGGGGGCGTGGTTTTGTTTGCTGCCTGCATCCCATTGATGGGGCTTTGATTGTTTATGCGGCCCAGTTTCTGGCATGCCACGGCCCGGTGCTGGTCCATGGACCAAAGGTTGGGGACCCCTGTTCTACACTTTTCTTGATATGAAGGAGAAATCAAAATATGTCACTAACTCCTTGTACAACAGTGGCTTTCCCACATTGCCACTACAAACAGATCCAACAATAGCCCTTGTTAGAGAATACAGAGACAATATCAGTTAGACTATCTCTAGATTAAAAAATATATATTAAGTAGGTTCATGACAGTTAGGGAGAGTCTTAAAAGCCAAACATCAATAGTAAAAAATGTTATTTTTGGAGATAGCCTGATTTCATCATAGAAACCATGACACAATTATATTTGCAGGTTCTTTAGCATATGTATTTAGGTTACTTTATCTTAGGGGTACTTCACTATTTGATGTTAGGCACCATATTTGCCATTGCAAAATAAAATACTGATTGCTTTACTATCTTTGTGTGGTTAATTGGGACAGTCATAGAATAATGAACTAATATTTAGAAATTATTATCTTTGATTCTTTGGTCCAAAACAACCATCATAGCATTCATTGTTTTGTATTCGGGCATGAGTGGAAGCAGGAAGTTCAGCCAGTAAATTGCTACAACAGTCCAGCCGTGAAGCGTTGTTGTTATGGGGAAAATAGAAGGAGCAAGGAGTATTAGGTATATTCACCACCTTGAGCTATTTATAAGGTAATGGAGGAAGGATAAAAATCTAATAAATAAACTGCTTAAAATCATTGCAGTCAAGAACTAATACATCTGGTTTGTATTGATATTTTACACAGTGTAGATGTATTTTATTTATATTATCTATTTTTATGTAATTTTATTACGTTAACCTGCTATTGACTGTACAATATAGTACATTTTGTCCCAATGTTTAGACTATATAGAAAAGTGGTAAATTATCAGAGGTTTTTTTCTTCCATCTTTGACTTTCAATGCCAGTGTATTATTGCATCTGTTGTCTGCACAAATAAACTATAAGAAAAGATCCAGATCAATAAAATTTGAGCAAGAGCCCAAAGTAACTATAAATAATATGTCTCAAAATGGATGCGGGGGGGGGGGGAGACACATCTTTTGAAGCCCGTGTTTACTCCTTTGGGAGTAAGCCCCACTGGACGAAAAGGAATTAATTCTGGTACTACCTGTAAATACAGACAAATACAAAACAAAACAAAACACACAAGACTGATATTGGGCTTCCTGCTGCTGTACTGCTATCCAACGTGATCATGAACGCAAAAGGTTCATCATAACGATCACTGAAAAAGATAATTTCCCCCCCCACCAGACCAAAAAAGGGGGGAAAGATCGGCTACATTCGACACTCTGTCTAGCTATACCCCGAAAGAACATTAGAAATGCACCTCCAGAGGCAGACAAAGCAACAATCTCCATAAAGAAACAGCAACTAGCGGCCCAGCTTCTGTGTTGCTATGGCAACCCACGGGAGCGAGCGGAAACCGGAAGTAGGGCAGCCACTAAGGGCGGAAGTTAAAACGCTGGCTTTTTGACGCTTTGCAGGTCACGCTCAGCGGTTTAGTTGGCATCGTCGCTACACGGCAAAAGGCACGAGCTCGTTACCAAAAATGAACTGGAGCATTGATACAGACGCTCGGGGACTTATATAGTCTTCCTCCCCCCCCACCGACCCTATATATATAGACACTGGACAGACACTAGAGAGCAAAATGAGTTGGGGGGGAGGATTTCCGGATTTTTGCACTCCGAATCTTGTGGCTTTATTTACATAGGTCTCTTTTTACAGAGCCCCTAGCGAGTTTATAGAAACATCCACGTAATTTTCTTTGCATCGATATCTTTGCCTTCTATTGGTTTTCCATTGTCCAGTCTTATTCTTTAAGGGATTTTTTCCCCTCAACCTCAGCAACTTCGTGGACTTTAACTTCTAGAATTCCCCAGCCAGCGTGCTTGCAGTTTAGGGAAGTGGGATTTGAGTGTTAAGTGGACTTTTTAAAAACAGCATTTTTGAGGGGTGGATGAATAATGAAGATAATAAAAGTTTCTAAGCACTTTCACTCGGTATGACCAAACCATAATTTTTAAATGGGTTCATTATTTTTGATCGTTGCAGGAGTTTTATTTTATATTGCTTTAATGTAGACTAATCTATCGGGAGTCATCCCCTGAATGCATGATAGTGTGATACACACTCATGATAACTATAGGTCTTTCTAATATATCTATTCCTCTGGATTTAGAATTTTGAAAAGAAACTGCTTTGCTTGAGAATAAAAGCAGAGGCTTGTCTGTTGGTCCTTTATATGTGAATAAGAAGCTTAAAAGAGGACATGAACAGCAATGAATGAATGGTTTAGCTTTATGTGTAGACAGCCAGAAATTCTTTGATGATAGGATTCTTCTTCACCCACCAGGTGGAGTCCTCCAACTTGCATTCTATTACTCCATTTTTCCTGAAACCTATGAGTAATTGGCTTATAATATCAGCACAATCAATATTGTTTAACTAAAAAAGAGTATGCAAACTTTGATTTTCTTTACATTCAGTGAAACATAGATTTGCTATGTCAAATTCATTCCACTTCTTTTCCACTAAACCTTTACATGGGAAGCAAGGCAATAGAGGGGTCCAGACTAGACTGAGAAATTGAAAAAATCAGCACAAAGGCAAATGGCAAATCATTTCTACTGTGTTGTCAAGAAAACAACTTAAAATGTACACATATCATTAGGAATTGAGTTTGACATGGAGTTAACACCTGTGGAGTTGTTTCAAAAGGGACAAGGTAGTGAAAATCGTGTCATAATGCAAGCCCTACACCTTTAGCGTGTACAAAAGGAACAGGGCATGCATCATGATGTTGCTTCTACTTCACTTTTTTGACACGTGCAAATATACATTGACTTTTTAGAGTTCTTTCTTGTCTTGATTTTCTTCAGGATAGCAAATATAAGTGAAAGCTGACTATATGACTGACCCACACAAAGACTGCATTTGCATGAACTATTTACTTATGGTAATTAACCATGATTTGCTTATTAGTTTGCATAATACATTGAAATATAAAGTAGCTGCATAGGGTGAGTTTGCCCAGTACCCTAAGTTGACTAATTTGTGGTTCAGTGTGTCATGTGTAAACAAGCAATGAACTGTAAAGAGAGGGAATTAAGCACTGGCAATCAATGGAATGCTATTCAGTGATGCTAAATACCCAGAGGCTGTGGGCAAGAGATGTAAACATGACTTACATATTGACCTTGTTGATGTCATCAGAATGAAGGAGCAGAAGAGAATAGAGCCTCAGAAAAGCTGGCAGTGGCAAAGTCCTACTTCAGATCTGGCATCATTTATCTATGGACATTTCCTAGGAAAGTTGGGATGCCTAGCTGCACTTTCAGAATATTAACTAAGACTGTGATTCACAATCTTCAGATGATATCAGAGCAGGGGTCCCCAACTCCTAGGCTGCAGCCCACTACTGGGCCGTGGCCTATTTGGAATTGGGCCACACAAGTGGCTGGCTGGAGTGATGGGGATTGGCATGCTATCCTTATCAATGGCACTTCCTGATAATTTTCTTTCTTGCAATTAACACATTTCATGCAAACGCATCCTTTGAACTGAAGATAACTTTTCTAATCTGTGACATATATTGTGGAAGGGATTCTAGTATTAAAGCTTTAAATAAATTTAAATAATACAAGTGAGTTGGAAACATGACCCTGCTTTCCCTTTCTCTTTCTTTTAGTTAAAATCTTTTCTATGTGTCTGTCAAGTGTGTGTTTAAATTTATATGTTCTTTCTTTCAAAATCCAACATTGATTGCACTGGATTTTGTGAGCAACTTTCTTCTTAGAAGCATGTTGCAAATTGAGCATATGGGTTACTTATTCACCAGCTGATTTTATTGCATATAAGAACATCAGAGGTGCCTATTCCATGCATAATCTATGTGCAATGAGCAAAGGTTTATTTTCACTATTTCCCATTCTCTGGGGATTTCCGAGGCTCAGCAATCTGTAAATAGAACTCTCTGCAAAGGAGCTGCCTAACAAGGTGACTATAAAAACATTAATAACTACATTTATTCCTGCTGCTGCACTCTTATTACAAGCAGAGTTCAATAAGGCTGTTTTAAATCTAAACAGATCTACTGGTAGTGTTGGTTTTGGGGGATTCTCAAAAGAGACTGTTCACAAAACTCATCTTGAGCCTTTGCATCTACCAGGATAGGTACTGCTAAAATGCAAACATTTTTATTTGATTGAACCATTTCCCTTCCTGCTCCTGGTTCTGTTAAAGATTAATCTTATTGTAATCAAGGTCAGCTTCTAGTGAGAGGCATCCATCAGGGTGGATCAAAAAAAGTCAAGATGGCAGCTGTAACCAAGTGATCAAAGACCTGGTCCCTCCACTTTTTAAAATGTGATACATGTAAAAGAGAGGGCAGGACTTCAATCATGCAGTAATGACTGCAATCTTGACTTTTTCTTAATAGCCCTTCTCCCCCTTTCTGCCTAGTTACTCCTCCTCCTGGTGATTTTATGGACAAGACCATGTTTTTCTCAAGCAACTGATTACTCAATGGGATGTGTTTGTGAATTCTGGTCTTACTACTTCCTTAGTTTTTCATTCCATATACTAATTAAGTGTAAGTTTTCTTAGCTATTTAAAACTACCAACATACAGTTTATGGACCCTTCCTTGCATCATAGCTTACACTCATTGAGTATTAACTCTTTTTTTACTCCCTCTCAATGCTGTTTTATCATAGCTAGCTCTGTTTCTGCTTTCAGAGTAGAATTCTCTTCTAAAAATAGATTCTGCTTTGAAAATATATCAAAGTGTACTCAAGGCATTTAGCGTTTCTTGTTCTACTAGTACTAATTTCTGTCAGCAAACAGTATAAGTGGAATTCAGTATTCTTTATTCAGTGCTATATTCATATAGACAGGAAGGATATCAAGACTTAAAAACATTGCTATGTAAATACTATTAGGGACAAATTAGAATACAATACCTCATTTGTCATATGAACATCTCTCTACCAGCTCCATGCTAGTATTGATATTGGTAGTGTTACTAACAGTGTTACCATCAAACACAGCCATATTTAAATTCAGAGCTATATTTATCAGTTACCATACCTTACATTTAGTTACATTGATTTCAATGGAACTAAAATGGCAGGAATTTCCTTTGGATCCAACCCAAAGTAAAGAAAACCATTTGCTTTTCCAATGCTGTTATTTTAATGAATGGAGAGGCAAGCCCTCGCGTCCCATTCACTGACAGCCAGCCCTGGGCGTTTCAATTCACCTTGTCTCAGACATGATATGAGTGACATGCATGCAGATCACCCCAATCTCTCCCCACTAGGAGAAGAAACACTTTTGTGAATTTAAAATTTTGGCAAAAAGTTACACAATGAAGTTGGCAAAAGGAGAGTAAACTGTTTACCCTTCTGATAAAAAGGAAAAAAATATATAAGCAAAAATCCAGGAAAGCAAACAAAAAGTTTCAGGATTCCCAGAAGAATCTAGGAACATGTCTAGGCAGAAAATTGCATTAGATTTTATTTTTTTTCTCCGTGTCTGAAGGGACATGCATTTTCTCTGTACTGGTACAGTAATTGTTTTTATGTCAGTTGGATTTTCTTTGCAACACAAATTCCTCTAAGAATCAAACCGTCGTTATATTATGGTTTATCCATATTTGTATATTTTTCTTTATATTTTTCTTCTGAAGATCACTTTTAAATTGCTGTCTGTATTTTGAACAGTTCTATATTTTTATTTTCTCTACCATTAAATATTCTTTCAGGATAATATTTAATGCTAAAAAAGAGTTTTGCACTTTTATTCTTTTTATTTAAAAAAAGGTTGATTTGGTTTATCTTCTCTGAGAGTGGTCTGTCTCCCCCCCACACCCCAAAAAAGAAAGATGGTGAAAAGACAATTTCTGTAGCCACGTATCTCCACACTACATGGCTAGGAAATGGGCATTGTAGAATTAATTTCAGTTTTCCCATTTTCCTCTTTAATTTGTCAGAAAAGCAGCACAGGCACTATCCAGCCAGTACACCAGGGTAGGAGGCAGAGTTAAGGTACAATAGGCCTACTCGGAGGAAAGTTGGTATGACACCTCCAATCTTTACCCTATAAACTCAGCCATGTTGCTGAAGTTATAAACACATCAGTTCATTCATTCATGAAGCGAACCTATCCATAACCGATCACTAAAAGTCAACAGTGACTTGATGGCACATAATCAGTAAATCAATTGTTCATAGTCTATTGCCTCTCTACAGGGATGTGTTAAACCTAGTTTGTTATTGCTGTGATATAGTCTGGCTCTTAAGAATTTTTTATGGTTCCCCAATACTATGTTATATTTAGAAGTCTAGCTTTTATTAAATTATTAGACATGTCATCAGATGAGGAGACGGAGGAAATGAACCAAGGAACAGATAGCGGCAACAGTCTTGGCAGGGATGATTCCAGCAGTATTACAGCCAAGGATTCCACTCTGGCTGAAGACCAGGGCTCCCTGCCTGCACCTACTCTCAGATCCTGAAGTTTAGCCACCCTGTCCTAAACAGACGTGTATAATAAAGGTACAACAGAGAAGTGAACTTTACAGCTTTGAGAGGCTTGCCAAGAAGCAGAACCATGAAAGAGCAGAGTCTGATGTCTAACATCCTCAGCTATACATTGATTGGAGGCTCAGTGTGGTGGATTTATGGCCTCAGTGCTAGAAAGAAAATGTTGAGAACAACTATTCAAACTTCTGTTTGTGTACCTTACTAAGCCATGCTTAGAACTCTGGATTCCATTCCACCATTTCCCCTGTTCGATCAGATTTGTTAGTTGTTTATTGGATTTCTACTGGACCCCATGTCAAGTCTTTTAACTGTGTTTACCATGGCTGTCTTAAGATGCTGGTACAAAAAAGAGACTTTTTTCTTCCAAAAATTGTTTTGCCTGAGCTTATACATCATTGGGCTGTGGCAGGCATCCAGCTGGCTATCTTGTTCGCTGGCAGCCAGTCGTGACAGTATAAAAAAGAAATTGCAAAGAGGTTATCAGCTTGTTCTGTACAAGGAAGACATTTGCTTCATAAAGGTAGATGTGGGAAATGGTTTCAGAATTAGAATTAGATAAGGTGATTAATATACAGATGAATATGAAGTGAAAAGGAATAACATTCTTGATCTTTTGCTACAATATCTGCTGTAAAGCAGATTATTTTAACTTTATTTAATAACTTTAAACTTATTTTAATAAGTGTCCTTATTAATGTGTTCTTGAATCAGCAGAAGCACCACATTGCTATTACTGGGAGCAAGTGTTCCAAAAACTCTTCTTTATTTAGCTCCAGCTTAATTGAATTATGCAAATCATGATTAATTAGTTTGTTTATTCATACAGCAAGCAGGACAAATCAGTTAAATTTATGTAGTTGATTTATGGCACATATGCACTTCTATTCAGTACACTAATTACATATTCTGTTATATTGAAATAAATTTTATCTCATGTGGTAGAGCTGTCCTCTAATACTACCCCAAAAAATTTAAGTTTATCATCTGTGTTCTCTCCTATGAAATTTTAATTTGTTTTTCAAAAGTCTTTTTATATACTCTTGAAGTATTCTTGTTCAATGTATTATTCAACAGTTATTAATAGTAAGGATTTCTCTTGCTAATACATTGGTATTGCCTCTTCCTGATTCCAGGATTACTGAATGAATAAATGCAGAACTATTATGGTTATATAAAACCAAAGTCAGCAACTACTGGTTGTTAAAACACCAGACAACATAACAGGGTTTACTTTTAAAATAAGCATGTTGTTATCCATGGCCAGCGAAAACTGATTGGTACAAATATAATGTATCACTTCAGAAATATGTACATACTTTGGTTTTGGAGTGCCTCCAAATATATATATTTATATTAAAAAATATATATAATGCTTTTACTTATTTTGGGTTTCTTGAAAATTTTACATATTTTAGTGATGTCATGTATTCAATCATAGTGATTAATATTAGTGTTAAGTTGCATTTATTTATTTTACAAATGTATATGCTATTTTATAAGACTGGCTGGCTTACATATATAAAAGAAGCACAACATTGTAACACAATTATTAAAAGGATAAATGATAGTTTAATAAGCCCAGACAGTGTTGCATGACAGCCATATAGCTTCAGGCCCCATACTACAGTGTTCAGTTGTGGAAGCAAGAATCACATAGATTTCAAAAAGGACTTTTAGGGATAAAGGACAGAAATTTGGGAATGTGAGATGTTACTTATATGCTGACATTATCCTATGTTTATGGATAAACCAGAAAACTCTAGTCCTAATATCAATTAATGTGGAATATGTGTTTGGAAACCTGTCTGCTTACCTTGTAAAAGAGACCTGATACCATTGGTTCATAGTAATAATTTTAAAATGTTTAAGGACTGGGATATGAGGCTATATTCTAACTCTTGTATTTAGTTTAGTATAAATATTACCACACAGTTTTCTCAGTAAATTTAAATTTATTTCCTAATTTGGTGTGAAAAAGCATTTCCTCATGTATGACAGTAAAACTAATTACACAGCAAGTGATTGGTCCCACTTCATAGGATGTTCTCAAGCAGAACTTAGAGAGCCATCTATCTGATAGGCTTTAATTTGGATTTCTGGACTGAGCAAAGAGTTGGATCCAGGAGCTTTCAGCTCTACCATTGACCTATAAGATGATCGAGATCAAAGGTGTAGAATTGTTTGGAGTATTGGGATATATTAAAATTTAACTCCAAAATTGATTTACATTTTGGGAGACTTTTTTATGCTTATTTCATGACATTATTTTAAACAAATTTACAAAACATTGAATTTATTTTGCAAGGATATTTAGCACATGTTTCGTTAGGCAAATTATAAATGCCAGTCCTTTTAGGTTTCTCACTGGTAAGGGTATGCACAAAGTAGAAAATGTATTTTGTACATTGACAAAATAAACACATTGTGGCTCAGAATTTCATCACTTCTCTCCAGTCCTGCATGTGATCTGCCCATCAATTTTTCTATCACCTTACTTGCGCTTAACCATATTTGAATTCAAGTGTACCATTCACCTTCAGCCTACCGGTACTTGCTTGTCCCTCTCCCATCTTTCTGCTACCTTCAGCCAATGGTTTTGCCTTTTTCCAGCCAAGAAAAAAAAGCCTAATGCAGCCTAGAGTCCTAATGCAGCCTAGAATTGCAATTACCTTTTTACTGCCATGTACATGTTGAGTCATGTTTATAAACAAACAACCCCCCTGCACACACAAACAAAAAAAAATTGTATTAACAATCTAATAGGGAGGAGGTATTTCTGTTGTTGAGGAAAGCCCACTGAATTGGAGAATTGGACATTGTGGGGATTAATGCAAATTATGCAAATTGCAGTATTTCTATAATGGTGTCATTTTGCAAATAAGATAAATGGTCATAAAAAACTGGTTCACAGTATGCAAATAGGTTACACTGAAGTCTAGTGTAATAAAGTCTATACATCCAAAATACAAGTATCCCTTGTCCCATTTATGTAGCTTTTGTTTCCAGTGTGAAGAATTTTGCCTTTATCACTTTTAAATTTCATTCTATTGAGAATGAAATTTAGAAATAAAATTCAAAATGATTTTTATATATTATCTTCTTGAGCATGGAGACAAATTACTGATTTCTGGGGCTCGACTTGGCATTTTTAGAGACCCATGGGCTACAGTAAACGATACTGTATAATGAAGCAAACTAGTTTTTGGGAGGGGGTATCCAAATATTTTTGTGGTGAAATTGATCCTTCTGTCTTATGAATTATTTTAAGTTACTGCAAATGGGGAGAAATTGTATTCCAAGAAGTTTAGACACTGGCAACCTGATTTTCTAGTCCATGTAAAAAGGCAGAAACATTGGATGCCCACGAATAATTAATACTGAAAAGTCAATTAGAAACAGGAATTTCTCTTTTAATGGGCTTTGAAAAAGTGCCCTGAATTAGCCATTTAGCACAAGAAGCAGATGGCATCATACAGGGTTTTTTTTTTTTCTTTAGCTGTCATGCCACACTTGAGTTTAGTTGAATTTTTTGTAATTGTCCTTATCTGCCATGTTCAACTTTAATCTGCATTGTTAAAATGTTTTCTTTGCCATGATGAATGGCTAAAGTTTCAGAGTTTTAGTCTTAATATCTTGTCAGTTAAGCAATGGATGGTTCGAGGGGCACCATTGTGGGGCATCAGTTGGCCTTAATCTGGCCTTCCTGTCACAAGAGTCTCTCTGAAATGTCAGGAACTAGATGCAGATTATAATATGGGGTGTTTTTTTAAGGAAAATGTTTTGAGCTATGGCTTCTTTGTTACATTTTATTACTTGTTTTACCTTTGTTCTGAGGGTGTATAGCGAGGTGCTGATTAAAGGAGCAATAGCTGGGATAATTCCCTTAGAAGTCATTGTTATTTTCTTCTGCTTTTTCCCTTAGTTGTTTAACTTTAATATACCCAAAAAAGACTTGTATTCTTATTAAATCACAAGCATTTGTTTAGAAAAAACAAGCATCTTCTTGCTTGGTTAATACATAAGGATACTGTACAAAGTCGAGAAGAGTCACCACTTTATGTATTATGTATAATTTAACACTAGAGAGGATATTCTCTATGGAATATCCTCTGGTGTCAGACATTACTGAAAAGATACACTTTCCCTGTGTGTGAGTGCAGTACTAATTCTGGAAGACAACCTCAGGGACCCCTACTCAAAGGAGCTATAAGGGGCAAACCTACCAAATCCAAGATGCATGATTTTGTACATGAGTCCTTTTACATAAGCCTATTTAAGGGATCATCATATTGTATTGCTTAGAAAGGCAATTTGGTCTAGTGGCTAAAGCACCAGGCTAGAAACCGGGATACTGTGAGTTCTAGTTCTTTAGACATGAAGCCAGCTGGTTGGACCTGGGCAAGTCACTCTGTTTCAGCCCTAGGAAGTATGAGGCAATGGCAAACCACTTCTGAAAACTTTCCAAGAAAACATTAAGGACTAGTCCAGAAAATTGCCAAAAATCAACACTTTTTGAAAGGACAACCCCCCTCCCCAATATTGCTAATATCTTTTCCAATGGCAGGAAACCACACAATAGGGAACCTGATGCAGTCCTGGTATTTTAAGATGCCCACCCATGTTCTATAGTACTATGTATCCCATCCAAAGCATCTTTGTTACATATATAAATTTGGCAAGCAATCTTTTACCTGGTCACGAGTGTCATTCATACAAATCTTGAATAGTATTCAGGATCAAACTCTGCAGCATCACACTTGATACCATTCTCCAGTTTGCTGAGGAACCACAGATGAGCAGAGTAGTTTTTGAACTAGCTATGTATCCAGATAGTTGTCATGCCATTTAGCAACAACTAAATATTTTCAAGAACTAAGGATTTAATTAAAAGCAAAATCAACAAAAAACAATTTTTATCATGAAAGATTGCGACGCAAAGACACAGAAAAACTTGGTCCAGTGATAGTAAATTATTTATTTACTTTATTATTTATAAAATTTATTGCAAAGTTTACTGTTGGTAACATATAGAAATAATTCTTAGATTTCTTAGAAACTGTAGACCCCTTTGATATTTCAGAAATAATTAAGGAAGTACACCTTTGTCTTATAAGCTCTGCTTATGCTGTTTCCCCCCCCCCTAATATTAAATATGGTGCTATTTAAATATGATTGTTACAAACATAGCAGTTATTTCAGGAAATGATACGTTAAACGTAAAAATATTTTACTAATAGTTAAAATCCAGAATCCTATTATATTCAGTGGTTCAGAAGCACACACTATCTATAGTATTTGAAAGCAGGAGTGTGTAAGTTTATAAAATCAGTTTAGGACTTTGGGAATGAATTGCAGTAATCATTTTTTCAACAGAGGGATGGAGACGAGGAAGGAGATTGCTTGCAAACTAATAAATGGAGGAGACAAAGGATCTTACAGATTGGTTTACAATGGAATAAATAATAAGCCACAGTCAAGATAAAGAAGAGGGGGAAACAGACGAGAGTGAAGTGTTTGGACACACTTAAGATGATTGTTATTGCAATAGACTTTTGACTTCTACAGTGTGTAATACTGAAGAGTTGCCCACTGCATTAGATAGTCAGGAAGGATTTTCAAATATTTATTTGTTTGTTTGTTTATATTTCCTATTTCTAGCCCCCCTCCCATCTTCCTCAGAGATTACCAAGATGGGAACTATTCACAACATGCTACACTTTTATATGCATATACCAAAAGGGGAAAAAATAGTCCTCCTTTAACTGTTGAAATAACTCACAAAATTCCTAGTAATTGGTTTTAGTGTATAGGAATTGAAGTTCCAGTATCTGAGGTTCAGTTCTCCTAACCTTCCTGTAATGTTCTGTCTTTATCGTGGCATTTACGCAACTTGGTTCCAAATAGT
The DNA here is from genome assembly GCA_023970755.1 of Azemiops feae. Classification (NCBI taxonomy): domain Eukaryota; kingdom Metazoa; phylum Chordata; class Lepidosauria; order Squamata; family Viperidae; genus Azemiops; species Azemiops feae. The sequence continues at coordinate 862,201 of JALGBA010000025.1, read as the reverse complement.
ATCACAATGAATTAGCTGTGATCAGTTCTTGAAGAGATTGTTTTCAGTTATAGGTTCTGTTTAGATTAATGCATAACTCTTCTAAGCTTTTTTAATGATTGATATTGTCTTAAATATTATAAAACTTATTATTTTATTAATATTTTCATCTGTATTTCCATATTCAGTTTGCATAATCAGCGTGCCAATTTGATTAAAAAGAACCTAGGTCAGATGTATTTTGCATCTCTTCAGTTACTGTATTACAAATCAGTACTAAGATATCCCTTGGAATCGCACAAAAATCAACAAATCTAAAGTCTTTCTTTTATTGCAGCAAATCAAATAAACTGAAGTAAATTTCCTGGCAGTTAGAACAATTAATCATGGAATGACTTGCCTCCAGAAATTGTGGGTGCTCCAACACTGGCAGTTTTTAAGAGGAAATTGGACAACCATTTGTCTGAAATGGTATAGGGTTTCCTGCCTGAGCAGGGGGTTGGACTAGAAGACCTACAAGCTTCTTTCCAACTCTGTTATTCTGTTGTTCTGAAGTCACCCTCAGCAAATAAAAGGATGAAGAATCAAAGGCAAAATGATTAGATAGTACTATTTAATTAAAATGTAATTAAAAAACAAGGTAGGAATGAGAAAAAAGGCTGTATGTTATAAGACTTTTAGTATCATACTGAAGAGATATGGTGTATAGATTATACACTTGGAATGTGCAAGTGTGTAGAGTGCAGAATTAAGGCTAACAGTAACACAGTGGCTCCTACTTCAGTTTTTGTCTCCATATCAGACAAAACAGCAACAACCATCTTGAAAAGATGCCTTTTCACCATGAGGTGAATACATTATCAAGAGAATCTGAGTAAAGATTGAATACAAGAGAGAGAGAGTGAAGGAGAGAGAGAGAGAGAGATTGATTTGGGTAATTATTAAATGTCATAATGGTAATTATTAAATGTAATAATCTTGTATCTATATAGATAGTCCTTGATTTAGGACCACAATTGGGACCAGAACATTTGTTGTTAAGTGGTGCATATCACATGTCTGTGACTTTCAACCTCCTGCTGGCTTCTCCATTGACTTTGCTTCTTGGAAGCCAGATGGCGATAATGTGATCTTGGGATGCTGTCACCATCATAAATACCTGCTGGTTACCAAATGCATTCAAATCGCAATCAGGTGACCACAGGCATGCTGCAAGAGTCATAAGTGTGAGGACCAATCATAAGGCGCTTTTTCAGCACCATTGTAATTCTGAACGGTTGCTAAGTGAATGATCATTAATTCAAGAACTATCTGTATTCAACATTTGCTGTGTCCATTTTAGATAGTAGCATCATCAAATGTATTTGTTCTTCTCAGTCAGGTTCCTGCAGCTTCACTGATGAAAAGCTTGCAGGACTCAGACTACTAAAAATCAGTCCTTAAAGGAAATCTAAAATCATATGCATGGATTTAGCACATGCTTACTGCAACAGCAGGAACCTGCCAAACATACTTAAAAGTAAGAGTCCAAAGTAAATGGACAAAATGCTTAGTAGTTTATAAAATATAATTGGAATGTTCAAGGTCTTTTTAATTGCTAAAAGACATCCCAAATCGCCAAGACATATAACGCTCCTAAAAGATTCTGGTCGATTTTTATGTGAGAATAAAAGCATGGAGTCCCAAGGAATGGACATTCCTAAATATTTACTGAATTCCTTTCCCTGGAATTCTATAACTGAAATGCCACATCTCTGTGTATGCATTTGCACATGCATGCATGAAGTACAACAAAACTCCAAATCACCACTAAATGTCAGCAAAGGTTCTAGATTTTCTGTGCTGCCTTGCCTTCCTCTAGTGTTCATCCTAATCTTTGCAGACCAGATTTGTTAGCCCTAATTATACAGACTTGCTGTGCTTAAAGCCACTTTTAGGATATAGCAATATTCGAGTACCACCTAGGAAGGTGTCAAAAACATGATGACCAAAAAAAAAACCCCACAGTTACAATTGCACTGAAATGACTTATGACCATTTTTCACACTTATGACCATTGCAGCATGCCCAGGGTCATGTGATTTATATTTGGATGCTTGACAACTGATTCATATTTATGATGGTCACAGTGTCCCAGGGTCATGTGATCCCCTTCTGCAACCTTTTGACAAGCAAAGTCAATGGCAGGGCTGCTGGTGGCCAAGTGCTAAGGCGGGACTTCCTTCCCTCCCTCCCTCCTTCCCTGCCTCCCTCTTTCTCATTCCCATCTCCTTCTGAAGGAATAATTTGAAAACCCCCCCCCCATATTTTCCCTCTTCCATATATTCATCAAACAAGGAAAAGCCTCCAGAGACAGAAAAGACAAACCGCTGAGGGAACTAGCTTAAAAAGGCACGTTCCCCTTTAAGAATTAGCTACTGGCTAGAAAGGAAAGTTAAGGAGCCGGCAGCCGGCACTTAAGGAAGAAAAAAAAATGTAGTAAGTACTGGCTGCCGGCTAAGGCAGCCTCCCCAAATGGCTCCATTCATAAGTAAAGGAATGCTACAGGCAAAATCCATTCAGGAGAAAAATACTTACAGAGCAATAGAAGCTAACACGAGACATCGGCCATCAGCCAAATAGAAATTGCCAAACACTCCTTAAGAATACAAAGCCCACATTGCACAAATCCCAGAGCTTCAAAGTCACAAAAGCACATAAGAATCCTTCCAGTCTCCATTTCCCTCCCTCCATGCCTCACCTCCAGCCAATGCTGCCTTTCTTCATTGCTGCCTTTCTTCATTTCTCATGGAGGGTGACCCCTCCCCCGCTGCATTTCTTGCCTGTTTGTTGCTGCCAGCACGGATGGCTGCCACAGAAGTTGTAGATCAGCTCATGGCCGGCCTGCTTGATCTCCTCTCCTCTTCCCCCATCCTCCTTCTTCTTTCCCTTCGGTGCAGCTACAGCTGACTCCACCTCTTCCCGAGGCTGCCTCTTTTTTTCTTTCTCCCTCTCCCGCCCAAACTGCCTCCTTTTATAGCCTCTCCTGTCTCCACCCCCTCCTCCTCCTTTCTCATCCGGGTGAGCCGGAAGTGAGCCTGGGGCCTTTGCCTCACCCCAGCCACTCTGCAGCTCCGGAGGACTCTCTCACAGTAAGTCCTGCCCTGCGCTGGCTCGTTCCCTCCCCCACTACACTTGGCTGGACAGGGCCGCGTACCACCTGCCACTTGCTAATGTACCACAGGTGGTACGCGTGCCACCGGTTGAAAAGCCCTGTTATAGATCACAGTAGAGAGAGCAGTCTGTAGGGCAAGAATAAACCAAACATACCTCTTTGGAAAATAGTCCATTTGTCCTTTATATAATGGGGGAAATGGGTATTGTGAAATAAGGAAATACGTGTTCATAACAAAACCCGTGTATAAGGAACACTTAAGTTTTAGTTTTTACATAAGCTGGCACAAAAATAAGCCTTTAATTTCACTTTAGCACAGATCCATAGGATCACATATATGCAAAAAGGCAGTCTTCTCTCATCATATGGAACTCCTTCTGTGACTAGGAATCCGTTTTGGGGAAGATGCTGACTTTATTGTTTCTGCTCACTTTTCGTTCTGATTTACCCTTGGGTTGCTTTGTCTGAATCAGCTCCTCTGGTGTATTTCCTAAAGGAGGCAGAAGTCGTTTCTTACCATTCCGGTTTTCAGATAGCCACTGTGGTGGCAACTCAAAAGGTCCAAAGCCCAGTTGCGTAGAATACTTTTCTTTGGCCGATTCGGCTTCTGTAGAGAAAGCTGGTGCTATTTGTGCAGCAGAATCTGCAACTGCGGGACAAACAGACCTCTGAATCTGGGCTTGTCCTACATCTAAGCTGGTTGTGGGCATCTCCTCCTGTTGGTAATCATTGGGGTCCACAGATTTAGCTTCATTTTCATCCTCTGTGGGCTTGAAAATTTGCTGCTGCCCCATGTGAAACATTTCTAGGAGTTGGCTGCCAGAACGAACGTGAGATTCCAGATTGGCCTCCCCAGCACCCCCAGAACTGACTATGTTCCTCCGACTATACCTTCGGTGTAATTGCAGTATCGTCCCTACTAAACATTTCCGTACAGATTTGTTAACGGTCAGGAAGAGGAGTGGGTTGGTCAGCAGTGATATTTTAGGCAACCAGATAGCAGTGAGAAGCAAGTATACAGAGGTATCAGAAGAATCCAGGACAGTGTGATAAACCACTATAGTCATATAGGGAATACTGCAGAAAATGAAAATCATAACCATAGAGAGCAGCATGGCATGAAGTTCAGATTCTCTCTGGGAGGCATAAGGAATAGAGATTGTATTTTGAGGGGTTCTTAAGGCAGCAATAATGACTTTTTTCTTCTGGCTGGCGCTCAATGCCTTGCGGATGAGGATCATAAAGAGAAATACCACAATCACTGGTAAAACCACAGTGGTAAGGTTGTAAGTGATAACATATGCTAAATGGCCAACAGAGTAACTCCAGGGCCCGGTACAAGTAGATATAGCATATATGTCTGACACGTGAGTCACAGCAAAAACTGGAATGCTGGCCACTACCGCATGAGCCCAAATATAGATCATCAGATCTCGTGATTTGGCATCCGATATCTTTCTTTGCAGTGGGTATAAGACTGAATAGTACCTATCCAAAAAACAGAGGAGAGAGCAGAAATATCTATAAGGGATACAGAAATGCCATTCCTTCTTATTCTATCAAATTAGACTCCATCTCCCAATAGTTAAATATACAGAATACTATTCCTTATCCTATTATGTAGATTAAAGTTGAACTATTATCAGAGATGCTAGGATTTAAGATGTTTCAATGTTAGATCTAGTACAGATAGTCCTCGACTTACGACCACAATTGAGTCCAAAATTTTGCCCCATTTTACAACTTTTCTTGCCACAGTTATTAAGTCAATTATTGCAGTTGTTAAGTTAGTAACACAGTTATTAAGTGAATCTGACTTCCCCCTTGGCTTTGCTATGTCAGAAAGTCGCAAAAGTTGATCACATGACCTCAGGACACTACAACCGTCATAAATACAAACCAATTGCCAAGCATCCAAATTTTGATCATGTGACCATGGGGATGCTACAACAGTCATTTTTCTCAGTGCTGTTATAACTTTGAGTGGCCACTAAACTAAAGGTTGTAAGTCAAGGAGTATCTGTATACACTTTTTTAGCCACTAATGTAACCCTATATAAAATAATGACAAATGCAACTTATATTAATTAATTTGTATCAAAAATGGGATTAGAATTTACCCTGAAACTCCTATTTTTCTATATTATCTCATAATCTCTTTGTTCCAAACTGGTTTGTGAATAGAATTGAATTAACCATGTTTCTTAGCATGTAGCAATTCCAGCCAAACTGCATAATTCATTAAGGCACGTGGAAGATTGCCACATTACAAAAAGAGTAGATTTGCTAAAATACCTAAACATAGCATGTGACATGAAAATTCCACTATGGTACTCATAGCTCAGTTCACAGGTTACATTAATACAGTTTCTTACTTTGGTCTTAGCATAAGACCATTGTTGTTTATAACCGATAGAGTATGATTTAACCTTAGCTTAGCTAGCTGTGACTTATTCAATAAATGATTAGAAGACAACCTATCCAGCATCATCTTTGCTAGTAATGGGAGCTAATGAATAGATAAGACCATTATTAATTAGCTAGTGAAAAATCAATACAGAACTTCTGTCATGTCCTTCAATATTATTACAGATTCCAAGACAGTAAGATTGAGACTTAGAATCCATAATATGTTTTGGTAAGTATTTTAAAGAAGTGTGATTATCTTCCTTTCTTCTGTGGGTGATAGATACACAAAGAAAATTAACTTTTTAGTGGATCAGGAATATTAGAAAAGAGACAGTCAGGTTAAATTAGCAAGGATTTAAACATTGTATATGCAATCTTTTTATTTTTTTTAAAAAAATATTAAGTTGATAGGGAAACAAGACAAACAAAAAACAGAAAAATACATCAGAGGAAAGGTAATTAACAGATTTGTCCATGTTAAACTTCAAAGATAACCTGTGAGTAATCATAGTGTCTTACCGATCCAGAGCAATGACAGGAAAGCTCAGGATGGTCACTGAGCAGAAGACCTTATGCAAGAATTTGATGACTTTACAGAAGATCATGGTGTAGACCCATCCACAGCAGTGTGGACTGGTACTGAGAACAATGTCAAAAGGCACACAGACAAGGCTGGCACAGATCCCAGAACAGGCCAGGTTCTTAATAAATCGATTTGTTACTGACTTAAAAACTGATGTCCTACATGTCGACCACAAGACCACCACGTTTCCTGGATGAACAGAAACAAAAATCAAACTATGAAAATTAAGAAAGGCATGTGTAATGATCCAGTTAATTCTTTCATTTTATTCAGCAAACAACACTACAGTTTAATTCAGACATAATTATATACCTTGCTATCTTTCTCAAAATAGGATCACGTTTAATTCTGTAGATATTTACCCAGAATTAAGCGCTGCTCATTACTCACCCTAGGAGTAATGGTGTTTCCTAGTAGGAATATAGGATTGCAGCATGAGTTATAATTTCAATAAAATATATATTCCATAAATGTCCTAATTTCTAGATAAAGTGGCAGTTAATTTAACACATAGATCAGTTTAATATTAACTGTACTTGGTGCATCTCATTCCATACATTCCTATTTAATTAATGTGTATTCGACCTGACTCTCAGCATCTTTCAACACCTTACAAATTGTTAAAAAAAATGAAAAGAAGAAATAGCATAAAACAGAAAAGAACAAAGATGGCAGAGACAACAGACCCAGGTAGAAACAAAGAAAAAGGGGGGGGAAAGTGAGGCTTCAGTTATGCTTACTACAGGCCGAAAGCCCTCCAAAACACCAGAAGGGTTGGGGGCTGTTTGAATTTCAGGAGGATCCTCATTCCAGAGAAGGTGGATTTCCATGATCCAGAAAGATGGCATGGTTTAACTGATGGAACCCAGAGTGGATGGAACCCTATCAGATTATCTGCCCAACAAGAATGGAGTTCCCTTGTGAGCCCTTGCTCCCTCCCAGTTCACTTTACACCCAGGCTCTTTTTTTGACATAGATTGGCACTTTCTCCTAGGACCCCTGTGCCCAGGACCTGCTTATCAAACATTTTTTTCAGGTGGATAAACCAGTTGTTTTATGCACCCATCCCAAACCCACCACACTTTATGGAGAGCCATTTGTGGCTGCTTTTCCTGCTGGCAGGCAACATTTGATTGGAAGAGAAATGAAGACAAGACGGAAATTCACTGATTGCTTTCCTTTAGCTGTTCCATATTAAAACCATAAAAGTATATCCACTGTGGGTCTGAATACTGAGGCAGAGTAAGGACCAGCAAGGAGGCAGTTTGGTTTATTCTAGCCTGTTTTTTCTGCTGTCTCATTGACAGGAAGAAAATACTTTAATGCAGTGATCTGGCCATGCCCTGGGCAAAAAAAAAAAAAAGACAAATCACCACTCTACATTTCAAATCATGGCTCATTAGGAGCCAGTTAAATTATGTATCTATTTTTCTTTGCATTTTATTATCTTGTTGTCAAATCATTCATTAGTTTTTCTTTTCAATACATGCTATAACTTATTCAGTTTATTCAAATGGGGAGGAGTGGAGTTGTATGTTGTGGATTCTCCATATGTGAGATTGGCATCTCTCTCTCTCTCTCTCTCTCTCTCTCTCTCATGCAGCAGTTATTTTCTTTGGATCATTTGTATATTACATTACATCAGCTGTGGTCTTCCTGACTGAATTGTCTGTAAAGGTCTATCTTATTAGATTTATTCTATCCAATAATATGCTCATTTTAGGCTGAATCATACCTTTAGATAACATGGGAAAACATTCTTGAATAGTCATTTTACCTATCCTTTTCCATAAAAATAACTGCTATATATGAGATTATTGGCCTAAAAAACTTTGGAAATTATTATCATGTTAGAGGAGCATCTTTGATGGCGATAATTGGTAGTTATATTTTTTTTTCTTTTAGACAAATGGGACCAATGTGAAAGTAGGATTCTGGATAATTCAGTAGAACTTTACTATCTCAAATAAACATGGTTCCAAAGGAATATGAAACCAAAATGTTTTTTTCCCTAAATGTAATGTTACAAGCATGCAAAAATGATTTGATAACTTTTGAAATACTTGTGTATTAGTGGAGATTTTTTTTAAGAATTTCACAGTGGAAATATATTATGGGTTGTTTTGGGGTTGTTGTTGTTGTTTGCCTCCTTACACTGTTCTTCATGATAAGTATAAATATTTGAAATTGCTTGGCATTAGGGCAAAGCAGTGTTAGTACAGGTAAGGAAAACAATCCTGATACAACAGCGCTAATTTGGGGGAAGTACAAGAGACTGAAACACAATATGGTGAAAAAAGCTTTAGCAAAGGTTTATATGAAGTGAAGTTTCTCTTAAGTCAATGAGTTCTCTTTTTTTTATATAATATTTTATTAATTTTCCAATTTTACATATAAGTATTTAAAAAGCAACGTGGTGACTGGGTTAATCAATAGTTCGATAACAAAATCTTTAGTACAAATCTCAAGTTGCAACATCAAATTCTTTCTCTCTTTTTCCCTTAACATTTACTGTCTCGTATTCAAGCTAGTACAGTTCTTATTATATTAACTCAATAAAAACATCATTATTACATTTATCAATAAGTTTTTAGCTTATATGTATCTTAATTACATTCAATCTTCATAAACAATCCATATCCTGTTATTAATTTTTACCCAATTTTTAATTTCTCATCAATATTCCAATTTAACCTTTGATATTTATAATTTTCAAGCCTTAGGTAACCAAGATTTCCCTTATCTCAATTCATGACAAAATCTAATATCCAAAATACACATTTTATCTATTTAAATGTAATCTTGTTCTATTTCCTAAGAGTTATCTATTTCCCACCATATTAAATCATCTACTTAATAATACAATATCCCCTTTAATAGATCAAAACCATTATGTATATTACCTGGGTTAATCAATAAATCAAACATATTCATAATAATTAATTTTCTTTTTCCTTTTAGGTCTAATTTTTAAATATTAAACAGATAAAGTCCTTATTTTCAACTAATTTCCAAGTATTTTAAATCTAATGACCAGAATTCCCCTTATCTCAACTTCTCCCTTTAACCCTCTAATTAATAATATGAAATCCCCTCTAATAAATCAAAACCCCAATTTTCTTCAACCTTATTCTGGCTTTCTTCCTTTGCCAACTAGGCTTCCATATCAGTGCTTTTAGGTCGTCAAATAGGTCTTCCTCTATTATTATATATGTTATTTGAAATAAAGGAGACCATTTAATTGCCATTTTTTGGGAAGGACTAGCCCATTTGTATTTGTTAAGTTGTTTCCCTGTTATTCCAATTCCCCATGCTTGCCCTGATATGTTTGTCTTCCATTCAATCTGTTCTTCTTCTTTCTCAAATTTCTTCTGATTTATATAGAAAGTCATTTCCATTTTCAGTGTTGTCACTTCCTTTTCTGGATTTTCCATCAGCTATATTTGTTGGTCAATTGAGCCCTCTGTCTTAATATTTGATTGTCCCACGTCTTCTGTTGTCTTCTGCATTGTTGGTTCTTTGGTTGTAGTCAAAGTTTGGGTTTGTGTATCTAAGCTGATGTCTTGATCTTTTATGTTAGATCTTATTTTATCACAAGCTAAAAGAATAGTTTCACGTATTGCTTTCAATACGGAAAGAATCTTTTCCTGGTCTTCATCCATCTCTTTCACGTGTTTATAAATAGTCTTTCTAGTAGAAGTTGTTTGTCAAGCAAGATTTTATAATCCAAGGTATTTCAACGTGTCATATAGTGACCAATATTCCTCAAATAAAGAGATAGGAAAGCAGTTTCCCACATATAACTCTGAGAGTCAGTAAAGGTTTACATTTACAGTTCAAGTAGGCCGGCTATGCCGCCCAGCTGTTCTCTTACAGCTAAGTCTCTCACAGGTGGTGCCAAGGTCAGAAAAGTCTTATCTAAGGTCTGAGCTTCGAGCCAAGTTTCTTTTAGGAAATAACAAGTTGTAGTACCAAACTTCGCCACAGGATGTCACTGATGCCATTTAAAGTTTTTTAAGTCCAAAATTTTTATAATCCTTTTTTCCAATTTTATTTCTTTTTTGTAGATAAAAACAAGAGTCTCCAATAAAAATAGGAAAATTTTTGGTCTCCAAGTTTTAGGAACATATAAATCCAATTAGATTAAAGTTGTTCTTTTAATACTTTGATTCCCCTCTAAGATTCGCCCCTATTCTTAGAAGGTGGAATAGAAATTCCCTTCCCTCTCTCCTCACAGGGGGAAAGATACTTCTGGCAGCTTTTACAGGAAGAGAAAGTACTTAGGGTAAAGAGAAGCTCAGATCTCAACCAGTTTCATCCGTGTTGCTTTCGAAGTGCTTGGTGGTGAGTTTGACTTCGGCTGTCTGCAGCCTAGTGACGGGCCATATTACTATGGCCGGTCTTTCCTCCGCCAGTTTAGAGGGCTGCCCCGGATCGAGCAGAAGGGCTGCTGCCCTCCCGTGATCAAGCGGGGGTCCCCTCCTTGCTCGGCGCCCCTACAGGGTGACTTTCAACCCTTTCCAGGGTCCCCCAGCAGAGCAAAATCGGACATGGAAGACAGAGCTTGCCTTCCAAACATCTGCAGTGGCCGCGGCAGCAAACGGGAAGTCAAGTCAATGAGTTCTCTTAAGTGTCCGAGTTGTCACATAGACATTTTATAAAACCAAGGGGTATTTTTCCCCCTTTTCGTTCTTCCCTACAAAGATCACATTATTTTAAAAAGCTGGTCACAAGAGTCAGGAAAGCTAAGCTCATTTAAACCTCACAGATTTCAGCAGGAAACAAAAGAAGTACAAGCAAATGTTTGCTAATTCATAATTAAATCTTTCCTATGCTCAGCGACTTATTCTCATATAAGTGCGCAGAGAACTGCAGCCTTAAAATGCTTAACTCTGGAGAGATCTTCTGAATGATTAAAGAAAGCTCTGCCAATATATTATTTTCTCCCCAGCTCACTCTGCCCATTAAGTTTATGGTACTCGCCTATTAGCAACAGCTTCAAAGGGGAGCAAACAACACAGGCTACTCTACGGTTACCATAGGAACAATAATCTCATGAAGCTAAAATCATTTTCTTTGGCTAAATCGCTAACTATGACTCAATCATTTTGGCTTTATGTCTAACATGACAAATGAGAACCTAGTACCAGTTCTGAAGCAACGTGACTTGTTCAGGGATTTTCCCCCCCCCCCTTATTTGAACAGAAGAACTCTGACATATTCACAAATACACACTATGTTGTTTATTGACCTTGACAGGTAGCTTAAGATTATTTAGTTAAATTTAGTTTTACATGAAGATTGCTTGAAAGTAAAGAATGTGGGCATGTTTACTTCTTCCCTGAGACTGGTAGAGTAGTATTCTTGATGGAAGAATACTAAATAGGAAAAAAAGTTCCCCATCTCTTCCCCAGCATAGTAATAATCAGACCTGACTAAATACTCATTTCCTGTTGCCTTTGTGTGAAGAGTGTTTCCAAATCCTAAGCATAAACGATTTCTCAGAAATGTATAAAAGCTTATTGGGGAGCGTTGTCTGTTTTGGATCACTAAATGGAAAATTAAGAGATCCAGACTGTGTGCACATTTGGTCTAAAGTAGTATTTTTCAAACTTAGTAATGTTGGCTGGGGAATTCTGGGAACTGAAGTTAAAGTTATCTTAAAGTTGCCAAGTTTGAAAAATACTGGGCAAGAGACACTAATTGGTGTAACTTGGTAGAAATTATGCAACTTATGGAAGCCGACTGATCTGGAGTTTTCAATCTAAGGTTCTAGGTAATCCAACAGTATATAGACAGAGTCAAAGGGAGGAAAGTTTAATTTAGTGGTTCTTAAACAGGGAATAAGCAATTTCTAATTGCTTGTTTGCGAGTCAGAGATCTACTATGGGACTGCCAAGATGCTTATGTATAACAACAAAGTCTGCGTGTGTGGGAGGGAGTGATAAAGTTATTCAAGAGTGGAGAAATTGGGTCAAACAGTTTAAGAACCATTGGTTTATAGAATCAGGCCCTATACAAAAGTTTGAAATTCATTGTTACAAATGAAATTAAAAAATAAGTCATCAGCATGTAATAATAGTTCTAATTTCTGTTGTGTTGAAAATATCTTCCATTTGTCTAATAAATCATGTCAATTATTCCAGTGCCAAATAAAAAAGAGGAAATAAAGAACATTCTTGATGAGTTCCACAAGACAATATGATAGTTGAAGAAATAATTCAATTTTTATTAAGCCCAACAAATAAAGTAGAGCATCATATATTAATCCAAGTAGTAAAAATCTATTTTAAATAAAACTGGATATAAAAAAATCTCTACTGGAATATATACACATATTCCTCAACCAATAGGACCATCACTGCAGGTACCATTTTTTTCCTGTATCCAGAATCTCAGTGAGTAATCTAATATTATCAGAAGATTTGTGACTTTCTATAAAACCAATTTGTGCCAGAACCATGGTATAATTATCTACTTATATAATTTTTATTAAAGGGTTTTTAGGAAGGAAGATAAAATATAGTATAAACAAATATAACACAAGAAAAAGAAAGAAATTAAAGAGAAGGGGGGGAAGTAAAGTAGAAAAGAAAAAGATACAAAGAATTAGCTTCCAATCTTCTTCACAGCAGTAAGTACAAATATAAATTTATCTCCTCCTCTAAAATTACATCATGACTCTCTTATATCCATCATCAAAACCATAAATCACATTATTTTTTTTCATTTTAATGCAAAAAGTTCATAAGGGATTTCCAATCAACAATAAATGTAGCTGCTGTCTTTTCTCTGATAAAAAAAATCAATTTAGCCATCTCAACAATTTCCATCACCTTCACCAACCATTCCTCCGTTGTGGATAGTGCTGAATCTTTCCATCTTAGTTCATACAATAATCTCACTGCAGCTATCATGTACAAAGTCATACTTTTTTCCAACTGTTTATCCATCAATCTCCAAAGAAAAACCTCTAATCTCAACTGTATATTAATCTTCAAAATCCGCTGAATCAGTATATATGAGTTTTTCAGGTTTTTTTACACGTCCACCAAACAGGATAAATTGTCCCTTCTTTTGCTCACATTTCCAATATAAATTTGAAGTGCCCTTATACATTCTAGACAATTTCTCTGGTGACGTACCAAAGCTGTGCTGGAAGCATAATGGAGTAATAGCAATATCACCTAGACTTATACACTGCTTCACAGTGCTTTACAGCCCTCTCTAAGCAGTTTACAGAGTCAGCATAGTGCCCCCAACAATCTGGGTTCGCATTTTACCGACCTCAGAAGGATGGAAGGCTGAGTCAACCTTGAGCCGGTGAGAATCGAACTGCCAAACTGCTAGCAGTGGCAGGCAGCAGAAGTAGCCTGCAGTACTGCATTCTAACCACTGCGCCACCAGGGTAATATTATCAGTTATCTCTGTGCAAGGTTTGCTCTCAAAATTTTTGTATTAATATTTTACAAGGAAATTGGGTGATAACTTTGCAGAGTCAGCAACTGTGATTTTGAAGTAAATATCCTGCTGACTCTGCAAATTCTCATCCATTTTTTTTGTACTGTAAAGTATAAATGCAAAAAAAAAAATGGCATTAAGCTTGGCACCAAGAAAATATTTTTAAATGCATCATTACTGATCTCTAATAACACTGGGGCAAATAATTCAATATATAGCTACTAAGTGGAATATCTACCTGAAGCAGGAGTTTTTCTATTCTTGTAGATTTAATATCTATAATTTGTTCAAGAAAAGATTGCAGCTAAGGAGTTTCATAAAAATTGAATAACTTCTTCCTTGGTTTCATTTTACCCAGTATTATACAGGTCAAGAATAAAAAGAAAAATATATGGATTTATTTAATTAGATTCATTATGTACATTACCCTGAGTGTTCTTAGATTGTTGCAGCTGTTAGAGCTAAGATGCGAGTAATTTTATTAGTCCTTCACTGTGCTTCCAATATCTTTGCTTTATTTAATTTGGTGAATATTCTACAGCAAGCGTAATGAGAGAATTATGTTCTTATTTAGCTCTTATAAAAGCTAATGTTTAGTCCTCTTCTTAATAAGCCTAATCTGGATTCATCAGAGATACAAAATAATAGGTCAGTCTATAACCTTGAATAATTGAATAATGTGATTGAGAGTGAATAATTTCTTAGCTTTAGGCAAGCTAGAAGAAACAATTTTTTTGACCCATGTCAAGCTGATTTCAGGGAACAAAACCTTGATAAATCTGATAGCTGATCTAGCAACCTGAAATTAAGGAGAAACTTCCTAACAGTGAGAACAATTAACCAGTTGAACAGCTTGCCTTTATATATTGTGGGTTTTTCATCACTGGAGGTTTTTAAGAAGAGACTGGACAGTCATTTGTCTGAAATGGTATCGGGTTCCTGCCTGAACAGATGGTTGGATTAGAAGACCACCAAGGTCCCTTCCAGCTCTATTCTGATTGATTGATTGATTGATCTATACATGGGGCTGACTAGGGAGCATGTTTCTGTTGTTTTTTTCTTGATTCTCATGACTTTTGAAACCATTGAGCAAAATACCAGTTAGATCACCTAAGCAATTTGGGAATGGCTTTGTAATTATTTTGTTTTTATCTCTTATGTCCGTGGTGGCAAACCTATGGCACGCGTGCCACAGGTGGCACGCAGAGCCCTCTCTGTGGGCACGCGCGCCGTTGCCCCAGTCCTAGGCCTTCAGCTGGGTTTTATAAAATCTTTTCGCTTAGGCCTCCGCCGCCGTGTGCAAAAAAAAAAAAAAAGGTTCAATCAATCAATCAATTTCAACTTCTCATGGGAAAAAAAAAGATCTCGCAAAGTTGGAATTGATTGATTGAACTTTTTAGTCCCACCCAGTCTGCCTGTTATGGTTCCGAAGGAAGAGGCTTTCAAAGAAACTAGGCATTGTTTTCCTTAAGAATCTTTTTTATTGCACCATAACTTCAGCACATTACATGGACGGATGCCAGAAACTGAATTTCTCTGGCTTGCGTCTATCTTTACTTGCTAAAACCCTCCCTTATTTTACAGTCATAATTTACGTCTTCCAATTAGGCTGGAGGCCAAAGATTCACTTCTGTTCCTTCTCCCGCGCTTTCCTCCTAAATCTCCTCCTTTTCTATGTCATCTGAATTAACTCTAAAAATACCAGACAGTTCTGCATATCTTGTCAAAGCAATAATATCCTATATTAACAGCGTTGATATCCGGCCCCCCTTACAAAAAGGACAGATCCTGCAATGTAAACAAAAGCATATGTTAATGACTAGTTTTCGGTTTGTTGGGGTGTTTCGTATGAAATCTTTTGACGAGCCTGTCAGCTTTCACCTCACTGGATTTCACCCAAGTGGCTTCAGACAACAGGTATCCCTTCCATTGTACTAGGTACTGCAATTTCCCTTTAAAAATTCTAGAATCAAGAATATGTTTCACTTCATAATGGGTCTGCCCCGCAACTACAAGGGGCCCAGGTGCTTTCTTCGGGGGAGGTCTTAAAGTGGAACCCCGATAAGGTTTTAACAAGCTACTATGGAAGACAGGGTGGATTTTACCCCAAAGCCTAGGGAGTTTCAGTTTTACTGTGACCGGATTGATGACCTTTACGATAGGAAAAGGCCCTAAGAATTTCAGTCCTAACTTCTTACTGGGTAATTTGAGGCGCAAATATTTGGTCGACAGATAAACCTTTTCCCCAACTTGGAACGTTTTTTGGGGAGCTCTTTTTTCATCAGCTTGCTTTTTAAAGGTTTCAAAAGTCTTTTTTAAAGCAGTTTTCGTGTTTCTCCAAACTTCTTCCCATCCCTTCACCCATTGGTCAAGTGTCTGGGAAGCTGTTGGCACCTGGGGGTATTCAGGTATTGGACCGAACTCTTTGCCTGTGGAAAGGTGAAAGGTGTGTAGCCGGTGCTGCTGTGCACAGAATTATTGTACGCCACCTCTGCAAAAGGGAGGAGGTCAGTCCAGTTCGTCTGTTGGTAGGAAACGTAGCATCTGAGATATTGCTCCACCATTTTGTTAGCGGCTTCTGCAGCTCCATTGGTGGCCAGATGAAAAGCAGATGATAAGCCTTGAGATGATCCAATTAATTTAAGAAAAGCCCTCCAAAACTTTGCTGTGAACTGCACCCCCCTGTCTGATATTATTCGCTTAGGGGCACCGTGCAGTCGGTAGATATGTTTCAGGAACTATTTAGTCAGTCGTTGAGCAGAAGGGAGTCCTTTGCAGGCGATGAAATGAGCCTGCTTCGAAAACAGGTCTATTACAGTCCAGATGACAGTATTTCCTCTACTTTCTGGTAGGTCTACGATAAAGTCCATAGCTATTTCTTCCCAAGGTTGGGAAGGGTCTGCCACCGGCTGCAGTAACCCAGGGGTTTTTCCCGGGATTCTTTTCATTGTGGCACATAGTCTTCACATAGTTTTCCACATCCCGTTTCAGTCCCGGCCACCAAAATTGCTGGCGGGTGAGATGTAGAGTTTTTAGATATCCAAAGTGTCCAGCCTGTTTCACATCATGGCTGTGTTTGAGAGCATTAAGACGGAGGGATTCGGGCAAATACAGTTTCCCCCCCTTGTAAGCCAAACCATCCCGGCACGTCAAGGAGGTTTGATTATCTTTGAACCATTGATCGGTGAGGAGCTCTCGTTTTATTTTCTTTGCTCCAGGGTCATCAGGATTTGGGACCCTGCGAGGCGTGATTTGTGCAACAGGTTGTGGATTGGAGATAATCGCCTCATTGACTTCTTCACATTCACTTTTGTATTGGGGCAATCTTGATAGCGCATCAGCTAGGAAGTTTTTCCCCCTGGTATGTACTTTAGAGTAAAGCTGAAGCGGTTAAAGTACTGTGCCCACCGTACTTGCTTTGGGGACAATTTGCGGGGAGTTTTCAGTGCCTCTGGGTTTTTGTGATCTGTCCATACTTCGAATGGCACCTTGCTCCCCTCCAAGTAGTGTCGCCAGTATAATAGCCCCCATCTAATTGCGAAGGCCTCCTTCTCCCATATTGTCCATCTCCGTTCACTTTCCGTAAATTTTTTGGAGGTGTAGGCGCAGGGTTGCAGGACTCCATTCTTGTTCTTTTGAAGCAATACAGCTCCAATTACCAAATCACTGGCGTAGGCTTGAATTACAAAGGCAGGGGTGCGTTAGGACCGGTTCGGTAGCAAATAGTCTCTTTAAATTCTCAAAAGCTGTTTGACAGTTCATAGTCCATGCTAGTGGTTGGCCCGGTCGCGGCTTCCCTCCTCTTTTGCCTGTTTTGAGTAAATCTGTAAGGGGTAAGGCAATCTTGGCAAAAGAGGGGATAAATTGACGGTAGAAGTTGGCAAAACCTAGAAAGCTCTGGAGCTGTTTGCGGGTTTTGGGGGGCTGCCATTCGATTATAGCTTTCACCTTGGCTGGATCCATCTCAATGCCTTCATTGGAGATTCTGTAGCCGAGGTAATCTAATCGGGTCTGGTGAAATTCGCATTTTGACAGTTTGGCATAAAGCTTGGCATTCAATAGTTTCTTTAACACTTCTCTCACCAGCTTTATGTGATCAGTCATATTCGTGCTGTATATAAGGATATCGTCGAGGTACACCAGAACCCCTTTGTACAGGTGATCATGTAGAACCTCATTAATCAGTTGCATGAAGACGGCTGGGGCCCCCTGTAGTCCAAATGGCATGACCTTGAATTGATAGCTCCCCATGGGGCAGTTGAAGGCAGTCTTCCACTCGTCTCCCTCCTTTATTCTCACTCGGTAATATGCCTCTCTCAGGTCTAATTTGGTGAAAACACTCCCCTTAGCCAGATGAGTTAATAAGTCCTGTAGGAGGGGGAAGGGGTATTTGTTTTGCACACTCACAGCGTTGAGACCCTTATAGTCTACACAGAGATGAAGAGACCCATCTTTTTTTTCTTTAAATAACACGGGGGCTCCCATGGTTGATTTGGCCCGTTCAATGAACCCCCTCGCTAGGTTCTTATTCACGTATTGCTGCCTCTCTTCCATTTCGAGGGGGGACATAGCATACATTCTCGGGCGTGGGAGCTTGGCTCCTGGCACCAGTTCGATAGAGCAGTCATTGGGCCTGTGAGGGGGTAGGACATCACATTCATTTTCACTAAATGCCTCTGTTAAGTCCCGGTATTCATTGGGGATGAGTGATTCATCTGGTGACGGTGAGGCAGCTATGAGTGCTCGCTCATTAGGTGGCCTAAAGTGTCCCGCAACATCAGTTGAATCAGTGGGAGGCTCAGGCCCTATAGGTAGTCTCACAGTTCTCATTCCTTTCTCCCACCAGATAAATGGCTTCCATTTGTCCAACCAGGCTAAGCCTAGAATCACAGTCTCAGTCATTTTTAGGGCCACCAGGAACCGAATAAATTCCCAGTGCGTGCCTATTTCTAGGCGTAAGGGCTCAGTTAATTGTGTGACTAAAGTCCCTCCCATCAGGGAGCCATCAGCTTGCTCGAACCTCACAGGTTTGGAGAGTTGCTTTGCCCGTATGCCCATTTTCATGGCGAAGGGTAGGCTAATAATGCATCGGGTGCATCCAGAATCGATTAGTACATTTAAGTCTATTTGTGCCCCCGACTTAGGGATTATAAGCTTGGCGGGCAGTGAAAAAGATGGGATTTGTCAACTCACCATTGGGTCATTCTCTCCTTTGTCATCGCCATCAAAGGAGGGTAGAGCAGGGGCGGGTCCACCTGGAGTCCCGGCATCCTCTTGTGTGGGAGGTGTAATCTGGGTAACAGGTGCTTGCGTGGCCCGGTTGGATTTTTCTCTCACTAGCCCCTGGGCAGATCTCCTTCTCGCCGCTGGTTCCAGACTGCTCTGTAGTTGGGGGTAGGGGACCGGACAGTTTGCTGCTCGATGTCCCTTCTGTCCGCACCGGAAACACTTAATTGATGGGCCTGCAGGTGGCCTGGGTCTTTCAGCCATCGCAGTAGTCGGAGGGTTTTGTGGGGGTGATTGTTGTTCGGGTTGCTCTGGTTGCTGCTCGGATTCAGGTGGGGGAGGCTTCTTATAGCGGGCAAGCTGAATGTCTAGCTTCACCGCTATCTGGTACCACTCGTGCAGTTGATCAGGTACTGCTCGAATAATGCAGGCCTGAGAGAGGTGATCATCTAATCCCTCAATGAAGTGATGGATTAGGGACTGCTCTGGCCACCCCCCTATCCGACCTGCTATCTTGCAAAACTCTCGCACGTACTCCAGGGCAGGCCTGCCGGCTTGTTTTATTTTGTGGATTTGTTCTCTTGCTTTTAGGTCAAGGGATGGGTCCTCAAATCTTTCTTTCAGATCCAGGAGGAAGAGGTGGGGGTCTCCCAATTCTGGGGCTTGCTCATTATATAAATTGTTCAGCCATTCGGATGCTTCTCCCTCTAGGCTGGACGCAATCACATCGACCATAGCCTCTGGGTCCGGGTAGAGATAGGCCCAGCGATTCAAGTGAGAGCGTACTTGGTTGAGGGAAAAAATCAGTTTCTCTGGGTCCCCATCGAAGGTTGCTCTGAAAGGTGGAGCAATTATAGGCTGTTGGGTCCTCCACTGTGGCTGTTGCTGCTGGCCCCATCCTGGTTGCTGGTTTATGCCCAGGGGTTGCACATTCGGGGGTTGGGGCCAATGTCCTTGCTGTGGTCATTCTCCCACCAACTGCTGATCTCCTGGCCCCTCCACCACCCCTAGCTGTTGCAAGGTCTCTATTAGCTATGGCAAGCTCAGAAGTTGGTTACTCTCTGCCTGCTTCAAATGCCACACTCCCCTTTGTTGCAGAGGCCTCAGACTGGGATTCCCTCTCTCTTCAGGGCTGGGGTCCCTGATGGAGGAAGACAGGGTCTGAAAGGCTGTCTGATACGAAACGGAGGGGCTGTAGGCTTTTCTCTGCAGGAGTGGATTTCTGCCTCTCTCCTCTGGGGTTTGAGACATTTCCAGTAACTCACCCAGGCCTTGAGTGGCAGTTTGCCCGTTGTCTGTCCACCGATTTTCATTTGTCTGCCAAAATTCATCTTCCCACAGCATGCTGTCTGTTATCTCCCCCTCTGGGATATTAGCAGCTGCCGGGTTGTATTTAACAAACTCCCGTTTCATGATAAAATTGTTCTCCTCCTGAATTCTTGTCATTCTCACTCCAGCCTAGGAGAAAGAGGTGGGGGTAATGCACCTCCAGTTGTTTGAAAAGGTTATGGTTTCTGGCATGTTGTTATGGTTCCGAAGGAAGAGGCTTTCAAAGAAACTAGGCATTGTTTTCCTTAAGAATCTTTTTTATTGCAACATAACTTCGGCACATTACATGGACGGATGCCAGAAACTGAATTTCTCTGGCTTGCGTCTATCTTTACTTGCTAAAACCCTCCCTTATTTTACAGTCATAATTTACGTCTTCCAATTAGGCTGGAGGCCAAAGATTCACTTCCTTCTCCCGCGCTTTCCTCATAAATCTCCTCCTTTTCTATGTCATCTGAATTAACTCTAAAAATACCAGACAGTTCTGCATATCTTGTCAAAGCAATAATATCCTATATTAACAGCATTGACACTGCCATTACCACCGCAGCCATGCCCACCCAATGGGCCACGCCCACCCAATGGGCCACGCCCACCCAATGGGCCACGCCCACCCAGCACCCGACGATACATAAGTGGGTTTTGGGTTGCAGTTTGGGCACTCGGTCTCTAAAAGGTTCGCCATCACTACCTTATATGTTGCTTCTAGTATCAATTCATTCTTGAGTTTTAGCTCTTTTAACACTCTCCCTACAGTACTCTGTCCCTATATGTTTGGTGTGCTGTTAAATAGGCTTTTTAGAATACAAACTATGAATTCAGTTTATTTAGGCCTCCAAGCCTGAATTTACCAGACGTTTTAGATTTTACTGACATGCCACACCAAAACCTATAGTCTGTCATGCAGCGCCTGTAGAGTTTCCCAATAACTGTTGCAATATATTTTGTTGGGGCTTTGTGCTTTGTGTTTGAACACCTCAGCTCACCAAGTGTCCTGGAAATGTGGATATACCATCTTTTGAATCTCAGTGGACATATTGAAGGAGTAAAATGAAACAGGTAAAAGATTGGCATGATGTGAAGAAGAGGATAAAAGAAGACGGTTTTTCTCCCACTACCAAATAACGTGATCAAATGTAACCCTCTTGATCCTTGATGACATGCAATTGTAATACATTGCTGAAGTATACTTGGGTCCTTACAAAGAGGAAGGAGGGAGCAAAATACATCTAGTTCATCCTCTCTATCCAGATGTCTAAATGACATACAGTTATTCTGAAAATAAATGGGGAATCTACAATCAGCTTCTAGCAAAGCCCAATTTCTGTGAGGCAGAATTAAAGATATCATAATGGGCAGCCTTTTGTACATAGTGAGGTCAGTCTATAATTTTTTTGTTATGTTACTCTGCTCAATGCTCTATTTTCAGAAATCTCAAATATAACGTAATTTAAAATTGATCTACCAAAAAAGGAGTACCAATGGTAATTGCCTGCCATTTGCAACCTCTGCAAGGTCTTGATATTATATCTGTGAAACTCACAAAACATAACGTACTGGGCTCAGGAGGCCCTAGAAAAGAGAACAAAAAGTCCTTAAGATTAAAAGAAAACTGAGGATCAGCATGCTGTTCCTTGTGAAGCTGTAGATGTTGTTTTATAGTTTATTTCACACTTCTGCACAGCCTTGTAAGTTTGGATAGCTGCCCACAATGCCCTTGGAAATCTGAAAAGGCAATTAATCTGAGTTCCAAGCCTGGAACAAACTGTAATGCCTGCTGCTCAGCAAATTAAAGGTGAATAAGAAATGGCAGTAGGGCTGAGTAGCAAATGACCATTAGAAGGATTGATTTGAAGGCAATATGCCAGTTAACAAGGAAGGCACCTGTTAAGTGCCTTGCATTTGTGTGAAACTTCAGTTAGATAACTCAAACATGATGCTGGAGAAGTCTGATTAACACTTCTCTTTAAAACAAACACACTCAAATGCATGAGGATGTGAGATAGCTTCAGCAATCAAAGGAAGACAATTCTTTTGCTGTAAAATTTTCTTGATTTAAGCCATCAGTTGTCGCAAACCAAATTGATACTTATCCTGTAGGGAGTTAAGATATTATGTAAATACACATATTTCATAACTTGTATATCATGAGGGAGACCACCTAGATTAGGAAACTTGCACTGGGGGAACAAGAATTAATCCCAATTCATAAAGCAAAAGAGAAAAAAAAACTTTTCTTTGGTTCTCAGGGGCTGGCTGGGGAATACTGAGAGTTGACGTCCATGCATCTTAAAGTTGCCAAGGCTGAGAAACACTGGCTTCAATGATCTATGACTGTCCACTGCTATTAGTGGAAGCAATCCCATGGTCACCAAGTTGATCCTCAGGCAGATCATTAATATTGCTTGCCAGATTTTGGCTTCTATTCTGGGGAGCCAGCTTCTTAGTTTAATGCCTCTCTGGATATGCATTTGGATATCATAAAGAGGGCTCTTAAAAAATAGCAGTTTATTTTCATGTTTTAATTCTCACAATTGCTTATCCAGAGGTGATGCATTGCCCTATTATTTTGGTTAAAAAATCAAGGGTCTACTTATCTGCAGATGGGCTTATACATGGGTAAAGTATATGGATATACTTTTAAAAAAGTACTACCATATATGTTTGGTTTCTGCTTATGAAGTGTCTTTTGATGAAAAATGATCAATATTATTTAGTGTGATTAAAGTCACACTATATATGCAACTTTCTAACCATAACCATAAAAATGATATGGCTGAACTTAAAATAGACAGTTTTGTTCTAGATATAGAAATTTTAAGTTTAAAAAGTGGGATTTCACAGGTTATGTTCTACAGCTGCTTTATCTCCTAGAAACTTGTTATGGAAGAACCCAACCATGCTGAATCCCTGACCATTGATGTCTCCTGTTTTCCTTTGGCAATTACTCAGATGTCCCAGCTTGAAGCTTCTTTTTTTATTCTAGGAAGTGCACAAAAAGACCTGAAAGCTTCTAGCAACAACTAGGATACCCTGAGAATGAAAGTCAGTAGATGTTTCATAGACAGGACCATGATTGTTCATCGAATCATTGGCTGATTCAATGAAAAGCCGTTATTGGCAAAAAAAGAAAAAAGAAAAAGTACCAGCATCGGCCAGTGACTGCCAGTTTCTATCCTGTCAGTAAATGCATAATACAAGATGGAAAAACTAATTGCATTCAGAATCATTATTGCCTCTTTATGCTCAGATGAACACTATTATTATTCCCCGTGATGTCACTCTCCATTTTTCCCCTGCAGTCTATTTTTGGTTAAATGGATCTCAAGGTAATCAAGCAACCTAAAATTCTGCAGAATTCTTTTTATTAATTCAAATTTAAATTGTTGCTTTCTTCTTTCTGTTTGACTCTGAGCACATCGCTGTTGTCAGAAACTCAGCTGCTTACACATGGCTTACTTTCTTTAGTCCCTGTAGCCCTCGCGATAATTTTTTCAATCCATAAATTGTGGGAAATGACCAATTTGGGATGGGTCAATCCAAAAAATGATGCAAAATAGGTATGCTAAGCATTAAAGATGCTTTAAACGGCTATTTTGCAACTAAAACTGATCTCAGAACCCAAAGGGGCTGCAAACATTCAGCTCATGCCTCTCTAGTCTAGACACACTACAATCTACAAACTGCATCCCCCTCTCCCCCAGCAGAAACATATTTTCAATACTCAGCATAAAACATGTTTTAACCTATACCAATCTTATTATCAGCAAAGAATGGGTAGGACAATGGAAGATTGTTTAATCCTGACCTGGGCTTCAAAATCTGATTTGATATAAAAAAAAATGCTCTGAATTTCTTTTCAGAGTTTTATATATAGCCATTTTCCATTTGTGCATGGTCAAAGGAAAAAAAATGGCCATGTTCAGAATAAAGACCACATTTATCCTAACCCCATTTAATTATTTTTACAAATTAATTCCTTTGTACATTCATTGTATCCTATTTATCCTTTTCAGTTTATTTTGCTTTATTAATTCAATATAAAACCAAACAAAAATAAGCAATATACAGTACAAATTATGGAGAAAGAAAAAGAAACCAACTAAAATAAAAAGCAACATATAGAACAATTAACCAGTGGAACAACCTGCCTCCAGAAGCGGTGAATGCTCCAACACTGGAAGTTTTTAAGAAGAGACTGGACAGCCACATGTCTGAAATGGTATAGGGTTTCCTGCCTGAGCAGGGGGTTGGACTCGATGACCTCCAAGGTCCCTTCCAACTTTATTATTATTATTATTATTATTATATAGGACATATTTGCACAGATACATTCTCTCTCGCACACGCACACGCACACAAACACACTTCAATAAATGATAGCCATATTTCACTATAACCATCCACAGCTAATCTATGTCAATTCAGTATGTAATTTGTTCATAAGTTGCTAATAACATCAGCTCTGTATAGATGCTATTCAATGGTATGCAACGATGAAGTTATCTCAGATTATTCAATTTCCTCATTTAAGAACGATATGCAGTTTGGAGGTTCTCTTGGACTCTCAGCTCCTACTGGAAGAAGAGATGGCAGCTGTGATCTATCTAGTGTGTCAACTGTGCCCCTCCATGGATAGCTGGCCATTTGACTATTCGTGCCCTATTCATCTTAAGAAGGGACTGCTGCAGTGCATTCTACAAGTCAAGACTTCTTTATATAACTCAAAATCAATTCACAGTTTCAAGTCTTTTAGTGAAGAGAAGGGGAGACACCAACTGGGCAAAATGATACAAAAGCTCAGTAAACAATGCTCACAGCCATTCATGTGGGCTGCAGAATGGATTTAACATATCCAGCCTCAAAATGGCTTACAGTCTTAGAAGGATGGCTCCTCTTTATAGACGATTACTGTCTGTGCCATAAATGTCACTATCTGTGTCTATTCTGCATCAATTTGACTTGCATTTTACTTTTTATTTATATTTTGGATTTCATTTGATTTGCATTTTATTCTTCATGCTGTATTTTGTACTTAATTATTAATTTGCTCCAGCTCAAGTCATTATAAATTATTAATTTGTTGCTAATTCTAAAGGAAACTCTTTGATTCTTTGATTCTGCTTGTGTTACATGTATCAATGAAAATTTGTTTACCTGGAAAAGACTGTAGAGCATAGGATACTTGGATTTAATTCCCCAAAATTCATTTTCAGCCATTGTTTAAAGTTCCTTTGGTGTAAATGTTGTAGAGAGCTCTTAAATCTGAATGCCCTCCTGAGAGGTGAGGTAACACATAGGCCTCAGATGACCCAATTATCATCTATCATATAATTGGCAAACACTATCAATACTTGAGTTTAAAGATAGGAAACCTAGTTAAAAGCACAAAAAAATTGCCTTACTTCAGACAGTAGGCAAGAATACATGGATGTCTATGGAGATTCTCAATCATCCAGATCATGGTTGTCCCAAAGGTGCTTTTCCAAAAGGCAACAAAACTGAAGAAACTTCCTGGAGGAGAAGCGAAATGTTTTCAAAGAAAGGAAAAAAGAACCCCAAGAAAGTCCAGTTGCCTTTTGGAAAAAATCACCTTTGGAAGAATACATGGCATTACATATTTTTATGCATAACATCCTATGGTACAAAATGCTACACAATCACCCAGATATTTTTAAACAATTAAATCTATGGACTCATGTATTCTTCCATATTCCTGTTCATTCAAACATTCCCCCTTTTCTTCTTTTTTAAAATTTTTGGTATTCATAGTATTACAGGGTTGGATTCATTACAGTCCAAAAGGTACTTTTTCAAAAAGCAACTGGACTTTGGTTTTTTTTCCCTTGAAGATGTTTCGCTTCTCATCCGAGAAGCTTCTTCAGTTCTGACTAAAGAACTGAAGCTTCTTGGATGAGAAGCTTCTTGGATGAGAAGCAAGATGTTTTCAAGGAAAAATAACGTCCAGTTGAAAAAGCACCTTTGGGACAACCATGACCTGGATGACTGAGACTCTCTATATTCATTACAGTATTATATGTTCATCAGCAAAGTTAGTCCACATTACAGTTTGCAAATTGATTTCTAATCATGGTTGCAAATTGAATTATTTTATTATATTTCTACATCTTGTGTAACAAGGAATAATTCAGGGCAGTTATCTTTTATAAAATACCAGTGAACCTCATGTAAAATTAACTTAGATCCAGTTCAGAGCAGAAACAAAGAATACCAGCCGCAGGAGGTAAATAGGATATGTAAAAGTTCAATAAGCAAAATAACCTGGAAGCATCACAAAGCAGAAATCTTTCTTGAAAACACAGAGATAACACTATATAAAACACGGAATATGACACTATGATAAACATATCTAATGGATTTTTTAAAAATCACACACAAATAAAAATAATATAGTAATACAACTCTATGACTCACAAATGTACTTCCAAAATACTAGAAGCAACAATCTTTTGATCTAATAAGAAAGCACTGGATATGAGCAGAGAATTACAACTGCCATTGCCTGAGCGTCAGAGATGCTCAAAGAAAACAGCAGGAGTTTTGCTCTAAACTCCAGGTATCTCCAAAAAGTATGCAGGTAGGAACTCTTTGTCTAAACATGCCTAGCCATTTAATTTAAAAATTAAACAGTTTTAAAAGGAATTACTCAGGAAGAGCTCTGACAAAAGAATCGTCTGTATTAATAGCCTCTGTGAGGTTAAATGACCAAACCATTTGTTATCTAAGACAACAATCAACTAATCAATAAGTAGTGATTCTTACTAAACTTGTAGTAATTTTAGTATCAAATAATATATAATATATGACTTTTAAAATATGCTTAAGATATCAAACTTTTCTATCTCCAGTTGAAAAAAAAAAAAGCTAGAACCCACAGCCGTTCTTTCTGCTTATGTTTTCTATTAGAAATTCAGTAAAATCCTCAACTATTTCTCTTTTTAAATAATCCCTCAATTAATATCACAATAAGATTGGCTGGAATGTTTTCATTATGCTTACTTTCTAATAAGTAAACATAAAGGTTAGTAACATCCAAAAATGAACACCACAGAATTCTTCAGATGTTCATCCCACATATCTGCATACAAGAAGATTGGATTGGGAATTATAGAATATAACTACATATAGATTTTCCAGGGACTTATATATAATTCACACAAATAGAAAAACACACATAGATCATTTCTGCAGAAAGGTAGCAATCGTGAACACGTGATCCACAGAGTTGGCTTCAACCAAGGAGAGAACTAATTCGAGATTGTGATTTCCCTGTCTAGAACAAGTGATCATGACAATATGGGATGCTGCAGAGGACTCTCATTATGCAACTGGCCTGCCACTAGAAAAGTTTTGCAGATGCATAGAATGTGAACAAGGAGCAGAAGTAGTGCATTGATAGGGAACTCCTATAGGATTCTTTATAAAGCTTTCTAAATGACTATGGGCAAGCCCTTATCTCTCACCCCCTATTCAGAAAGTACAAAGTATCTGGACTTAAAAAAAAAAAGACTTAGGTTACAATCCTGCATAGAGTTTAGCTGGGTAATTTCCTTTGCCTTTATTGGAAATAGGCCAGCTGTGCAGAAGATAGCAATCTCTGATGGCCAAAGCACAGCATATTGTCATCTAGGAAGCAGCATCATATTGAACTGTGCTAAGTGTAAATCTGCTAAATGATCTTCTTTCTGCTCCTTCTGTGTGTATTACTTTCTGTAGACCTCAGCCCATAGCCTTTGGAACAGTAAGTCCCGTAAACAAGACCACTTCAGAGGAGAAAAAAAACCCCACCCTGCAACTGTGTTTACTTACCTAGCAGAGAACCTATTAAGATGACAACCTGCATAACGGTAGTAAAATGTCGATATGTTTGTTCTTCCCTATATGCCTCGTATTCTGACGTCCCGACCGCGTGGGCGCTTCGGTTGATTCCCACGATTTGAGGAGCACCGGATGCGTTCAAGCTTTTGACAACCTGAAAGGGACCGCGCTCGCTCGCGTTGGCTGAAGCCCAGCTTGCATTGTAGCCCATGGCGGGGTGTCTTGCTGCCTCCCTCTTACTTAACAGTCACCTCCGCACGAAGCCAGCACTCTTCGCCGCACAAAACACGCAGTTTGCACCTGCTTTTCTAAGCGGAGCCGTTTCCATTGTGTTTCCACTAAATATCTGAACCCCGGAGAAGCCGTCTGACGTTTCAGGTCTGCATCTCATTCCAAAAAGGGGCACACATCATGGCAAAATGGGGGCGGGGGGAAAGCTGACTGCATCTGGTACTCCGTTGTCCCATATTTCTTGTTTTTCGCTCCCCTCCCCTCCCTCGCTTCAATGCCACTGCGCGCCCGTCCCCTTTCAGCGCGTTTGCACAGCCAAAACCACAAACAAAGCCTAGATAAGACCCATGCCGCCTGCTCATTTCCCTCTAGTAGGCGCAACCAGCGTGCCTCCAAGTGGGACACTTGACAACCCTTTTTCGTGGTGTTGTTTCTGGCATGGTGAAGCTGAGGACCGAAGCTCGCACATCTTGGCGAGGCAATGCCTTTCTCCCCTATCCTTTTTCCTAACACAGATGCCGTTTCAAGTCTTCTGCGAGCCTCGGGTGGTTTCCGATCAGCAAGGCTTTAAATTATGCTTGATGTATGCTTCTCCGGCTATCGCATTTGAAGAGCTTGACGCTTCTGCCCCTCACTTTACAGATTGGCATCAGCAACTGTTCAAAGGTTTTTTGAGAACCACGTTGAGTGCAGGCAGCTTTTCTGTTTTTCTAGAAAGCACGAATCACATGACACGTGACCCTCAGCGGGTGAGCTCTGATTTTATTTTATTTTTAATTTTGGGGGGGGGAGGTGGCAGCCATTTTGCCTTTTGGACTGTCAATTTAAGGTCTGAATAAAACCACTTTGGGGAAGTGGAAAGCTATTGTACTGCAGAAAGGGGCTGTATTTATGTATATTAGAGGAGATACAAGTTTAACCTACTGAAGTTTTAATTGACAAAGAACTTTCCAATTTAGCAAGCCTTGCAATAATTTAATATTTTTTTTGACCTCCCATTTGTCATACACACATAAAATACCTCTTTTAAAATCATTTTGTCTATTAAGTTGTTTATTTATTAAATGTAGGTGCCACCGATTCTCAATGAGTATCCAAACATTTGCAAATTTCTTTTAAAATTTATATGCAAAATATCAGTAAAGGCCAAATTGGCACTAGATTTTGCCAACATTGCACCCATTGCCACCATACCTGAGTCCATCCACCTTGCTACTGGTCATCCTCTTCTTCTCATTCCATCCACCTTTTCCAGCATTGTAGACTTTTTCAGAGAATTAGGTATTCACATATTATGTCCAAAATAGGATAATTTGTGCCTGGTCATTTGTGCTTTGAGTGAGAACTCAAATTTGTTTGACAATCCATCTGTTTGTTTTCTTGCTGTCCATGATGGACTCAGGAGGTTTCTTCAACACCAAAATTCAAAGGTGTCAATATGTTTCCTATCCTGCTCCCTCAGAGTCCAACTTTCACTTTCCCAAAATGTCACAGAGAATATGGTGGCTTGCACAATTCTGATCTTTGTAGGTGTAGACAAATCACAGAATCCAAATATTTTTCTCAAGTCCTTTGATGTTAGTCAACCAAATACTAGGCTGTGGCAGGTTTTTTTTTTATTGCTTGTTCCTTCACTGTTGACGGTTGACAGTATCTACAGCTATCTACCACTTTTTCATTGACCACTCCAAAGTTGGTTGTTGTGCCTGGCTTTCTTCTTGTTCTATAGTTTAAGTTTAATTCTGCACTTCTTCCATAATTCCCTTATTTTAGTTTCATCCCAAATCATTTTAGGACCTTTATTTTCACTTTAATTCACTATCCTGGAGGGTCCTTGTTGCCTTCTTCACCTACTTCCAAAACAATTGGCATTTAGAAAGTCTGTCAATACACTGAGTGAACCATTGAATTGGTGGGATCTGGGCAACAATATATCAGCTTGCAAGATAATCTTTTAATAAAGATGCTAGCTTGCATGGATGAGCCTGAGTTGCATTCATTGAATACTGGCCAAATATTCAAATAATGTAATAGCAAACCAATTAATACAAATAACATCAGGTTCTATACATAATTGCACAAATCACATACATTTCATCAATTGTCAACAGTTCTTCAGAAGCAATGGAGTTTGTGCATTGTGTGGGGGAATAGAGTCTGAACTAAAATGTCTGTTGTATCTGAAGTACAATGAATAGATGTCTAGAGAATTTAGGGTTGACTGTAAATACTATAGGTATCTACACAAGCTTTTGATAATCCTATTAGCAACTTTCCTAAACTCCGAGACAAATTCTTGTTCACCCTGTTATTTGTAGACAGGTAGTCTGCTAAAACTAATAAGGTAGAACATTTTTATTGGTTAAGACAGGGGTCCCCAACCCCCAGGCTGCAGCCCGTTTGGAACTAGGCCATGCAAGCGGCAGGCAAGCACGTGTGCACAGTTCAACTTGCATGAGCAGTGGGTGCTTGCACTCACATTATGAAGCTCCATTTGCATGAAGTTTCATTTGCATGAAGCTCTATTCGCGAGCGGCAGGCACACACATCCGCCACTCGTACAAATGGAACTGTGTGCACGAACACGTACCTGCCACTCACACAGAACCATCTCCTCTCCCACCCACTCCCGCAACAGGACACTAAGCTGGAAAAGTTGGGGACTACTGACTTAAGGCACCAGGCTAGAAATTGGGAGACTGTGAGTTCTGGTCCTGCCTTAGGCATGAAGCCAACTGGGTGACATTAGGTCAGTCATTCTCTCTCAGCCCTAGGAATCAGGCAATGACAACCACTTCCTAATGCTTGCCAAAAAAATGCAGAGACTTGTCTAGACAACGCTGATTCAAGGGCACCAAAAAGAGAAAGAGAGAGAGAGTTAGTTGTCAATAAAACAGTTCATCCATGTTCCTCAACAGCTGCACCAATTTGTCTCCTACTGATTTTATGTTATCTGTTTTATTATAGTAATATCTGTTTTATGATGCATTTTTATTGTTTAAATGTTTTTAACATTTGAAAGCAATTTTAAACTGATCGTCTTTGGCCAAAGCAAAGTATTAAAATATTTAAGTTATGAGATAGGGAAAAAGTAACTAAAACTGGCAAACATAGGGAAATTGCAAATAAACATCAAAACCTCAGTTTCTATAGTTCTGAAAAGCACTATGGGGCAGTGTTATTGCTATTGTTATTGCTGTTTCAAAATGAATCACTTTAATGAGAATAGATGCAGTTGCTGTATTTAAAGATAAGGATACATTTTGGAGCTCTGTAAAAGTAGAATAATGCAGCCAACCAGCAATAAAAATAATACATATCAGTATTAGAAGCTTCAAGCATCTGTGTAACTACATAGTCTATGAATAACTGAAGCAAAAATCACCTTCTCTAATTTGGATTGTAATACCATCTTAACTTGATAAAAGGTACTCTGAGCCATTGATACACCTTGCATGTATGCAAATAAAAGAGATTTTCAGGCAACAAGCATAGTTTGCATGCTTACATCTTCACACAGCACACAACCCCCTGGCTTGCTTGACTATAGTTTAGTAAGATACATAGTCTGGGTTCACACAATGCCAGGGTCATAAATGGTGGTTTACAAAACCACTGTGGATATGTTTCATTTTTGCTTAATGAGTTCTCAGTCTCTCTTCTGTTTGCCAAGATACCTCCCAGAAGGCAGGCAGCTACAACTGGGAGCACAACTAATTGAAGCCAGCAGTTGCCACCAGGGAAAGCAAACGGAGGAAAAGTGCCTGGTAGGGCCCAAATTGGTTTCATGAAATCCACAAGTCTCGGCACCCCAACTATTCAAACTAGAAAACAACTTGAACTTCATTTAGGAAGTAGAACATCTGGAAAGCGCAGGTCAGCGCAGTCTGTAGAGAGGATTAAGCTAAAGAGGCGACCTAGACTACATATACTATTGCGGAAGGTGGGGCTGCCCTTCCTCAGCCACAAAGACCTTACTGGGGAGGGAAAGTTGACCACATATATATAGGGGGACAAGATAATAGGAATTAATGCTTAGAATGATATAGATATCAGCCCTGCCTTTTCTTTGTGACTGAGGAATTCTATATATAAAAAGAGCCACTGGGGGGGGGGGGGGAGGGACGTCTTGGGTAGAAAACCGCGGACACAGCTTCATCGGCAAAGCAGCGCCAATTCCACTCTGGGTTCCTGCTTCCCCGCCGTCGCAAGGGGCAGCACCAACCTTCGGCGGGGCCTCCAAGCAAGGCGGAAGAGTCGCGCGGTCCCGCCCACCGCAGTTCAGCCGTGGCGACTAGGCAAGGGCCCGGTGCTTGGCCGCCGGCCTTCTGTCCGCCGGGCTTTAATTGCTGGAGCTGAGATGGCCCATTTGAATGGGGTCTTACAGCCGCGAGCCGAGAAGGCCGAAGTGACTGCGGAGCAACCGGAGAGCTACCAGCTTCGCCAAGAGAACGAGCTGCAGGTGCTGGAGTCCATCTACGGGCGGGACTTTCAAGACTTGCGTCTTGACCGGCCGTGGGAGGTAATACGAAAAGGCTGGCTGGGTTTCCTGTTTGTCGGTGTTGTGCAGTCGATGCCTGGTGGTTGCAAATTGGGAATCTCCGCAGAAGCTCATGTAGATTTTGATTTATTGATTTATGTATTAAACGGATTTAAAGATGGCTAGAAGTTCCTTTTTTGAGACTGAACTTTTGGTTTTGGTTGCCTGACTCGCCCCAATCCTTGTTTTCACCCGTCCTTTCCTAAGGTTGTCTGCTTAAAACCATTTAATATTTGAAGGCGTATTAACGACCTACACCTTTTGCGTCCACATCCAGGATGCTTATTTTAAAAATGACTGTAATCCACTGAAACACCTATCCAATGAAGTAGCATGGAGTTTGAGTCCTATGGCAGCTATGCCTCATTCTTGTGTATCTGTAACAGAGATCTAGTTATCCAAGTAGCATTCATCGTTTGCTACAAACCCATCTAGCGCTTGCATTGGCTATGTCAATTAGAAGGAAGTAAATTATAACAGGATGTGCTACCTAAAAATTAACAGCATGGTACAGTATGCTTCAGTAGCATGATTTAATTTCAAGCTATGTACGTATGTGTACGTATATACACTCAGAGTTAATTTTAATGGAGACAACTTGATAGTTATTTGTAAGGTAACAATTACTAAAACATAATTAATGCCAAACAGAAAGATGTGGTTTTCTGTCCCTCACTTAAGTCTTCAGTATAACTTTACAGTTTTAATGGCTGTAGTAATATTCTTGTTACTATTAGAAACCTCACTGAGATAATCTAAAATGCAATGTGTAATTTTTGTAAAAAAATAAAATGGGATCACTGGGATTTCAGTAAGGATTCATTCACAACCAGAGAAAAAAATGAAGAATTTATACTGTAGAATTTCTCAGTTATGTATTTCTGTGGATTCCTAAAATATATATTCATCGTACTGTATATACACCTGTTATTAATTATTAATAACAAGTCCTATCGTTGCAAGTACTAACAATTAGAAGGATGAACATGTACACCCAACCCGCTACTTATTTACTTTATCCTTTCGTATTCTTAGCTGAAAATCAGAGAGAAAACTCTTAGTTTTGTGGGTTAAACTCAAAATCTCACTTAACTCTTTGGCCCAGCCTACTTCTGTAGTTTTAAGGCAGGGGTGTCAAACTGCCGGTCCACGGGCCAATTGCATCATATGGAGGCCGTGCCCACCCCAGCTCCGGCAATGCAAAAAAAGTCGCGATACATCGCGACACCTGACGCAGTGAGTTTGACACCCGTGTTTTAAGGGGATAAAACTAGGCAACACCTTCCTCTATATTATCTATGTGAACCTCCCTGGAAAAAGTGGGTGTTAATGGAATAAATATGTTATCTCCATGGATCAATTATTTAAGATAAAGGATGAGAATATATTTTGTGTTCTGGCAGTCACAGGTATAAAAATTATACAACCCTAGTTCTATTCCCTGAATTTAAAAAAAAATAGCATAAGAAATTGTGTGTAATGTCCTAATACCTTTTAACAGTGTTGCAAAATATTTGGCAGACAATTTTTTTAACAAGTCAGCTGTCAATAATGATATGACTTTGTCCAGCCAATGATTGTCACCAAATAAATAATTAAATCCACCCCTTCTGCTTTCTTCTCTAGTATTAATTGAGATTAATTAACTTTAGATTTTACATAGCCCAGGGCTAAGCCTAGAGAAATTTAATGGGAGAGTAAGATTATCCGCAACAAGATAAGTTTTTTTTCCTAGTATGCCTTTACTTCATTTTCCTTTCTTTTCTTTCTTGAATTTGAGACACATGAGTATCAAATTATTTCTTAATATGACTGTTTATCAAAATGAGCAATTAGGATAAAAAGTATGAAAGGGAATATTTTTTTTCTTTTCCCAAGTGCTGCTGCTGTTTTGTGAATGTGTTGTGAAAACCATCAACAACTTACTTACAATAAGTAATTATGTTTTACTTAAACATAATTAGCAAGGCTATTACTTCCCCAAAGACTATGCTTTTCCCCAAGACATTTATATATAACGCTTGATAAATCTTTCCTTATTCAAAGCTCATTCACATATTATTTAGTTTGTAATTTCCCTTGAGAACAAATTCCACTTACCAGAAAAATAAAAACTTTGAATCCATTCTTGTAGGTCAGATAGAAAGTCTTTGAGGATTTGTTGAGCCCAGTTTCTTACTAACATTCAGAATTTTTTTTAAAAATGTTGCAGATACGACAGTCTCCTGAAATCAAACTAGTCTTGAGACCTCAGGGATTAACTGGTGACCATGAAGTCTATGCCAAAGTTGACTTATGGGTCAAATGTCCTCAAACCTATCCCGATATGTGAGTAAATAAAAAATCCATGTTATACTTTTTCTAAATTTAAAAAAAGAAAACAAAATTTTCTGAAAAATCTGGACATAGCATACCAATGGATATGGATGAGTGAAAGGATATTTAATTGAGGAACCATGCACTGGGATGGGAAGCAGACTGGATTGGGGCAAAGGCTGTGTCTTTCAGATAATTTGGAACACTGCCCTTGCTCATTGTTCATGTAGACAATTGACCTTGATGGGCTTGAAGTCCAAAACATTTAGACAAACCAGATGTTTTCTACATGAAAATTGCTTTTGTTGTATGCATGCAATGTGCATTAATGGCTCAGAGTACCTTTTATCAAGTTAAGATAGTATGCCATCTACAATCCAAATCAGAGAAGGTTTTCACTTCAATTATTCCCAAGGGGTCGTCTCCCTCGGGAGGAAAAAACTTCATACATTAACCACCTCAGCCAGCCCTACTCACCAGCAGGCATCCAAATCATCCTTCCCTCATTATCTACTGCCGTTAACAGATTTTAGATTTTGGCCTTATTCCAAAGTAACCAATTGAAATGGGCATAAAGACAGCGATACATTTCTCCTTATATCGTACAACCTACAAGTTTCTTGAAAATATAGTTGAAAATCACAGGCAGTTGATTGCAGCTAATAGGCACAACTTTGTGAATACAATTGATGTAATGATCCTTGAAATTTCAGTTATAGGAGTAATAGGTCCTGGATTCTGGATGCATTCTTTAAGTTAGCCTATTTCAGATACCTTAATACCCAAATTGTTGCCTTATGATGCACCATTTCACCTGGTTGAAAGTTAGAAACAGACAAACAGGAGAGTTTTTGTAATATATGGGTAGATGCTCTAATGGCTTTCAAAACGGTAAACATTGTGTGCCAATTTGCCTGTAAGAACATCTGCATTTATATGACTCTGCCTGGGACTTCTGGCTTAAAAAACCTGTGAGGCAACTTTAAAAATATTTACTGGTAAAACTCAGCAACTGTGCTTTCTCAGTGTTGCTTGATATTTTTAGGACTCAAGAAATGGTTGACTTTAGAAACTATTTAATCTAGACTTTGTTGATTTAAAATTATTTTTTAAATATTTTATATTACTTAATAGCTGTTTAAATTAATTTGTGTGGCATGTTCTTTTGAAATGTATAAACACATTTTTATTACAGTTATGTTCTCTTGTGTTTAGGAAAGGACATTGCAATCAAAGGTGGCCTAGTTTTTTTAAATAGCTTAATACGTTTTCATGATTTATTGGAAATAATAGTGTTGTGGTATAACATGGGTAACACCTCGTAAAACTCCTGTTCTAGTGATTTCTTTTTCTTCCCTCTAGTGTTCCAGAAATCGAACTTAAAAATGTGAAAGGCTTATCAAATGAAAATATAAACTTGTTAAAATCCAAACTAGAGGTATTAGCAAAAGAGCGTTGTGGAGAGGTAAGTGTTGATGTTGAGCGACATTGTTGATATAATATTTGAGGTTTCAAATGAATATGGCAAATTGTGTGTGCACATGTGTATTTTGTGAATGTGATCATCAATTTTGAGCAAAAATAGATTCCCCCCCCCTGTAATTTCTATTAGCTGAAAAGATTGTACCAGAAGCATTCATAATATATGTTGCAGATTATGCACTGGTGTTCCTTCACCCCATGTGTACTAACACCTTTATCTTTACTCTCTAAGCAATCTGAAGATCAGTTCTGCTTCTAATAGCTACTTCTGTAATACTGTGATCTTCAGAACTTTCCATTTCTTTCTGTAAATCATTACCAGATGTGTGTCTTCTTGCTAGAATGCCCCTTTTAGTGCTGTGTATTTTATTTTTATTTACTGATTTATTTATTGCACTTCTGTACTGCTATAATAATAATAAAAAATCCTCTCAGTGGTCTTTGGTCAATGAAAATACAAAAAACCAGACCATTGCAATACTATGATAATAAAAAACAAAATCGTAATGAATTGAAGATCCATAAAATAAAGGTAAAAATAGACAAGCGCAGGTATCAAACCCATTGCAGCAAAAACAGCTCTATAGTTGAAAAAGCTCTACATAAAAGTTCTGTTTTAACAGCTCTGGGGAATGAAGTTAGTATAGGAGCCAACCTATGGAAGGAGGCATTTTATAATAATTAGCTTATACATTACTTTTTTTACATATTCTTGTATTACTTTTTATCATGCTTGATTAGAGGGTTTTTAAAATCTCTTTGATTACTTTGTGAGTTTTCATTATTTAGGAGGGATAGCTATATGAGTGTTTATTATAAAATTGTCACAGAACATTAACAGGGTCTCATTAGAGTTGGCAGTACATTAATGCTGACAGAGATACTAATATCTAGCTACCTTTAGTAAGTTCAATGAGGTAAATTTAATGGGGAACGTGCACAGGCGCACAAACCACCAAAGCTTTAGGTTACACGGAAAGTTGGGGGGGGAAATCCCAGAAGAAGCAGTGGTGCATCACATAAATAGTGTTTCCCAAAATATACAAATATATGTCTGTGAAGTCACCAGAAACTAGGCTTGTCTTGAAGAAAACATCACATTAGTGATGATGGCAAGCCTTCTCTTTAAGAATAAAGAACTCTGTAGAATTAAGGATTTCTGCATGGACTGCCTTTTAGCACTATGTGCTATTGTTACCTGCCCCTCTTCATCAGGGGAGAATATAACCTTTACTCTCCTAGTGAAATTTAATTGCAGCGACGTCATGTCATCTTTGCCTTAAATGATTGCTTTCCAGTGTTACTTATTTGTTAGCATGTGTTTTGAAGTAATTTAGTACTTCTTTTATCTGAATAGTTCCTGTTTTCCCAAACTAGAAAATCCTGTTCTATTGTTTGATGGAGTTTACATATTATATATGATTTTCCAGTAACAGTGTGCCCAATAAAGTAGAACAGAAATGTGTGTGTTTATGTGCCTTTGAGTCAGTGTTGATTCCTGGACATAGTCCCTTCAGTTTTCTTGGCAAGATTTTGGAAGTCCTTTGTCATTGCCTCCTTCCTAGGGTTGAGAGAGAATGACTGGCCCAGGTCACCCAGCTGGTTTTGTGCCTAAGATTGAACTCGTTTGGTTCCATAATCACTATATCAACTTGGCTCTAGAGTAGAAATAGATATGAATAAATGGAGTGATTAGTCTCCCCCTTTTTTGCAGCCAATTAAATGTAACAAAGTTCCATTGTCAATTTCCGAAGTTTCAAATGCAGTTTAGGTTTGAGAAGAATGAAGCCTACATTTCTACAGCAATTATGACTATTATGTTTTTCTGCCAAAAGAAACACAGGCATTAATTTTGAACTTGGTATATTTTGATTATCTATTCAAAGCAGAAATGATATATTTAGAAAGATATGAATGTGCAATCATATTTTATCAAGGTGAACTGGATAGTTAATGAGACAGATCAATACAAAGTTCTTTTTTTACTGTTGTTATGATTATTGTTAAGTGTAAGTGTTAAAAATGATTGATATCATCTTTAAATATCGGTATAGACAGTATAATGTTAATGGTGTCCACATGTATTTCCTAGATACTGTCAAATGCAGATTGCTAATGACTTTTCAATATGTATATATAGTTTCATCTGAATCACTGCTGAGAAATTATTTTGATTCTGCTTTTAACTAGTTGGATTTAGAACTATAATACATTTAAAGACAATGCGCTATGCCTTACCACCAAGATATGCATTCAGTAGAAACTCTTATAATAGTCATTATTGAGATGGGACAGGATCTTCTGAAGTTAGTTGAGTCTTATGCTGGTTTAGTTATTTAGCTTAAAAGAAAAAAAATCAGTTGTGTTTCATTGAAGGATGTGCCGCTGTGTATATATAAGTGCAACCAGTGCAAGCATTTCAACAGTTTTTTTTGGTTTTTTTTATAACAAGTTTTATTGGTTTTTTTGGTTTTACAACAAAGTGTTTGAGACTCATCGTGGAGATAGGGTACTCCATAGAAAAAAGTAAGAAACATAATCATACATATATAATTCAAATTAATTCTTTAAAGGTTCCCTCTCTATTTTGTCAATCAAAGAAAAAAAACTATCAATAATATTTCACCTATGATCAATTCCTGTTTTCAAGCTTAACTAACTTACAATTACCATATTCCAATTTAGCCTTGAATAAACATATAGTTTACACTTCGGGTATCCAATTTCCCTTATTTCATAAAATATAAATTGTTTCTAAAATATACATATTATTCCAACCATTCTATTTATACTTCCCAATTAAATTCTATCTCTTATTCTACTCTGTTTCAAATACATATTTTATGAATGAATCCATACCTTTAAAACCCCTTTTTAACTCCTTACCTAACATTTAATCTTATCAAAATCATTATACCTTAAAAAGAAAACATATGATTTCACTAAACACCTTCTTATTTCATTTCTGGTCTATATTCTATTTCTTCATCTATTAACTTTTTGTTTACCATCTTTTCCGTATTACATTTCCCAACCATAATCAAATTACATCCCAACCATAGTCAAATCAATAATTTTCATCTCAGTAGTATTAACTCAGTCAAAATCTCTAAAAGCCTTTTTAACCCATCAGATAGGATTTTAATTCTCATTTTTAAAGCTAATTCTAGCTTTCTTTTTGTGCCAAGCAGGTTTCCACAAAAGAGCCTCTAATTCATCAAATCTTATTTGATTGTACATATTTCTGCACAGTTGAATCTGATCGTAGTCCTCTTCTCTTTTTTCCAACGTTGTCTGCACTACATAATCAGTCTTATTCAGTATGGTAGTTATTCGTTTATCCATGTTGTCAACGTTTTCAATGCCTCGTATTTGGAAAGTTCCTGTTGCTTTTGGGATTGTAGGTGTTTTAGTTAAAATCCGCCTTTGGTCATCGAGATTCTCCATAACTTGTATATGAGATGTAATATCTTCTTCTATGTTGTTTGGTTCCTCATCTGATGTTGTTTGAATTGTAAAGTAGTCAGTTGAAATCTGAAAATCAGTTTGAACCTTTGTAATAAAAGCATTTATTCTAGCATTCACACATTCATTAAATTCATGTATTCTTCCCAGCATCTGATCACCAATAGATTGTAAATATATTTCCTCCATCTCGTTAAGTTGTGGATATAATCGCATGCCGGCCTCTTTAGAGTTGATTTGTTCTTCCTCTGTTGTTCCTTGATCTGTAAATTGGTCAGTCCAAGTTTGAGATTCAATTTTTAACTCTGGAGCATCCTCTTTCATATTCATTCTAGATTGTTCTTTAAGTTCCAAAAAATTTTCTAGTAAAAGTCCATAGTCAAGCTGTGGGTAAAATTCCATTTCAATAGTAGAATAGTCTTAATTTTTTGGTGAAGATTCAGCTTAGAAGATAAATACAACACTAAAAATTCTAAAGTAGAGATATTATTATAAGGTATAACATCCAAAAGAAATAATAAAAATCAAAAAAGTCAGGCCAGACAGGAAGAAAAAAGCCAACAAAGACCAAAGTGGATATGAAAAAAAAAATCCAATTTGTAATCCAAAATAGTAATAAAATCTTTAAGTTCCAAAAAATATTTTTCTAGTGTGAGTCCATAGCCAAGTTGTAGGTAAAATTCCATTTCAATAATAAAATAATCTTAATTTTTTGTTAAAAATTCAGC
This sequence comes from Azemiops feae, assembly GCA_023970755.1. Classification (NCBI taxonomy): domain Eukaryota; kingdom Metazoa; phylum Chordata; class Lepidosauria; order Squamata; family Viperidae; genus Azemiops; species Azemiops feae. The sequence goes on along the minus strand of JALGBA010000025.1, from coordinate 821,459 downwards.
CTGGAAGATCAATACAGCAATAAAATTTTTATAGTAGAGCTATTGTAAAATGTAACATCCAAACAAAAATAAAAACAAAACCAAAAGGTCAAGCCAAACAAAAAGGAAAAAGCAGAAAAAACCAGTCAGTATTATAAAATATCCAATTTATAATCCAGAGTAGTGATAAAAAAACAGGTGCCTTGTAAGTCGATTATTATATTAATAATCCAAAAAAGAAAGAAAGTCCATATATCTAAAATATATAATTTGTACTGTAAAATCCAACTAAACTAATAGGAGAAAGGAAAAAAAAAAAGGAAACCTTTCAGCTGGTTTCAATCAGATAGGAATGTCTGGGCGTAGAGCCAAGTGTCTCGGCGACACGCCAAGTTTAGTCTGAATACACACCCAGCAAAGGAAGTGAAAGTCTCGGCTTGCTACTTTGTTGCAACTTCAAGCCGCAAAGAGCCGCCCAGACTGCAGAGAAAAAGTTTTTAAATAATAATGTTCAGAAGGGGGGGGGAGAGAAAAAAACGCTCCACCCCTCTCCCTAAAGGCTTCTGCTTAAATTAAAGACAAGCAGGCAAAGAGAAGAAAATCCATCTTCACAGTAAAGATTTTTTCAGGATCCCCGAACTCCAATAGCTCAAATAATCAGTAAAAATTAATTATTTTTCTCAAGGCTTGTTTTCCCAAATATCCGAATGCCGCTTTCTTAAAATAGGAAATAATTCCGAAAGCTTTTCACAAGGAGGTAAATAGGGTACCAAGAGGGAAGGAAAGGTCTCACCCGGATCACCCACGGTGGTTCTTTTCGCTTAGATGTTGTTGTGACTTTCGGCTGGAGCAGCTAGATGATCGGCCATGTTAATGGCCAATCTTTTCCCCGTCGGCCCAAAGGAGCTGTCTCGGACCGCAGAGGGAGCTGCTGCTCCCTCCGCCATCAACGAGTGTCCTCCTCAGCGGTGGTCGCCCCTCCAGGGCGACTTTCGACCCTGTCCAGGATCTACCGGCGGGGGGAAACTCTTCGCATGACCGCCTGCGCTGCAGACCGGAACTGGAAGTCCCATTTGAACAGTTTTGTCTTTCATTCCTAGGTGATGATATTTGAGCTGGCAGACTACATACAGTCTTTTCTTAGTGATTACAATAAACCCCCTTCAAAATCTTTCCATGAAGAAATGCTAAAGAATCAACAAAAGGAACAAGAAAGACTAGCCAAGAAAGAACAACAACGAATTCAAGACCTGAAGAAAAAAGAAGAACAGATGGTGAGAATATTGTAATATTTCTGTCCTCACCATCTTATTCCTTTAATTTCTGTTCATCTCAGCAGAAAAAAAGACCATGCCTACAATCTGTGTTATTCATCTATATGAGTATTATTACTAATATATTTTATACTACTCTTCCAAAGGACGAAGAACTGTACAAATCAATCAACCAGTCAGTCTGTCTGTCCAATAGAAAAGAATATATGTAGTTCAAGGTTGAACTATGGAGTCCTTGATGCTCTCTGAGCTTAGTTGTTTGCTTGCAGATGTTTTATTATCTAACTAGGTAACATCATTAATGCTAGTGAATGTGGAGTTTGCTTCCTGTTTATATAGTAGCTTGCCCTGCCAATGTTGATGAGGGTGTGGTTTCCTCCTTGGTAATTCCTTGATTACTGTATTGTTTTCTGCTTGATTGTTTGGTGTTAATCTTCTAAACTCTTGCTTAGTAAAATAAGATACTATCCTATGGCATATCAATGAATGTATTTCAGCAACGTGAAATTCTTGATGAAATTCAGAAAAGAGAGGAAGAAAAGAGAGAAGAAAGAAAAAGGAAGGAAATAGCAAAACAGGTATTATAAAAATATCTCTGTATTGCCAAAGAATAAGAAATATGCATATCAGCCACTTTTTTCTTCTCTAGAATTCTTTATGAATTGCTTCAAAACGTCTTGATTCAGGTTTGGAGACTGCAGGCCATAAACATCATCAGTATTCTTCAGAAAGTTTGTAGGCAGATCTCTCTTTGCTTACGCCCTGCCAAGGTTTTTGTGAAGCTGTTCATTCTCCCAAATTGAAAACCTCTCCCAAATAATTTTAAAATTGGATAGGAGCATTGGAATTTCTCTCATGACTCGTTTAGGAATAAGGTAGCTCTGGAATTCTGAGCATTGAAGTCCACACATCTTAGTTGCCAAGTTTGAAAAACACTGATCTAGATTCTCTGTGGACTTGGGAGTCACAGACTTATTTTCTGCTCATCTCTCTCTGAGATAGCACAGGAATAAGCAGAGGGGAATAAAAGGGATTGAGGATAGCAAGAGAAGATTGGTGTAGTATTCTTGTCATAGATTTATATGTTCCAAACATAGAATGGTGGGTTTTACCAATGCAGACTCTGTATTCCTCCCCTTTTCTAAAAGCTACAAATAGGTTTGACCTAGATTACCCCAATGTTTACATTTGGACTTGTACTCAATAGAGATTTGCATGCAAAAGCAGCATATAATAAATATCTCTGCCTATTGCCTCAGGTCACAAGCTGACATTGTCAAAACTGACTTTTTGAATAGCAAGGACAATAATTTTCAGTTAAGAAGGAACTTATGACCCTTAAAGCCCTCCCCCAAAGGGAGCACCAGTCAGGAGCCCATCTACAATAGTCCTCGACTTATGACTTGTTTTACGATTATTCAAAGTTATGAAAGCCACAGAATGGGTGATTTATGGCCTGTAAAGCATTCTCAGCTATCGTAAATGATTGTACTACCCACCCCCAATCACATGACTGCATGTTGGGTGGGTCAGCTTTACAACTGGTCAGGGCATTCTGTGGCACATGAATGCAATTTTTTGTTTGTTTCTGGCAAAAAATACCTATTCAAATGAATGGACTAGCTTAATGACCACAGCATTCACTTAGTAACCACCACAAAAAAGGCCCCAAAATTACTTCCTCTAATTTGAGTGTCTCAAATTATGATCATAATGATTTACGACCCGATTCCTGGCCCCAATTCTGGTTACAAGTCAAGGACTTGTAGTTACTTAAAAGATTTTGGTGCACTAATGTGATTTCCCCGCCTATCTTTCCAGGAACGCTTGGGTAACGCCACTCTGATAAAGCAGGATCCTTCTATTGTTCAAGATGTTGCAGGGAGCAAAACGACTGTCAGCATAACAACTGGTGCAACAAATCATGTAGGGAATAATAAATATCGTGCAAATTCCACAGGACGTTCAAAGTATGTATTTTATCACAATGGGATAAGATATTTTAAGAGAATTAATTGCTTTCACTCATGAAACTTCTTGGTTTTTGTAGATGTTCACGTCATTTGAATGGTATACAAATGGTGTGAAAATTAACAAAAAGAACAAAAATAATGAATACTGCATGCATTACAATTACAAAAATAATAATATTTGTAAGGCTGGACAAATACTTGTTTTCCATCTGTCTTTGTTTGATTAAGTATTCTATTGCAGGAAACTTAGACATCTTAGAAATTTGCTTATACCATTTTATATGTTTAATTTTCCACTTAGATAAATTAGATAAATATAGTAAACTTTGATTTTTCTGTCCCCCTATAGTGGACTTTGGATGCAATAAACAAAATCTAATTTTAGACAGTATCATCAAACAATAGACCGGTCCATTATTTGGCAAATCAGTCTGAACAACATTCATATTTTATGCAAATATGTAACCCTCTTCTAATTTATGCAAAAGCTATATATATTGTTAACTTTTAGTTCATTATGTAAAGTTATGTAGAGTTCATAGATGTTCAGCTATAATTGACTCCTGTTCTTCACAGAAAGTCCATGAAGCTGAGGGTGTACTATATAACTAAATGAATTATATGGTATAATAGGAACATATATAAAAATTCTTGCTTGGTTATCTTTTTCTTTGAAAATGATATACATTTTCTAAAGAACATGATAATGACTTACTTTCTGCTGTTGCAAATGAACAGTTCTGTTTTATAATAGTTTAACTGAAATTAGAAATGAACCAAGTTCTGTGGAAATATATTAATTTGCCATTAGTACCACACACTTAAACCAGTATTCTGGCCATCTTCTCAGTGACTTGAATGGCTGTTACATACAGAGAGAGGGGGATGGGACACCTAAGCATATGCATATGTGTGTTTGTGTGTATGTGTGTGTATGTGTTTTGCAAAGAAAATAATATTGATGTTGGCTGTATAGGAGAGAGCGTCAGTACTCTAGCTGCAGCAGTGAAGAATCTCAAGGAATGTGTGAAATTCTGAATTTTCATAGCAGTGCAAATGGTCAGCTTAAAGTGCACAAAGGAAAATGTATAGGTAAGTTGAACATAAACATATTAGAAATGCAAAAATATATTGCGTGTTTGTCCATTTAATTCAAGATAAAAACATCCTTTGAGAAAGAGGAAAGCTCCTCTTTCATTTTTTATCTTTAAGCATTGTTAAATGTTAGAAAAGGTAAACCTGCCAAATGTTACATTCTTTCCAGTTCTGACATTGTGCTTTTATCATTGTTTGCATGAAATTAGGCCAAAAAAGCTATGATTTCTTTTCCACCAAATGGAATCTCTGTTGGGCATGGAATCTCTGTGATATCTGCCTCTTACCTGCCTCTGCAAGTAAAGCCCCAGGGTGTGGCTAAGGCTGCGCTGGTCATTCTGCTGAAGCAACAAGCCATTTGTGAAGTTGAATAATAATATGATGGCTTTTATGATAGCAACAATTGTGAGAATGATGTATGTGTGGTCTGTTTGGGCAATTGTGAATATCAACATTTTTTTTATTATTTCCCCTTCCATATGAGAGATGATGAAAATGCCCCAGATTAAGTCCACCAAAATTGTTGACAGTTTTTTTAATTAATTTTGAATGCAACCCTATCTCACCCCAGTGTATCTAAAACAATAGCAACAAAAGGAGAGAGGACATATCAAATGGAACTAATGTTTAATTTATTATGAACCTGGGATCTATAGGAATATCTGCATTAATAACTGATATCTTAATCTACCTTTATCTAAAGGCAAAGATGAACAACTTGGTAAATCAATCTACAATGCTTTAGATATTTGTTCTGGCAACTTTGTGCAAGTGAATGAATGGGTACTTCAGTGGCAAAAGAAAATGGGAAAATTTCTCACAACTCAAGAAAAGGAAAAGGTTGAAAAGTGTAAAAAACAGGTAATCATGGCCCCTTTGATTATTGCTACTTGAAAATTATAACTGAACATCAAGCATCTGAAATGTGCTGTATAACAAAAACTGAATTAATATCATTTGAAAATCTTCCTGGGTACTTTGGAACAGAACATACGGTACATACATACATACATACATACATACATACATACAAACATATTTTTGTAGAAATTGTTAAGGATTTATCAAATGCATGAAGGAAGATAAATCAATCTTTGTCTGTTCTGCAGTCCTATAGATGCCATGATTCTGTGAGAATTCAAAGCATAAGTGAAAGACATTAGATTTAGCAAGATTAACATAGATTTCCAGTACTAATCTGTAAGCATTTGAACACAGCATGGATATTCTGTGTTATATTAATCATTAGGATTTTGCATGCTTTGAAAATGATTCAAAAGTAGTGTTTTGCACTCATGCAAATGTATGTGCATGCTATCTCTCTGCGATTCATTAGAGTAGTCTGTTTGTCTTCTGGCTTCCAGGTGAGTATGCTTCAAGGAATCAATTCATTAATTCAACTCTTTCAAAGATGCCATGCTTGTTTCCTCTGAATAATTTTGATAGCTTGCACAGCCCTAAAGGTCATCCCCATAATCCTTTCTTTCCATGATTCAGATATTAATGAAATGTTCTGTGCAAAAACAGAAATAAATAGGTTGTGCACATGATTAAAAGCTTACAAATGTCTTTTATCTAGCTTCCTCAGTTGAGTCAATGGAGTTCAGTTGACCTGTTCAGTGCCTTGTACGGAAAATATCTTGAGTGATCATATTCCTTCCATAATTCAATACTAATTGAAATGTTTGTTTCCTTTTAACAGATACAGGGAGCAGAAACAGAATTCAGTTCTCTGATGAAATTAAGCCATCCTAACATAGTTCGTTACCTATCTATGACCTTTGAAGAGCACAGTGACTCAATTATAGTACACATATTGGTGGAACACATCAATGGATCTAACCTTTCCGTGTACTTGGACAGAGAGATCCCACTTCCCGTTGATCAGTTGCGCCATTATGCAACTCAGCTTTTGTCAGCTCTTGACTATTTACATAGTAATTCAGTAGTCCACAAAGTTTTAAGTGCATCCAGCATTCTGGTAGATACTGAAGGAAACATCAAGATGACTGATTACAGTATTTCCAAACGGCTGGCAGAAATCTGTAAGGAGGATGTTTTTGAGCAAACCAAAGTCCGATTTAGTGCAGACGCCTTGCCCAACAAACCAGGGAAAAAAGGAGATATATGGAGATTGGGTTTGATGTTGCTTGCTCTCAGCCAAGGATGGCTAACCAAGGAATATCCAGTCACAATTCCAAGTGATTTGCCTGATGATTTTGAAGACTTTTTGAAAAAGTATGTAAATAGCCCATAATGTTTAACTATTATTGAATATACATAGTTATAATTTAGGATATAGGTGGGAATTTTAACAATAATTTAATAATAATTGCTCTTTGTGATTTCAACATGATTCAAGGATTAAAAACCAAGATAATTATTTAGATGTGCAAGTGGAATGTATGCATCCAGGAATATGAGGTTATTGGCGGTTTTTGTTTTACGTTTTTCCCTATTAGCTGAAGACAATAAAAAGCATGCATTATTCTAAAATTAAATGTTGGTACATAATTAAAAGTAATATACACCTTATATTGATTTTATAATGCTGTGTTAGCTAATTTGGGATGGGTGGGTTGTTGTTAGTTTTGGTTCTACGCTTAATTTTTTTCATCTGGATTTTTTCCCCTGTTTTTATTTTACTGTCTAGTTACCTATCTAATTTCCTTTGTTTACGTTTCTTTATAAGAGTTTATGTTGGATAATTTTTCCCCTATAAACTGTGCATGTGTGCTTCTATACTTTGAGTTGTAGCCCAACATAATATTTCTGTAACTTTTGTGGGACATAAAAGGCCTCAGGCCAGAGGAAGTAGACTCTTATCAAATAGAACAATGTAAATCCTAAACTTTTATGGCTGTACTAAGGATTTCAAGAAATACTTCACAGATGTTTTGCATGCTTATTTTTACTTTGACTGTGGATCAGATAATTATGAGTGGGGGTTTTAATCAAGTTTTAGGTCCTTTATTAGATCAGAAGACTAACCACTATTTTTTTTGTAGATAAAAAATATTGCAAACATATGCTTCAGTTTAATTTGAAGGATATAGTGCAGCTTTTAAATCCTTTGTGATAATACACTATTTTAGTTGGATGTAAGAGAGTTTTTAGTTTAGATTGTGCTTTGGTATCTTAAACTTTACTTAAATGGATTAATACATATAATATTGGTACTTAAGATCACATCCCAACTACTAGAATAAATAGTGATCCTTTTTTCCTGCACGGTATTTATCAGGTATATCTGATTAATAATTTAATGTTTCATATTATTGCTATTATTGATTGTTAAGCCACATAAAGTTGCCACTAAGTTGAGATGCATGATATAGAAGTTTAATAAATAAATATCAGGATCAGACTGTAAATTCATAGCAATCAATGTATGTTGTGGATTATATGTAATTTCTGTCCATTTCCTCATATCCTTTACATTCTGCTCTGGAAGGAGAATTATTTTATCTGCTGACAGAAAACTACTGTATACATAAAACCTGGGATTTTTGAAATGCTAAAATGTGATTCGGACAATATCTGAATAAAGTTATATGATTTGGCATTATTATCTAACTTTATTATTTTAGGATGTTGCTACCTAATTCTTCTTGTGATAAATTGCATACTTTTGTATTAAGAGACATTGATTAAGGAAAACATTTTACTTCCTACTTAGCCATTTTTCCCAGAAAGATCTGAGACTCTGTCTCCCAAGATTTCAACCCTTGAAGAGCACAAGGCTATAAAAGGCTATATAGTTAGTCCTCAACTTATGACCACAATTGAGCCCAAAGTTTCTGTTGTTAAGTGAGACATTTTGTTGAGTTTTGCCCTATTTTACGACATTTCTTGCCATAGTTGTAAAGTGAATCCCTGCAGTTGTTAAGTGAATCCCTGCAGTTATTAAGTTAGTAACCCAGTTGTTAAGTGAATCTGGCTTCCCCATTGACTTTGCTTTTCAGAAAGTTGTAAAAGGCAATCACATGATCCTGGGACACAGCAACCCTCATAAATATGAACCAGTTGCCAAAGCATTTGAATTGTGATCACAAGACCATGGGGATGCTGCAAAAGTTATAATGTGAAAAATGGTAATAAGTCACTTTATCCAGTGCTGTTGTAACTTTGAACGGACACTAAATGAACTGTTGTAAGTCGAGGACTATCTATACTTAATTTTGCAGCTTTAATTGCAAACATGTGAAAGATTCATGTAGTTACAACCTAAATAGCAACATTAACCGTATATTTTTCTGGATCGCATTCAGGTGTGTCTGCTTGGAAGATAAAGAAAGATGGAGTCCTCAGCAACTACTACAGCATAGTTTTATAAATCCACCACTAGTAAAAGCACCCATATTGGAAGAAAGCCCAGATGGTAAATATTTCAGTGTTTCTAATGTGCTAACCTTTTAGGTAAACATATAACTGTGTTTTAAAAATGCGTGGCATACATCTTTAAATTATGTTAAAAGAGTTGCATATTTTAATATAAAATGCCTGTCAAAACAATGAGGTGATTTTCTAGTTTTTGATACACGTTTATTTAAATATTTTGTTTGAGAGAATTTCAGATATGCAATATCATAATTTCTAACACCAGTTGGAATCCATAGGCAATAAAATAATTCTAAACAATTATTTATGCCTGAATCATTACAAAATGGTCCTATCTTATATTCTTGATGTAAATATGTTTACATAGTCCTCATCATTCAAGTTCCAGGCTTCCCTTAGGCTTGAAAGCTGGCTGGGTGACTTTGAGACACCTGCCAATAAAACGTTGTAGTAATCAGCACTTTAAACTGCAGTCCAGTAGAGGCTTTAATCTTCCACACTGAGGGTCACACCAGCTTTTGTTAGTTTTAAATATCAGATTATGTACAAATCATTCCCCTTTCTATTATATTTTTTTTAAAATTTCAGATTCATCAGCAATAGATGATATTGAAACTGTTATTTCTAGCAGTCAGATTGCTGGTGATGTTCATGTCACAGAAACACAAAGGCAACTTTCCCGTTATTACAATGAATTTGAAGAACAACAGTTGCTTGGAAAAGGAGCCTTTGGAGCAGTCATCAAGGTAAAGCAGTGTTCAGTGTGAAACAGATTTTACTCTGTAGAATCTCTTTGAGGTATGTGTGTAAATAAAACAGGGATTGTGTAATAAATGTTGACCTTATTCAGCTTTGCAGATAATAAAAAGTTTAGAGTTTATTTGGGATAAAAGGAAATGAGTGGGTGCCCAGAAGGAATTGTTTTATATGATCTCCATTGAAGCATCTTGTCAAGGATGAAACTTTGGCAGCTATGTGCTTCTGCATTTCAACTTGCTTTTAGAGCACGGGTGTCAAACTTGCGTCATGTGACGTGTCACAACGTATCATGACTTTTTTTTTTGCATTGCTGGAGCTGGGGTGGGCACAGCCTCCGTATGATGCAACCGGCCTGCAGGCCGGCATTTTGACACTCCTGCTTTAGAGTAAGGGGGGGGAGGTGTTACTTTCAAGTGGGTTAGTTGGAGAAACGAAGCTTCTACGATTCCGCTGAAGACCGTGAGAGCCTGAAACCTTTTCAAGGACATCATAACAGGTGTGGATTTGAAGCAGACAGTTCCCATAACAAAGTGAAGTTGTTTATATGGACTACATAAGACGTTGGGGTTTGGCTGGGAAAATTATTGTTTTTAAGCCTACGAACTGATGTCTGGAATCCTCAGAGTTAGTTTAGCTTCGACATTACCATGCAGTGTATTCAATAAACAGTAAGATTTTTGGGGACGGAATGAACTCGGAGTTTTATTTGGATTCTCGAGCTGGATGTTGACACATCTGTCTTGTATCATTTTTCAATGGGCAGGTCCAGAACAAACTAGATGGCTGCTGTTATGCTGTCAAGTGTATTCGTATAAATCCCACAAGCAAGCAGTTTCGAAGAATCAAAGGGGAAGTAACGCTTTTGTCACGACTAAACCATGAGAACATTGTGCGATATTACAATGCCTGGATAGAGAAATATGAGGGTTCTCTACTTACTAATTCTACATCAGAAAGCACAGAAGAGAAGAAAGTAGCTGAGAGGCTGGCTGAGAATGGGAAAGGTGAGCAGGCGTTTGTGGATGACATAGAAGCAAATGCCCCTCCTTCTGTCCTGACCAGTTCGGTGGAGTGGAGCACCTCCTGTGAAAGATCAACCAGCGCCAGGTTCAGTGGAGCTGATCAGGAATCCAGTGATGATGATGATGACGATGATGAAGGGGAAGGAGTCTTTTCGCAGTCTTTCTTGTAAGTAGGAACAATTAGTTTCTCTGCTTTCCTTTTGCTTGTTTACTGTCAGTTGATTAGGTTATGAGTTGTTCATGGATGGGCTTATTTGATGCTTGGAATCTAGTAGAAGCAGCTGTAATAATGGAAAATGATTTTTGCTGATTCCCCCTAGATCTCCTACCTGCAGAAACCTTCAACTTTTCAGGGATTACATGGTACAAAATTAAATGCAACATCTTTTGCAGATATGAACGTATACTTATTATTTATGTACAAATATTTACAGGTTCAGATTCAGAGTAAGAAAACTAGAATGTGGCAGATGCAGAAGTTTAGACATCCTTTCAGTTAAAATTTCGTAGCACTTCCTTTGGCAGAAGTAACATTTTCTTTCTATTCTTGCTTTTGGAATTTTTTTCCCCCTTGCTCTTCCTTGCAGTTCTAGTTCAGAAATATTCTTAAGTCTCCTTGGATGCACTGCATGTATTCAATTTCCTCATAAAGTTTTCACTAATATTCAGCATGGAATCTCTGAAATCCACTCTGAAATCTTTATCTTTCTTTCTTGTAATTACTTCATGGTTTATAAGTTTTATATTGTTGCCATGCTGAAATGTGCAGTCTCTTTTCAGCTTCAGTTTCTTCACTGACTATTGGAAATCAGCTTGAAAAACCTCAATATGGCCCCAGATTACTTGCATCTGCAAAATGGATCACTGCAAATTTTTGTCCCTGCCATGTTTACTATTTTGTTAATTGAATCTGTGAAATCTGTAAAGTAAGTATAGACTCAAATCTGCAGAAAGATACTTTCATTTATTTGTTTATTTCCCATCTTTATTATCTTTGATAAATAACTCAACGTGGCTAACATATCTAATACTCCTTTCTCCACAACAACCATCCTGAGAGGTGAGTTGGACTGAGAGAGAGTGATTGGCACAAAGTCACCTGGTCAGCTTTCCTGCCTAAGGTGGGACTAGAACTCAACAGTCTCCTGGTTTGTAGCCTGGTGCTTTAAGCACTAGACCAGGGGTCTTCAAACTTGGCCCTTTTATGACTTGTGGACTTCAACTCCCAGAATTCCTCAGCCAGGCACTCTGGCTGAGGAATTCTGGGAGTTGAAGTCCATAAGTCATAAAAGGGCCAAGTCATAAAAGGGGCAAATTTGAAGACCCTTGCACTAGACCATGCTGGCTCTCTGCTGTGTTAAGTTTGTGTTATGTAGAAGTTGTGCCACCTTCTGTTCACTAACAGATTCATTGAAACATGCATTTTGACTAGCAGTGTTTAAAACTGTACAGTATCTGAAATGGAAGATAAACCATCTTTTAGGATTTTTGCCTGTCTAATATGATTATACATTGCATTTAATTAAATAGGTCGTATCTATTCTAGTGTACAGTGTAATTAAAACAACAAAATTAATTAATTAATTAATGGAAGCTAGAATTAAGTATCACAGCAATAGAGTAATTTTTAACCTAAGGAATTATCATTAAGCATACTGTACCTCTGTGGAACATGTGAGGAAAACATTTTAAAACCACTTTCTGCACCTTCTGCAAAGATTTGGATATTTAAAAGCTCTTGTTTCTTGATTTAGGCCAGCAGCAGATTCTGAAAGTGATATCATTTTTGATCATGAAGAAGACAATAGTAGAAATCAAATGATGGTAAATATTCTATTGAAATTACATCTTTAAGCCACCTCTTTCAAATCTGTGGATTTAATAGTCTGAAAATCAAAAGCTATAGCATGTACTATATGATTCTGCTTGCAGTTAAAAGCCACAATAACATTGCAATTTTCTTTATTGATAGAATATTTGTACCCAGCATCATGTTGTGATGATGGATGGTAGAATACAAATAAAACAGCTTTATTTGGCATTTCAGCACATAAGAACGTTGTTTTCAAATGAAAGAAATGTTATCAGTGGATTTATGGACTGATTAAATATATGTAGTGAAGAATTAGGTTTGCTTATATTGTACTTCTGTATTTTTGTGATCTAGGATGAAGATTACAAGGAAAAAGATAGTCATAGTGAAGAAAACAAAACATCAGTGATTCAGACCGTGCACCATCTTTATATTCAGGTTGGAAATTATCATTTGGTACATCTAGAATAAATGTATTCAGAATAAAATGAACATTTTCTGTTTCTGAGATAGAAGTAACGTTATAGTCAGTATCCAGAATCAGAAGCCATCTAAGAAATCAGTGAGAAGTGATTTTTTTCAGCCTTACAAGTTTTAGAAGCAAACAATTTATGTTTTCAGAGCATGCTTAAAATAGCAAAATCTCTCTGAATTCAAGCTCAGCTTTTAATAACTACATGGATTCATGTGTGCTGTTTTCAATAAGGACACGAGATGTTGTGCTGGGATGTGTTTTGATTAACCAATTTGTACCTTATTGCTGTGGGATATTTAACTTTAGCTTAAAGCTTTGGGATTTTCTGATTGTCTCTGCTCCATGTCAGCTTCTTAAGGTCAGCCAGATACTGCCACCTGCTGTGGGAGAACATGTCTATGTGTTGCATCTGATGTGAGAAATATTCCACGAGGAGGTGCTAAAAGCTTTTGCTGATCTTTAAAATAAACCACAATAAACATTGTATTAGATTTGCCTCATCCCATTGCATGAAACATTCAAAATTGCTATACCTGAGTTAATCAAATACTGTGTACCTTTGAAAAGTGTAATGGCTACCATGACTGGGTGTCATACAGCCTTAGAATTTACCAAACAATATAAGTATGCAGAAGCATTATTATGAATCATACAAACTTCCTCTTAGCATAACAAGATGAAAATGCATTGATTTCTTTGAAGGACTGATTTTTCCAGTCAGGGAGCTAAGCAAATGTAATTCAGGTAAACAAACCCATAGTTTTCCTTCTTTGTCTCCTTCTGTTGTCTGCCCTCAAAAAAAGGATTAAATTTAGCCAATCAGAATACATTTCTTTAAATAAATTTCTTTTAAAAGAGAAGCCTCCAATATTTGAATGACTAATCACCCCAAATCTGAATTATAGAATAGTAACAGTTATACATGTGATGACTTTCCTAGATGTTTCCAGCTTTTTTTTCTCTCCTTAATCTTGCATGTAAAGATGGAATATTGTGAAAGGAGCACATTACGAGACACTATTGATCAAGGTTTATACCAAGATACCAATCGTCTTTGGAGACTTTTCCGGGAAATTTTGGATGGTTTAGCTTACATACATGAAAAGGTCAGTGATGATCGTGCCAAGCACATCTCTTGTACTTTATTGGGTTTTAGTTAATTATTTACCAAAAAGTTATTCTGTCCTTGATAAAGGCAGGGGAGGTCTCAATTACTACATTGCTCTCCAGTTTTCATTTGTGCTTCCCACAGCTTTAAGCCTAAGTAAAACTCCTTATCTGTATAAACAATCCAAAACAATGTATGCTTGCTTTTGCCAACAAGATAACCATCTGACTAACCACCTGCCTAACCATCCCCTTACTCAGAGATGGGTAACCTTTAAATCCTGTTTTACAAATCCTAATAAAGATACTATATTTAGAATATAGCATAACAGAGTTGGAAGGGACCAACCCCCTGCTTAGGCAGGAAACCCTATACCATCTCAGACAAATGGTTGTCCAGTTTCTTCTTAAAAACTTCCAGTGTTGGAGCATTCACAACTTCTGGAGGAAAGTTGTTCCACTGGTTAATTGTTCTAACTGTCAGGAAAATTCTCCTTAGTTCTAGGTTGCTTCTCTCTTTGATTAGTTTCCATCCATTGCTTCTTGTCCTGCCCTCAGGTGTTTTGGAGAATAGCTTGACTCCCTCTTTTTTGTGGCAACCTCTAAGATATTGGAACATATTTGTTAGTATATCCTGCTTTTAGAATATAAATCCTACCAATGAAGCTCACAAGTAGCATTAACAATAATAAGAATATTTATAACATATGCTATAATATTCTGGGTGGTTTTCAAAAATTGTGGCTATATGTTATAAACCCACTAATAATACAGTGTTTTTTCTGTCTTGACAATTTACAGTAAAAGTTGCCAAGCTTGAAAAATACTGCACTAATATATAAGGTTTGGATAAAATAAAAGTTAGTTTAAAAAGACTAAAATATTTTCGGAATGAAAGACATGGAATATTTTAATTAACAACTCAGCCACTCCCCACTTCCATCCTACACACGCGCATACACATAAACACAAACAAACAAAATGAAGATGGGAACCCTAGTAGACTTCTGACAATCGTCATCCAACATAGAATTATAAACAGAAGTTTGCCCTGCTACTGTTAAAGGCTGAACTAACTCATACTGGAGGGTTCAATCTTGGTGTTCTATTTGAGGTGTGATTCATATATACACTGTTTCATATCAAACTTTATTTGATTTTATTAAAGGGAATGATTCACCGAGATCTGAAACCTGTCAACATTTTTTTAGATTCAGAAGATCATGTGAAAATTGGTGATTTTGGTTTGGCAACAGATCATCCAGCAAATACAGTAAGTGAATGCTGTAATATATAATTTGTGATATATTATTATTTATTGAACAAGACAATGTTTTAATTTTAGCTTATATTGCTAATAAATAAATCTTCAGGAGAAATGTTAATTCTTACACTGTGTATCATATTGTGGTTTGCATACTTGTCAACCTCATCTTCGTATCCTTACTGTCTAGCTCAAGATCCTTCTAATGAGTTCCATAACTGAACAAGGATTGAAGTCTAATATGCATTGCCATTTGCATACATTTTCAAACAGCTCTGCTTTTTGCTTTTCAGCCATTAAAGATCTAAGAATGTGGACTATATAAACAGATATGGTGGGTTTTCTTTTACAGGTACACTGTAAACCTGGAGAAGAAATTTCCAACCAAAATGTGGTTAAAAATGATTCATTGAGTAAGTATAAGGCAGCATGCTTTCCTGCTTTTTTAAACATATAATTTTGAAATGCAGATTTCCAAGACTGAAATAAATTAATATCTTTCAAATTACAAGATCAGGGATTTGTCCTTCAAATGCTGACCAAGCTTAATTTTTAAGCAACTTTATGTCGGTCGCTGGCAACTCCCAATAATGCCCTATCACTTCCTGTATGAATAGTTTTCATATTTGAACACAAAGAAATATTCATATTGATGACATTCATTGTTCTAACAAGTGTTTCTAGCATTGTGTTGTGAACAACAGCAGCTCCGTTGAATTCACCAGCAGTTTAAACCTCACTTGCCTTTTCTTGTTAGCTTTTAGTCTGCTTCTGATCAAGGACTTTTCTCCAACATTTCCCTAATCATTTTGCAATGAAAGCAGGAATTCTGGTCATAAAATAATGTACATAATATTGGTAAAAATACAGTGAATACCTGGAACATAAAGAGTTTCAATAAATACTGAAAACTTGGATTTTAAAAGAACACATAACCACACATGCATATTCACAGCTCTGATTATACAGAGAGAAGCAATCTAGAACTAAGGAGAAATTTCCTGACAGTTAGAACAATTAATCAGTGGAACAACCTGCCTCCAGAAGTTGTGAATGCTCCAACACTGGAAGTTTTTAAGAAGAGAGTGGACAACCATTTGTCTGAACTGGTATAGGGTTTCCTGCCTGAGCGGGGGGTTGGACTAGAAGACCTCCAAGGTCCCTTCCAACTCTATTATTGTTGTTGTTGTTGTTATTATTATTATTATTATTGAGATAGAAAAAGTCTCAGTAAAATGTTTAGGCGAATATCTCTACTTGGATTCATACTTGCAAACTGACTGGAGAATAATTGCATTTTCAAACTATACAAAATAATGCAAAATGTGTGAGTTACTTTCTAAGCATTCAAAAGATATTAAATTAATTAATTAAGTTCAATAATTAAATCTTTATTTTTTTTAACAGGAAACTTAACAGGAATGATTGGCACTGCTCTTTATGTTAGTCCAGAAGTCCAAGGAAGTACTAAGTCTACATACAATCAGGTAAAAATGTCAGTAAGACTCACATTCTTATTAGGGAAATTGCCTCGATGACATCATGTGAAATCCACAGAGGGGTTTTTGGATCCAGGTTTCTTGCTTAGATCCAAAAATTGCCATTTACTTCTGTTACTGCACGAAGTTCTTGTAAATTTGGTTTGTTTTATTGAATGTCCCTGCATTGTCTATATCAGGGGTGTCAAACTGCCGGCCCGCAGGCCGGATGCATCACGCCAAAAGCACGCCCACACCATTACCGGCAATGGGGAAAAAAGTCGCGATACGTTGCAACACGTCACGTGACGTCGCGAGTTTGACACCCGTGGTCTATAGCAGTGTGTCTCAATCTTGGCAATTCTAAGAAGTTTGGACTTCAACTCCCAGAATTCTTAGCATTGAAATCCACATCTCTTAAAGTTGCTAAGGCTGAGAAACACTAATTTATAGGCAAAAAAGGAGGATATAGAAATAATAACAATTATTCATAACATTTTATTATTCATAGGAAAAAGCTTTTAGAATGGCATTTGCTATCCCATAGAAGCTTTAACAAGAAGAGAGGATTGATTTTACATATTGACTATTTACATTTGTAGGCACACTTTCTTCTTGCCTAGTGAGATATTTGGATACTATTTTTTGTTTACTTCAAACATTAGTATTATATAAAAGTATAATGGCAGC
The DNA here is from genome assembly GCA_023970755.1 of Azemiops feae. NCBI lineage: Eukaryota > Metazoa > Chordata > Lepidosauria > Squamata > Viperidae > Azemiops > Azemiops feae. The sequence continues at coordinate 804,189 of JALGBA010000025.1, read as the reverse complement.
AATTGTACAGTATCATTGTTATTTTGTCAGCTGTCCTAGAATTCAGCTTGCAGTCAAGAAGTTCTTTGCACTTTCCTTCACAATATTTTTTTAAATCTGTCTATTGGAAGATAAGCAATCTGATTAAGTAAGATTTTAGATTCTAAATTCTATTTCTTGCAAGTATATTGACTTCCAGTCTTCTTTTTCTAGAAAGTGGACCTCTTCAGCTTGGGTGTAATATTCTTTGAGATGTCCTATCATCCAATGACTACTGCATCGGAAAGAATCTTTGTTCTCAGTCAGTTAAGGCTTGTACGTATAAATTTCAGTAATAATTTGTTCAGCAACAACTGATAAAGCAATTTAAAAAAAAAACATTTCATGCCAATTGTTCTAGGTCATTTAAGACTAACTCAGTTACTAACAATAAATAGCATCATTTATTATAAATATCTAAATCACATCTGCCTAAAGAAGTATTTGGTTTAATATATATACCCAGGACAGTCTGTACAAAATCTTTAGAGCAGGGATAGGCAACCTTGGCTCTTTTATGACTCGTGGACTTCAACTCCCAGAATTCCTGAGCCAGCATGGAATTCTGGGAGTTGAAGTCCACGAGTCATAAAAGAGCCAAGGTTGCCTACTCCTGCTTTAGAGCATTGATATTAGCCTCTTTTGAATTTGTTATTTTGTAGGATATTTTTTTAAAAATCTGGCGTAATAATGTTGAATAGCAACATCTAAGTCATTTATGAAGATATTGAAGAGTACTAGGCCTAAGATGGAATCTTGTAGTACCCTGTAGAAGGTAACCTTCTGAAAGATGTGGCTGCTTTAGCACTCTGAAGAGAGATTCTTTGTCTCCACTAATGTACTTTGTCAAACACTTCTTTCTTTCAAACACTTTGCTTACTTGTAGCTTACATTAACAAAGTGATGGTTTAGAAAAAGGTACAGGATCTGCACCAGACAATTGCTGGTGTTAAGTATGATATGGGAACAGTAGAAAGACAGTTGTGAGGAATTGGTTTAAATAGTTATCGGTCTGTATCTCATATTTACCCAGTCTGGTACCCTCTAGATACAATGGATTTCAGCTTTTGTAATGTGTAGCTAGTATGGTAAACATATTTTCATTTTGATACACATAACTTTTAAGATCATCTTTGTTTATTCTATTTTATTTTTCAGCCATCTATTGAATTTCCAGAGGACTTCGATGAAGTGAAAAATGCAAAGCAGGTATTCACTTTTTTAAAAAAGTAATTATTACATTGTGTATTTAAAATTTAATTTATTTGTTTATCAAATTTAGAGACCACCCATCTCACTATTAGAGCAACTCCGGGTGATATCTGTTCCCTCCATTGGGATTCATTAGGTCTGTTTCCTACTTAAATCTGAAAATAACTAATAATAATGAGGAGTCCTTGGTGCTCTCTGATCTTGGTCGTTTACTTTCAGAGATTTCATTACTCAAACTAAGTAACATTATTAGTGATAGTCACTGATGATGTTACCTAGTTTGAATAATGAAACATTTGCAAGAAAACAACTAAGCTCAGAGAGCACCAAGGAATCCTCATTTCAACCCTGAGTTACAAATATTCTCCTTTATTCGTAATTAATCATAAATAATATCTGTTTGTCTCTTTAGGATTAAATAATACGTATCAAAGTAATCTAGTTCCTTGAAACAAAACTAATGTTTAGAAAGTAATATTGAAGTAATATTTTTCAAAAATAACTTAAATATTATAGAGTTTACAGATGCTATTAGCATGGCTGAAAGATTATTAGCATGGCTGAAAATTTTTGCTGCAGCTGCCAAAAAAGCCAACACAGTTCTAGGCTGTATTAACAGAGGGATAGAATCAAGATCATGTGAAGTGTTAATACCACTTTATAACACCTTGGTAAGGCCACACTTGGAATACTGCATCCACTTATGGTCACCACAATGTAAAAAAGATGTTGAGACTCTAGAAAGAGTACAGAGAAGAGCAACAAAGATTATTAGGGGACTGGATGCTAAAACATATAAAGAATGCTGGAATTGGGTATGTCTAGTTTAATGAACAGAAGGATTAGGGGTGACATGATAGCAGTGTTCCAATATTTCAGGGGTTGCCACAAAGAAGAGGGAGTCAAGCTATTCTCCAAAGCACCTGGAGGCAGGACAAGAAGCAATGGATGGAAACTAATCAAGGAGAGAAGCAACCCAGAACTAAGGAGAAATTTCCTGACAGTTAGAATAATTAATCAGTGGAACAACCTGCCTCCAGAAGTTGTGAATGCTCCAACACTGGAAGTTTTTAAGAAGAGATTGGATTACTATTTGTCTGAAATGGTATAGGCTTGGCTGCCTGAGCAGGGGGTTGGACTAGATGACCTCCAAGATCCCTTCCAACTCTATTATTGTTGTTGTTGTTATAATTATTATTATTCAATGTTTTTGTATTTTCTGATATTAGCTGTAAATATGATATATTTACACACTTCCTGGTGTGTAACCAGGACGACATATCTAAATATAGAAGTTAGAAAGAAAACTCTTTAATTTATATATTTAAAATGTCACTATGTATTTTGGCTTTCTAGAAACTGGTGATTGCTTGGCTATTGAACCACGATCCTTCAAAGCGGCCAACTGCTATGGAGCTCTTAAAAAGTGAACATCTTCCACCTCCTCAGTTGGAAGAGTCTGAACTTCACGAAGTCCTTCATCATACTTTAGCAAATGTGGATGGAAAAGCATACCGGACCATGATGGGCCAAATATTCTCCCAGCGCATTTCTCCCGCAATAGATTATACCTATGACAGTGATATCCTCAAGGTGTGTTCTTAAGTCTGCATTAAAAAGAAGCAGCAACTTAGATATGATTGGAATCTTGTTTTATTGCTTTTAAAATAATAGCAGGACAAGAAACAACAAACAGAAGAGAAAAAGGGAAAAAAACTAACGGGGAAGAAAAGTGGAAAGTATTGGGAAATATTGCTTTGATTACCTCTAATGCTTCCAATGTAGAACTTTCATACACAAAGTATGAACATTGGCAGGGGAAGAAAGTGTTAGTGAATGTTTTGCTTGCTATTTTGTGGCTTCCCATTATGTCTTATAAGCTCTTTTCATTGGTAGTGGCAATTGCTTTTGAAGCCACAATAATAATTTTATTTTATTAATCAATTTATAGGGCTGCCCATCCCAAATTAATAGCTCTAACCATGTTAAAAGTATAACAAAGGAAAAAAACACAGCTAACAACAATAGCCAGAGTAAAAACAGACCCACCCATAACACTTAACATAGCCAATGCTCAACCCCACCTTATGCCTAATGACAAACCAGGTTTTTAAGCCTTACAGAAGATTGACAGAGTTGTGGCTAATCTGATCTATTATTGCTTAATAATAATTTATTAAATTTGCATACTGCCCAACTCACATACAGTAGATGGTGCTTCCTTTTCAATCTAAGTTCTTTCAAGGCAGAATTTCTGAGATGTATTTAAACATTCTACTGCCCATTATTATTGATAATAGCTTTAAAAAATCAAGACATGGTACATATTCATTGCAGAAACATGTTTCACATTAAAAAAAAAACAAAAAAATTAATTAAAAAAATCCTAAGATCTATTTCCTGTTTTCTAGGACAAACTCACTGTAATATGTTCAAATAAAATGCAAGCATTGAAGTGCCGACTCAGGCACTGTTTTCAAAGTCATCTGTATTAATTTGTGAGCTGAGGTGGAATGTGGGAGTAAGTTGCAAAGATGAGAACCAGATTTCAAGCATACAAACTCTCAAAGGCTAATGAAGTGAAAGTAACAGATAAACATTACTTAATGCTCCCTTTTTGGGAATATAAAACTAATTTGATAATTTGAAACTGCAAATATTTACTGAAAATATCTTTGCTAATTAATACAGTATGTTAAGCTGAATGAATATAGATTTGCTGCTCATGGTCTGGATGCACTCTGTATGTTTGTAACTGAAGAGGGAAAAAATGCATAGCTTACGTTCTGATCATTGTTAATTTTAGGGTAGTTTTTCAGTTTGGTCAACCAAGATTCAACAACATGTGTGTGAGACAATTAGCCGGATTTTTAAAAGACATGGTATGTATGCTTTGTTGAATATTTTTGAATTAGATTGAGATATTTTGATAAGAGGCAGCATTATTATTCTGACAGGAGAAAGAGATACTGTACTTCTGTACTCTTCATACCTTGTTCTTGAATTAATTTCAGACATATTCAGTATTACATTTACAGTATATGAGTTTTCAGCTATCAAATAATTAAATTTATTGAAATAATGAATGAACGAACAGTGCACAGAAGTTCAATGTCCCTACTTTATATAAGAAGGCTTGTTCAAGGAAATATATGGCACAAAAATTATTAATTAAGTAAAAATCACCAAAAAGTTAAATAAATTGGTAGTGCCAAGGAATAATCTCAAGAAAATAGCAAAATCAGCATATCTCTCTCTCTCTCTCCATTTCCCTCTTTCTCCCTCTTTCTCCCTTTCTCTCTCTCTCTCTCTCTCTCTCTCTCTCTCTCTCACACACACACACACACACACACACACGTCTTTGTAACAAGTCATAAAAACATAACTATTTGAAAAATGAAAATGTTAAACAATAGGTTTCTGAAACAGTTTCTTTAAACATTTTCTATTTGTTCTATGGAATTATAACGGTTGTTTGAACTTTTGCATAGGAGCTGTCAAGATGCATACTCCCCTGCTGATGACTAGGAATAGAAAACTCTATGAGCACAATGAAGCTTCATATTTGATGGACCACAGTGGAATGCTGGTGATGCTTCCTTATGATCTCAGAGTGAGTATGATTATCATCCTCAAGGACCTTGGACCAGCCTTGCCTAGTCTGGTGGCCTCCAGATTTCTTGGAATACAGCTTCTGTAGTTCCCAGGCAGTATGGCCAAATCAACTACTGTGGATTAGAAACTGATTTAAAGAGCTTGCACAAGGGGATGCATTGGGAAGAAAGAAAAGAAATATCAGTATAGTTCTGTGTTTGACAGGAAAATAAGTTTATATGCATAGTAGAACATCTTGATTTCTTTATATTACAAACTATATTTTTACTTAAAGATTGCTGCTTATAACCATGAAAATTATATTTTGCTTTATACTGCTTTTTTCAGTTTATAACCTGCTTTTATACCTCTTTTCAGATTCCATTTGCAAGATTTGTAGCTAGAAATAATATAACAAACTTGAAGAGGTAAGGGAGATCTCCCAGGTATATTTTTATTGTTTTTAAAACTGGACAAAGATGTTTATGCATTGTACTTCTGTAAAATAAAGCTGGCTTAGAAGAGGGACCAAAATTTACTGAAAACCATATGTTTTGAGTGGAGCTTCTTGGCATCTATAGTTAAAAGGGATCTCCAGGAATATATCCTTATTTAGGGCCTTGAAGCAACCATTCCCAACATAATGCACTTTAGGTATGTTGGAGCACAATCCCCATCATTCACTGTCATTGTGGGCCTTTCAGATACCAGTAGTTACTCATGCCTGGTTACCTCATGGCTTGACTACTACAGTATGGTCTACTTGAGGCTGCCCTTAGGCATCACCCAGAAACTTCAACACTGCATGCAGTGATAGGTGCCTCAGTAAGACCATGTAAAACCTCTGCCTGACCACCTATCTCCCATAATATCTATCTGACTGATTTGATCTTACATGGTTGGTGCACTCCGGGTTCCTTCAATTAAACTATATCATCTGTTGGGATCCCAGAAACACACCTTCTCTGTAGCAGCACATGCCTTTTGGAATGAGGTTCTTCCAAGATCCGCGTGACCCCCTTTAGAAGGGGCATGAAAACCTCGCTCTTTGCCCAGGCTTTTTGTGAGGGAGAGTGAGAACCCTCCCTTCGTACTCATCCTTTCTGTCATTTTTACCTTTTATCTTCTTTTTAAATTTATGTTATTTTAATATCCTTCTTGTAAACCATCCAGAATTGTTGTGAGCTAAGCTGTAGCCAAGTTTGATAGATAAATCATGTCCCAAAATATAGGGGAAATTATGGGAGTGTAGCTTAACAAGTTTAAACAATACACTTTTGAAAATCATTGGAGTAGATAAAACTGGATAGATCGATTAATATATACTACTACAGAATATATACTACCACAAATGTGTTCCAATTGAAAACATTTATCTCTTTAGATACTGCATTGAGAGAGTTTTCAGGCCTCGGAAATTAGATCGTTGTCATCCAAGAGAACTCTTAGAATGTGCATTTGATATAATCACATCTGCTGGAAATAGTTTTTTACCTATTGCAGAAACAATCTACACAATCTGTGAAATAATCCAGGAATTTCCTGTGTTGCAAGTAGGTGTTTTTCTGCCATGTCCTTTCCAAAAGGCATAGGATCAGGGGTGGGAATATTATTTTTTTCACTTGCTATGTGAGAATCCAGGATTTAATTCCTCCTACTTGCTAAGACTAGTAGACATATGAGCTGGTTCTTTCTCTGTTCCTATTCTGAGTAGATGCAAACAAATCATTATTATTATTATTATTATTATTAAATTTATTTGCCACCTATCTCACCATGGAGCTACTCTAGGTGGCTCACAAGTATTAAAAAAAATGAAGAAATAAAAAAGAAGTTTAAACAAAAGTAAAATAAACAATAAAACAAGGAAGAAAATAAAGAAAATACATTGATATCACTAGTAAAAAAGATGGGTGAATGCTATAATTGTATAATAAAGGCTCCAATATTGATATGATATAATATAATATATTACTCCAAAAAGTAGTGATTTATTGGTGACTTATAATTATTGATATAGTAGATGCTTGACTTAATTATTCTTATCTGGCTATATCTAAGGATATTTTTCATTAATGAAATCCAGTGCAATTTGATTAAATCTAATTCATTAATGAAATTCAGTTAAATTGAATTAAATCTAATACATTGATCAAATCCAATTCAGAAACTTTGTGTTATCCCAGAATATTGTTAAGAAGGAAGCTTCTATTCCAGAAGAGCCTCTGTGGGTTCATGGGTCTTCAGACTCCTCATTTAGGAATTAAATTCATTGTCAAGTAAGATTCTCTTAGTATAGGTCAGTGATGGTGAACCTATGGCCCGCGTGCCAGAGGCGGCACTCAGAGCCCTCTCTGTGGGTACACCCGCCGCCGCCAGCATCTCGCGCAGGTCTATTAGGCCGCAGCTGACACTTGGAGCAACAGCCCTGCCCAGCACAAAGGAGGTGAAGCGGCTGGCTAGCAAGCTCGAGTAGAGGTGGTAGAGCGCGCCCCCATGTGCTCGCTGGCCTCTGTGTGCGGGGGCCGATGGTGTCAGGCAGCAGCCGCCCCTGCCTTGCCTTGCCTTGCCTTGCCCTGCAGCAATGGCACCCCCGCCCTCCCCCCTGCCTCACCCTGCAGGAAAAGCCTCCTACCCACCGCCCCACCCACCAGAGATCCCCCTGGATCTCCCCCAATCCTGCCCAGCCCCCACAGGCGTCCCCCCAAGAAACATCGAGGTGGCCACGCCCACCCCGGCCATACCCACCCAGTCTGCCATGACCACCGCAGCCACACCCACCCAGTGGGCCATGACCCCCCCCCGCTGCCCCCTCGAGGGCACCGCAATGCTGATGAGGCCCTGGCACTTCGCGATAAATAAGTGGGTTTTGGGTTGCAGTTTGGGCACTCGGTCTCTAAAAGGTTCGCCATCACTGGTATAGGTAGTCTCAGTAGTGATACAACAACACACAAAAGAGGTGGGATAGGAGAAGAAATAATGCTGAAATTTAAGTTTAGCTGTCATGAAAAAGTAATGGAAATTCAACTGAAATTCATTTGTGTTTGTTAGGAAAGAAACTATAGTATCTACTTAAATCATACTGCCTTGCTGAAAGCAATCCTTCTGCATTGTGGGATCCCTGAAGATAAGCTCAATCAAGTTTACACAATCTTGTATGATGCTGTGGTAAGGCATTATGTTGTTCTTGAATTGCACTTTTATGTTATAGATGATAGGATGGGCTGGCAGGGTACCTCTGTCACTGAAGGAGGGATGTTTAAAAAAGAGCAGAAAGAGTAGCAGTTCACTAGGCTCATAGAAAAGATAAAAAAAAAAATGTATGGCCATTAAAATACCCTTTAGAAGGACAGTGATCAAAAAAGTAAGCTATGACAAAAAAAAGAGCAAAGCTCTATTTCTTTTACAATGAACTGCACTTCAAACTAAAAAGCCTCTATTAACAATAAGAAATGAATAAATCAGTAATGAAACCGATACATACTGTCCCTCCAAATACACATACACTTTCTCTCACCTATATAGACAACTTTTTCTATTTATTTTTCTCCCCATATACACACAGATTTTTTAAAACTTAGCCGGTCATGACAGCATTAGCTTCTCTGTAAATAAAGGGAAAATGCTTGGAAAGTTACCTCAAGGTGCAGCTGCAGTATTTGTTTTGCCTTATCTACATCTTTCTTGCTCAGATTTTCAGCCTCGCCAGCGCATAGACTCTTTGAAGAACAGCCTACTCAGTCTTATTCCTGGATGCAGTCCTGTCCTACCACTGGACTGAAAAATCTGGATACCCATTAGATGACAGCAAAAACTTCTAGCTCTTTATCATCATCTGTTGTTTGTTTAGAGTTTTGTAGCTCAGACCAAAGGAAGGGAATAAAAAGAAAGCAAAACAAAAAGGTGGAGAAAAGGTGGAAATAAATGAAGGGCAAACTTTGAAAAATCTGGATTATGCATCCATTGTTTCATGGGGCATTCTAAGAAAAAGACTTCCAAGTTGCATCAGAACAACCATGTTGGATACTGAGTAAAATATTTCAATTGCAATTAGGCAATGATGCAATTCGTAGTTTTGGGTTTATCATGCTTCAAAATCATGGCTTCAAAATCTAAGGGACTGGTTTTTCGTGCGGCTGCTGATAAAAACAGGATCGCCAACATGATCGCCAATGTCCGATAACGGATATGGCACAAGAAGAAGAAGAATGATGCAATCATTCTACTTGTCATGAGCCTACTAAAAAGCAATGATGCTGCTAAACGTGGCAACGGCTGGAGATTGTATTTTAAAAGAGAGTATAGGTCCTCTCCTTTTTCTTTACTACAAGAAAAATGGAAATATTGCATGTGACTTCTTTCTTCTGTAGCTTTCAAAATCTTTTAAGAGTTAAAGGAAAGGGATGGAAGACATGTCAGTGCCACCATCTCATAAGGTGGATTTGGCACCAGAAAGAATAATAGAGAAGGTTGAGGATATAGGGGGAATAAAAGAAGGACCAGAAGTAGGGTGATACATCCAGAACTATGTTTGGCCCTATAGAGGGCATTGTTCTTGGTGATTCCTAGATCTTGACATATCCACTGCTAAGCAGATGCCAGACATAGGTGGCTTTCATTTGGACTTTGTTTCTTTCAGTGTAATGAACGTTTGAATATACACTGATTCTCATAAAAATAGTTATATATACATTTTTAAAGTGGCATGATAATTGACAAATAATATCAAGTGGAGGTATTTATTTAGGCATTCCTCCGAGGTCAAGATAAAGTTGGGAGATCTTACATGAAATGAAATTTATGGTAATTAGTAGCACTAACCATATTTACTTATAATTTTGCTAATGATTAGCCTGCAATTGCTGGAGAGATAGTTGTTAGAATGGAAACCACTTTTAACATTTGCAGGATAATTTTTTAAATCAGGGATAAGGAAATATCAACTAATCTGTTACAATTATTTGTGTTATTGCAGACTGAAAAGCTAACTAAAAGAGAAGTAGAGGCCAAGTTCTGCAATCTTTCCCTTTCATCAAACAATGTAAGTAATTTGAAATTTAACTTCACTGTTTTATTTATACATTATTTATGTTCCATTCATCAGTCCTGCAAACTTTCTTTGATTAGTCTATACATTACTAAAACTCTCATTCCCGTAACCTTTCACCGGGCAAAATGGTGCATAATAGGGTAACAATTTTTAAACCAAGGTATCTCGAATGGGCTGACTTACAGAATGTGTCCAAAGTCTGGGACCCATGTCTCCCATTGAATTCAAATTCGGTGAGTTTTGTGAAACATTTTATAACTTTATAATTATAAACATTAAAATCATCATAAAACAGTTTATGACATAATACAAAATGTCCTAAAACATTTCCTATGCTGATGATTGTCTGTGTTATACAATTCAACATGGACTATTTTCAAGGCCCAGATACATCTCCGAAGTATCCCAACATTTCCAATGAAGGCAATATATTAGAAATTCTATTTTTGTTGATTGCATCAAGGTAAAAAAATACCTCTGAAAGAATGACATGGGTTATCTAGTTAACTACTAAACCCAATGTTTTCGTTTTTTATCTTACATTGGCCAAATATTCCTATTTGTCTGAAAACGTAGTTAACCTTTTCTTTGTATTTTTCTCCATCGTCAGATGAGGCACAGCACTTCTGATGTCTCAACTGAGATGGCTGAATGGGTGGAGTGCAGATATAATTCATAGCTGTTTTGTGTGAACAAATAAATCAAATAGTTCATTAGGTTAGTACAAGATTGTGTACACGCTTATTTTATAAATTTACTGTCTCACCTCACCATGTCCTCTCCTGCCAGTTATTTTACAAAAAGAGATGAAGAGGAAAGAAGAGTCTTTCCAATGGTTTGCTTTGAATTACAAGTAATCTCTGACTTACAACCACAATTGAGCCCAAAATTTCTGTTGCTAAGTGAAACATTTGTTAAGTGAATTGTGCCCTATTTTTTTACCATTCTTGCCACAGTTGTTAAGTGAATCACTGCAGTTGTAAAGTTAATGACATGCTTGTTAAGTGAATTGGGTTTCCCCATTGAAAGAATAGCCAACAAATCATGAGTTACCTAGTTAACTGCTAAACCCCAATGCTTTTCAGAAGAATGCAAAAGGTGATCACATGACTCTGGGAGACTGCAATCGTCATAAATATAAGTCAGTTGCCAAGCGTCTGAATTTTGATCACATGACCATCGGGATTTTGCAACTGTCATAAGTGTAAAAAATGGTCATAAGTCGCTTTTTTCAGGGCCACTGTTAACTTTGAATGGTCACTAAATGAACTGTTGTAAGTTGAGGACTAGCTGTATATTTCACAGTTTTTTTAAAAAAAAACTGAGGTCAAAGCAATTAAATAATACAAAGGTTAAGTTGGACATAAAAGTGGCTTTTGCACCTTTAGTTCAGAACTCCAGCATGCAGCAGTTCATATTCATGTGTCTCTTCAGCTTGTTCGACTCTACAGATTTATCGAGCAAAAAGGGGAGCTGCAAGATATATCCCCGTTGTTGAATACTATGGTGAAGCAAAAGACAGGAGTTGCTTCGTTGGTGAAACTTGGCATGAAAGAACTGGAGGAAACAGTGGGTCTGTTAAAAAAACTTGGCGTAAAATTCCAGGTTTGTAAAACAAAGTGAATTGTATCATTAGTATTTTTTAAAGGCTTAAGTCAGTCAACTGTGTAAAGAATATTCAAACATCATAGAGAAAGAGGGATCTGGGTGTAAAATTTTGCATGGTGTAAGTTTGGAATCTTGAAGGAGGCAGTATTATTTTACAAAAAAATAAGCAGGTTCCAGATTTAACTACATTACTTGTTTCTGTTTAAGTGTGAGTAATATATCATTGCAAAGGAGATGTTACTTGTTTACCTCACAAGGGTGTTCACGGCGGGGCCAGTCAAAAAAGTCAAGATGGTAGCCACAACCTTAGTATTGGTGCCTGAAATTTTCCAGAAAAACAAATAGTGTATCCAAAATTTTAGCTTAGCTGACTGTAGGAATTTCAGGAGGTTGAAAATGGGCCTTGCGGCTCACATGTAGTTTGAGGCTTGCCCACCTCTGAGATGTGATTAAAATAATGAAATAAGAATTTTCTCTTACAGATATCCATAAATTTGGGCTTGGTTTATAAAATACAGCAGCACAATGGAATTATTTTTCAGTTTATTGCATACATTAAACGAAGACAAAGAACAGTTACTGACATTCTTGCTGCTGGAGGTAGATATGATCATATGGTAAGTGTTACAAATTTGTCCTATAAGATATACGAAAAGACCCTGCTCATTTTCTAGCATATTTCTTTTTCTGGTTTCTGCAGATTTCACAATTCAGAGGCCCAGATGCAGTTGGTCTGATTCCTTCAGCTGTTGGAGTCAGCATTGCTGTAGACAGAATAAGTTCCACAGTTTTGACTATGGAAGAGCCAGTATGTTTGTCTTTCTACTTTGCATATTTCAGGTAGACTCCATAAAGGGTAGGAAATACAGATCTTTCTCAAGCAATCTAAATGATGAAATGAGATAACTCAGTTTCAAATTGGCATTACTATTTCCATTACCTAATTGTATGTAATTGTACCTAATTGTAATTACAAATAAAAGAGGACAGTGCAGAAAACGGTAATTTCAAACTACTTAATATATCTCTTCAGAAGAGCCAAGATGTTGTCTTGGGGGGGGGGGTGTCTCATGTACCCCAAAAAACATGATCATAATTGTAATATGAATTGTATTAAGTGACCAAGAATATTTTAACCTTAGAATAACATTGCCTGCCTTTCTAATTGAAATGATTTCAGAACAATCCATCCAAGTAAATAACATTCTGGTTTCCATTTCTCTTTTCTTTCAGTTTACAGTGAGCTCTTGTGATTTGTTAGTTGTTAGTGTTGGCCAGAAGTCAATGGAAAGAGCCATAAATGTTGTTCAGAAGCTCTGGGCTGCAGGAATTGCAGCTGAAATTATGTATGACTGGTCCCAGGTAAATTGTCATTTATTATATATGTTAATTATTGTTGTTTCTGAGCCTATATGCATTTTTCCAAGCGCACCAGGAGTAGAATGGTAAGCAAAGCTAAGTTAAAGAAGATTTCATTAAAGGAGGAAAAATTTCAACTACCAGCAGAAAATTCACTTGTGAATTATTTGTCTTGCCTTTGAAAACCACCAATCACAGATTGGTCTATTATTATAAGGTGTCAGGAGTTTTAAGTGTTTTTTGTTTTTTTTTTACATACGGCATCCTTCAGGCTTACCAAAACTCCGAGTACTTACCCTAGAGTAAAAGGATCATTAAAAGAGCACCGAACAAGACTGTAATCAGCCTGCCTCCTGTTGAGAGCTGTGGGGCTCTGGAGAGCATCTTAGTTTCACTGTTAGAACCTCCCGTTGCTCTGTGGTACATTGAAATAAAGCAAACGCCTGCTGTATTCTGACACTGACTGATTTCTGTAACCATTTTAAAGTAGCTTTCCGTAAATATTAATTATTAATAAAACTGGACGCACTAGTAGAATCTACTGAATTCATTGTAAAGATTGCATTTTCTAGCATTATTTTTTTTCAGAAGGGATTCCATATATCTTTCACATTGAAATCGAAACAGTTTATTATTATTGTGTGAGTGTTAAAAGGCTTAGTTGGAGTATTAGATAGATCATCATTCTTAATCTTTCCTTTCCATGGAATTATTTCCATATCAGTCATGTAAAAATTTATTTTTATTGTTCATTGCTCTGTTTTAAAATGGGCCAGTTTAATTACTTTAAGATGTTATATTAATATTTATATTACAAGTAGTCCTCGACTTGCAGCCAAAATTTCTGTTGCTAAGTGAGTTTTGCCCCATTTTACGATCTTTCTTGCCATAGTTGTTAAGTGAATCACTGCAGTTGTTCAGTTGGTAAGAAGGTTGTTAAGAGATTCTGTACTTATTTAATATTTGGAATTCTTTTTTACTGCTAAATGTTTCAGTGCAGGTCATTTGGAGTCTTTGGAGATTATAATTTATTTTACTTATTTTTATTTATTTGCAAAACTTACTGGCCCCCCATTTTACCTCAGGGTAACTCTGAGGAGCTTACAGTCATAAAAGATAATAGTATACAAATGTGATAAATAGTTAAAAAGATAGGTCAGTCTATAAGATAACAACTGGCCTCAAGTAAGCTACTAAAAAGGAAGGGATTTAAATCTATTTCTGTTTAAATACTACTCAAGTACTACTCAAATTTCTTTGGGGAAGAGAAAAAACTCTTTAGCAATATAAAAATAATTTTATTCCTTTTTAATAATGTGCTAGTCCCAGGAAGAATTACAGGAGTATTGCAGATGTTCTGGAATCACCTATGTGGCCCTCATTTATGATAAAGAAGGAAATCATGTAAAGGTAAATGTGATGGTGGCATCATTCCATACTTCCTTTCTCAACTCTGTCCACTCAGTGCATTTATTTATTTACTAGATTTTTATCCCCTCTTTATTATTTTTATAAATAACCCAAGGAGAAGATCATACCTAATTCTCCTTCCTCCTCTTATTTTCCCCACAACATAAATCCTTTGAGGTAAGTTGGGCTAAGAAAGAGTGACTGGCCCAAAGTCACCCAGCCAGCTTTCATGCCTATTTAAAAGTTTTATATGAATATAACTGGGGCAGATATCAGGCATGAAGAAAGGTCTTGCAAAGGCCTTACTTGTCTTATTGGTCAGTGCTAGTTTCGTTCCTTCAGGCTGCTGTTTTTTTAAGGGGTCATTTACTTGCATCTCATCCATTTCCTGATTTTAAATCTGATAATTCATTCTTTAGGTTTAGCAGTATAAAGGCTTTAACACTTTGTGGGGCTATTTTGCAGGTAAAATCATTTGAAAGGGAAAGGCAGACAGAAAAAAGAATCTTGGAGTCTGATGTAGTAGATCATCTGGCCCAGAAACTGAGGACCAAATTCTATGACGAAAGAAATAGCAGGTAGCAACAAGTACTCTTAACTTGAAGAATAAGACAAGGATTATTTGCAGCAGGAAATGAAATACCATAAACAAAGTGGTTGTGCTGTAGTTTTTGCAGTGATTCACCTTAAAAATTATAAACAATGCACCATACAGTGATTTGGCTTTATTGTAATATGTCTTGAACTGAAATGTTATAAAAGTTGGGGCTGTAGGCTTGGGGGGGGGGAATCTTCCCTGTGTAAATATCAGATGGAATTCAAATTATTTATATGTAATATACACTGAATTGGTTCCAGACTTCCATAAAGTGGAAGCTTTGAGAGGTCTTTTGAAACAATATGGTACTAGGGCTGGAAAATGCTGACAAATGACTTCATCCCACAAAGGATTAAGTCTGGATCCAACTTTGTGAATGTTACAAAGATAGCCAATTAATATATGCTGAAAAGTATTATATACATTATTAAATATTATATATAATAATATATATTATATATTATATTTTTACACCACTTAGCAGTTTTTGGTAATTCACAAATAAATGTATAATGCTTTCAATTATTAATAAAATATGAATTTCTGTCCTAATCTGTTATTTTGAAATCAGTACTGAATTACAAACTTTGATTTTTGAATCCTATTTTAGAGAAATTTCTGATAATGTCACAACCCAAAATCTAAAAGGATCGTTTTCCAGTAATTCAGGTATGCAATGACTAGTATGTTGTATTTTCAGAAATCTAGTAGTTATTTATGTAGCAGAGGTGGAGATCAAAATGGAAAAGTAGTCCCCTCCAAGATGGTTAAAGAGGAAATGCAGATTAATGCAGGAAATAAATGAATCTATAATTGTATTATTTTGAAAATTAGTATTCAAATAAGGCTGTTTATCATACATAAGACATGTGAGGAGGGATGGGGGTAGTTTAAAAGGAAAGTTTTAATAATAAAACCTGTGGTCCAGCATCCAAAATCTGAATGAGATTTCAGACAAACTTTTTATAGTCCCTGTTCTACTGTGCACCTATGAGAAACAGTGGAACTTTTAACTAAATCATTATGTATTTCAGGTTTGTCTGAATCACATGGAACTGTGATAATACCAAATGTGTGCATTATTCCACCAGAAAAGTTGCCAGCAAGTGTCAAACGCCGTTATGAAGCTCAGGTATTATAGATGTATCTCTTCTCTCAATAATTAAATTGCAATATGACTTGTAGTTTTGAAATTATACCACAAAGATTGTATAGAAGTTGAAAGAAATACAAGAAATGGTGAGTAGGCAAGCAGAATTCTGGTCCTTTTAGTTCATTATTCATGAGGCGCTGTGGCTCAGTGGCTTAATGACCCTGGAGATGATCTCAGCTCCAGCGGCTTGAGGCCTAGCACTGTGTGGTAGGATGAGCTCCTGTCATTCGCCTCAGCTTCTGTCCACCTAACAGTTCAAAAGCATGTGTCTATGCAAGTAAACAAATAGGTATCACTTCAATGGGGAGATGAGCTGGTGCTCTGTACAAGCAGTCAAATTCCTGATAGTTCTGAACCTTCCCAGATTTGCGCCTGTTTGCAAGGCAGCTCCAGGAAGAGAGGGGACCTTGAGTGACGCTGCAGGAAGAGTTGCTCATCTTTCTCTGGCGCGAAGCCAACTCGCCCTCCTGTGGCGTACTTTGGGAAGCTTGCAAGCATTTCCTATAACAGAGCTGGTACCTTGGCAAGCCAAAATACTACTCTGCAGTAGCATTGTGGTCTCCTGGCTACTGTAACAATGGCATACGTTAAAATAATAAATAATAATAATAGTTCACTATTTTCACTTTTTTGTACTCTGTGCTAGTGACTCCTTAGGATATGAGTTAGAGGTCTCTCTCTTTCATCTGGAATTCTAAAGATTGAGCCCAGAAACTTTCCTCTACAAAACTTTTATTTAACTCCAGTCCTATATTTGAAGAAAGAGGGAGACAAAGATCAAATGATATGGCGAGATGATTCATTTCTTAATGTTTTTCTCTCAGAGCTGCTTCCTTTCCTAATCTAATGGTTCTTTCTCCCTCTCGCAAGTTCAGTTCCCTGTCTAGCTGATGCACTTCTCCTTCATTGAAATCTGATTTTAAGGAAGAATTTCTCCAGTACAGTTGGAAGGTGGTTACAGAATCAGGAGTAGGGCTGGGAGGGGCAGGGGACAATTGGCTACAAGTAGAGAACCTGGAACTGATTTATTTTTGGGAAAGGCAGATACACTGTCTTTTGCCATAGCTTTCAAAAGCTATTTCTTGGTTAAATCCAGGAATAAGGTGGCCTTTGTGTGAAAAAAGAAAATCACTCCAGAAAGATATACTGGAGAAAGTCCAGGTTTGACTTTCCCTTATTAATCTGGAAAAGGAGATGGAAAGATGGAAATCCATGAGGGAAGGGATTTCAAGAATGGAATTAAGAATGCACCCTTCTCCCTCTGTTTATAAATATGAAGATAATTCCCTGCATGTCACTTTTGAGTTAAGAACAGTTAACAGGTATACTTGTTTAATATAAAAATAAAATATTTTCTCTGTGTTTGTTAATTATTTTAATCCAATGTAACTTCCAGGTACAAACCAAACTCCAAGCTTGCTTTACTAATTTCCCGCTGAAGCTGAGTGAAGTTGAAATTTTAGCAGTAAGTTACTTTGCTTTTTTTTTTTTTTAATACAACAAGCCAATTGTTAACTGAATAACTGGATAAGAAACCAGTAACTATTTAAAGCCATATCAGAGGTACAGATGTAATTTCCAGGAATCAATATGTTTCATTAGTGGTAAATTTCCTGTTCACTTATATGAAATCCATTGAAATCACTTTCTTTATCCTGAGTCTTTCCAAAACCTTTTAATGATTGCCTCTAATAACTTGCCTGCAACAAAAGGTAATAATGGGCATGTGGAGCATTGAGTGTGGGAAAGGAGTGATAGTACTCTGTATTAGGGACTTCATTGACCTATTAATTTCCTAACTAAGCCCGGGCCAGAATACTCTGATGGGAATCCAAAAGGGAAACTCTTTTAGAACTCCTGCAATGTCAGAGTTCAGGGTTACAAGCTCTGTTCTGGTTGGGGTTTGGGTATTTATTTATTGGTCATCAGAACCTGGTATGAATGAGTACTGTATGAATCTATGTGACTACAGATCAGGGCTTTTGATACTTTTAATCTTTCTTGCAGAGCTTGAGGAAATTCAGTCTAATTAATTTTTGTGCTGGTAAACAGTCCAAAATTTGGATACCTTATAGATTTAGCCTTCTGCAAGACCCAATTTAACATGGACTAAATGAAACAAATGTAACTGTATCTCATAGTTTATGTCATCATAATGATTTTGTGTTTTATTTTTTTTACAGGTTGATCTACCAAAGGAAACTATAATACACTTCTTATCGTTAGAGGTAAACCTATGAATTAAGTTACTGGCCTTTACTGGTGGATTTAATTAATAACTTGAGTTTTTAAAAAGTTTAAATAAAGTTGAACATTCTTTATATACATTATATAAGCAAAATCTCATCCCTGGCATAGAGGAAATTCAACATATCCATTTTTGTAAGTTGCTTTTCCAAGAAATCAAAGATTATAATCTCTATTTATATCCCCCCCCCAAATAAAAACACCCTGATGTTCTCAGCATTACTTTTTTCACAGTCCCTGTTTCAGACTAAGATATTGGTTTCAATATTTTCCATCTTCTCAGTTTGATGACCAAGCTTTCTATACAACTGTGAAACAATTGATGTCTCGATTGCCGAAGCAAAGATACATTAAACAAGTTTGTGATGAAATCTATACCATTAAAATCGAAAAAAAGTAAGTATTCCTAGGCATATTAGCAATACAGTATAAGTCTCTCATGCTGAATCTGGAAGATCATTTTGCAGATTTTAGGTGATTGTATAAACACTACAAGAGTTCTATAATATCAAAGACTAACATTAGACTCTAGTGTTAAAAGGCTACTGAATTTTCTCTGCGAGATTCATTAAAGGAGCTGCAATCTGGAACCATTATAATGTGAAATCCTGAACCATAAAACACTATGATTTCAACTGGGATATAAGATCTTGTAGAATAACGTTAAATTTGTCCAATAGCTGTTGGACAAATTTATTTGGTCTCCTGATGAGGAAGCCTAACACAAATTTGAAATACAATAGCATCTTTTACCAAAATTGACTGCGTTTTCTCAATTTTCTGCCTGTTTATTTCTTGCAGAGTGCCTGTCCTTGTTCTCTACAGTTACAAAGATGACTACTACAAAGTCCTGTTTTAGTTATAAGTCAGGATTAAAGTGAGGATAATGAATGGGACAAAATACGTGCTTCCAATGATATTCATGTAAAGAAAACTTGCACTTTGTTCTTGCCGATTCCCCAAGCGTTCCTCGGACAATCGCTGCCTTTAAGTATTATGTTGAGCTCATGTGCCATAGTTGGCATCTAAAGGTGTAAATATTTTCAAAATATATTGTACAGTATCCTTTTCAAAATAAAGTAATCTTCTGGTACTTTAGGATGTACTTGTTTTTGCTTAAAATAAAATTGGCAGATTGTGGCATTTGGGTATGAAAAAGTCAAGTAACTGCAATTTTCATTGTTCATCCCATGAATCTCCTTCCACATCTTTTGAAATTGGGAAGGAAGGCTAAGCAGGAAAGCAATGATCTCCAATCATCCCACTGTTGTGAACCAAAAGGAATTTATAGGGAAGAGGCTGAGACACTTGGATGTATTTTTCAGTGGAATCAGCTAAGATCCTCTCTAGGACCCCATTTTTCTTAGAAGGGAGGTGATTATTGTACTTTTCTAAATCTGGAATTTGTGGGGGTTTTTTCACATCTATTTTCCTTCTCTAACATGTTGTAATGAATTTTGCTTCTGCCCCTTCTGAGAAGACCCTTCCTCAGATCCAAGTATGAATAATTTGCATGGACCTAATCCAGGGCAAGGATGTACACAGCAGATCTAAAGTGCAAGATGTTTTGGAGGGGAATGGACATACACCTGCACCTGTCAAAGCCTTAAGAAGACACTTCTTTTCCAGGACTCACAGCTGGCTTCCCTGGGACCACACAATTCCAATGAGAGCCCTGGAAAATGACACCAGCAGGGCCAGCGAGCACACCCATACTGTCTCCAAAACACCTTTCCTGCTTCAAATCCAGATAGATTGCAGAAATATTATCAAATGAGTTCTCACCTCACCTCTTTATATTTTGCTTAATAACTTTAATCCTAAGGAATAAATACTTGTAGGGTGGTGGTTGGTGACTGAATATACATATACCCATGTGTGTAATTGATGCAGTATGAATTCAGCTATCCACTGCAAATATGAGATTGCATGATGCATATGGAGTGCAATCTGAAAATATGACAGGGAAAATGGAATGAAGAATTGGAATACGAAAATGCTGAAGAACTAGCACAAGTGGATGAATTTATGTATTAAGAAGGCTTACAAATGATGGATTTTTTTGAAAGTACAAAACGTATTGATCAGAATGTGGTCTGTTGCAAGTGTTTGTCAAAAAAAGAAAGAAGGAAAAGGAAAAAAAGTAATCCCAGCTGTTGTTCCTTCAGAGTATATGCACATATACACGGCAGAACAAGTAAACCGAAGTATAGGAAAGGCAGCACTGCGTATCATTTTTCATTAAGCAACAATTAGTCCTAAGATTGCTGTATTTTTCCTGGATCTCCAACCTGCCACTGGGCAGGAATGTTTCTGTTTCTTATGACAATGACAATGATGAAATGGAACTCCTATTTTTTTAAAAGCCTATCTGAGAAGGAAATCTTCTTCTTCCTGATAGGCTATTTAACCATTTTTGTCGGTCCTGCCTCAACTTGAACCTTTAGGCAACAATGATCCTTGACTCCATTTGTTGAGAAAGTTATAGTTTACAAAAGTGAAATACAGTAAAATAAAGCCAGAACTGAAATTCATGCGCCAAATCCGGAAGTGAAAACTTTTCCCCGCTTAGGCACTTCCCCGTTCTGGGGCCCTCCACTGTCCAATCGATTTCCAAGAAGATGTTTTTGAACCGTTCACTCTGATGGTAGGCTGGCTTGCAGCTGCATTCTTCTCATAGTGGAGCGACCTTGAAACGCCATCTCAGAAAGGCATCTTCACTTTCTTCACTTTCACTTTCCCCCCCAAGCACTCCTCCCTCTCACCCTCCCCACAAAGTTCATGGCACTGGATGATCTCTTCAGTGCAGGCTTGAGGTGGTAGTTTTGACAATTTTTCTTGTATTTTGATTTGTCTTTGCTCACTACCTAGAGTGACACATGTAGGTCTGATAGCTCAGATATTCACTTTTAAATACCTTTCTGCCTAAAGCCTTTTAGACGAGATTTTTCTCCGCTCAGTGTAGAGACACAGGCTAATTCATTATTCATACACACTTTAACACAAAACTACAGAATTACTAAGTATAAAGATACTTCCAAAGGAGCATCAATCATTTGTATTTATTTATCATAGGGGTTAACTGCACATAGCCGTGTGAGCCGTAACCAGTTAGGGTCTTTAAAATGGCTCTTCTGCTGACCAAGTCTCTACTGACTATTATTTGCACAAAGGGATTCACGGATTGTCACATTTTCCAGTATTTTAGTTGCCAAGTTCTGCTTAGTTTGAAAAAAACTGTACAAGAATATACAGTCAAACAGTAACATTTTTTAATGAAAAATATCATCTATAGCTGTGAACCAAATTCATTTCTATGATAAGATGCATGTTTCTAATTATAATCTTCTCGTTTCCACACAAGTCCCATTGAATCAAACTGTTTTGGCAGTTGTTACATTAAGCGCAAATATTTAAGAAGCAAGATACTAAAGTTACTTCAATGATTTTACCATGTAGATAAGCAAACTTTACCATTTTTAGTTCTAAGTTTGCTCCTCTTCTAAATCCCGCTGCAGCAATTAAACTTGTATATAACTATTTTAATCTGTTGATTCCAGAGTTGTTTCAAGAGTGCAAAACTTGCTTCTTAAGATTAGTTTGATTAGTTACCCTGCCACCATGAATATTTTAAAATTATAGAAAACTTATTTTGTGCCATGTTTAACAAAAGCAACAGATGTGCTCATCACTTCACTATATAAAACTGTTAAAGCATAGTAAATGCTTCTTAGAAGCTCAGATCCATAAATCATTGACAATCTTATTTCCAGTTTTTTTTAAAAGCCTATCTGAGAAGATCTTCCTCTTCCTGATTAGCTATTTAATAATTTTTGTCAGTCATGTCTCAACTTGAACCTTTAGGCAAGAACGATCCTTGACTCCATTTGTTGAGAAAAGTATAGTTTACTTAAGGTCATGTGAAATACAGTAAAGCAAAGCCAGAACTGAAGTTCATGCACCAAATCCGGAAGTCATTCTCAACCTTTATTCCACTCATAAAACTTTTGCACATACTCAACACAAACTACTACATCAAAATTATTTTTCTAAGTAAAACTTCCAGTAATTTACTTATTGAAATAAGTCAAAGGTATGAAACAAATCAGCTGCGCAAATTTATGCATTATGGATATTTATTTTTGTGTATCACAATCCTGAGAGCATTCTCAGTTTGTATAAGAATCTTATTGTTCAGTTACTAGCTGGAAATGAAGTCAAAAGGTAAGTGGTTACATAAAGAAAAAATGCGGGGTAAAACATGGGTCCGTTCTTTAGAGAAATGTTTTTTTTATATCATTGTGTTGCTTTACTTTTCTTGTTTTTGCTTTTCTTGTCTTTCTTCTTTAAACCATCCATATTAGCTCTAATCAAATTTGAATATGCCTGCAATCAAAAACAAGATTTAAAAAAAAAAACACAACCAAGTTTCAGGAAACTGCTAATCTTTGTCTCAAAATATTTGCAGAGATAAAGCAACTACACTTTTCTATAATGGGTTCCAGTCATGCATTCAGTGTAAAAATTGGAAATTAATTGATAAAAAAATCTGAATGTGAATAGATGCAAACTTACCATCTGGAATTTGTTAACTTCCCTTGAACTCACCTATAAGAAATTAATCACATGATAAAATTATTAAATGATGAACCAATATATTCAAAAACAGCTGGTTCTGTTGATCAAAAAATTCAGAAAAATAAATAGATACATTATGTTTTGGTGCATTGGTTAAATGCTGAACTAAAAATCAGGAAAGTGAATATTAGATCTCCCTTTGGTATGAAAGCCCTCTGGGTAAGCTATATTTTGTCAGTCCAACCCACATATCAGGACTATGGAGAAAACAGGAAGAGCATAATGTATCTAACTCTGAAGTATACAAAATAATAGAATAATATGTGGCAAAAAAGCAAAGATAGCAATAGGTGTCTTAGGTGCAATTCCAAAACATCTCGGTATCATTTGAACACCACTCACATTGACAAAATTACCATTAGTCAATTGCAAAAGGCAGTTTTATTTGGAACAGTTTGCATCCTTTAACACCATCAAGTAACATCTTCCTACCCTAAGTATTTGGGAAGAACTTAATAGGTGGATAAAAATGCCCAATCTAGTCTAATCATATGGCTGTGCGACCAACAATTCAGTCAAAGTTAGAAGTCCATAATGTAAATCATGTACATATAAAGAGACCAATGAAATCTCTTCAAAAGGTATAATTAATTTTGAAATTATCTAGACCTTTTAACTCCTCTGAACCTGATTACTCCATTTTTGGAATTTGTCTACATTTCATTTTAATATGTTAGCTACCTTTAGGGTCAAAATCAGGCTGTAACTTGAAATACATAAATAAACTCATTACCCATTTTATATAATGTCTTCCCCCCCCCCCACTCAGATAAGAATGCAATGGTGAAAAAACATCCTTTCATAAAAGAATAGTACTTACCACTGTGCTTATTTTTTTCTTCCCATCTGTGGCTCTAAGAAGACATTTGTTGTCTACAGGCTCAAAACTCTCAAGATGGCCCTTCCGTGGAATTGGTCTTGTCCGACCATCATCTACATTAAACAGAAGCATCAAAGTTAGATATCGTACTTAGCAAAACTAGCAAGTTAATTTTTCCCATCCAAAGATGGCAAAATAATGTTTTAATAAAATACATTTCTCCATTTTTGAATTCTGCTTCACATATCAGAATTCTAAAACTGCAGATTGGGAGGCAACAATTTTTTTAGAATGCTGGTTGTTATATTAAGGTGGGCACAATAATAAGGTTTCACAATATTAAGCACACGTGAAGCTGTTCTTTAATAGTTAAAGGACCCAACTCACTTCCCAGTTGTGGCAATGCCAATACAGATTGCTTATTTGGAAGCAAACATTTTTCCTCCCATGCTACAAGACAAAAAAAAATTTGTTCTAAGAGAATTTATTACCTTTTCATATTATTTATGATTCAAGCAAGGGGAGGAGAATAAGATTTGGCTTGCTCTTTTTTCTGTTACCCCAATACCAGGTGAATTGGAGGCAAGATACCTTAGAAGTACAGAAAACCCCATTATTGTTATGTTCCTCTTTTCTCCAATCCACTATTTCAGCGTTTTTCAATCGTAGCAACTTTAAGATGTGTGGAGTTCAACTCTCAGAAATTCCCAGCTAAACGCTACTATAAACAATGGGTGCAGTTGGCCATAGATCACCTATCTCTGTGAAAATTATCAGGAAAAAAGTTGGACGTTTCTATCCAATAAGCAGAAAATATTCAGATTAATGGAAAATATGTTTAGGAAGCATTAAACATCCCTGACTCAGTACAGATCTAAATCAGGTTCCCCCCCCCCATAGTTTAAATTTGAAGTAATCGACTCCTATATTATTACTGAAGTTACTGCTTACCCATTTACTAACTGAACTGCAGTTCAACTACTCAGTACTGCAGAATCTTCCTTTTATTTTGCTATGAGAAAATACTGATGAGCTAATGTGAGACAAACAGTAATGTAATACTTACATTTCTTTAACGTTATATAGACACTGCCTGTGGTCCTGCATTTCTGAAAAAGCCTGGTTAGCTCTGTCAAGAACTGCAAACAAACAAAACATCTAATTGTTACAGAGATCACAATTCTGAATTATTTTCTTTTTCTAGCTAGCTTTCAGTCACACCAACTGAACTGAAATCGCTGCATTTGACTATTAAGCCACAGCATTATAATCTATTCATGGAGCTAGATATGCGCTGAATCTACAACTTTCATTGCCCCTTACCTCCCTATCAAACAGATTCTAATTTGCGTTAAGCTAGACCTCTTGTTACATCACAGCCAATATTCATAAAGTAAGTGCCATGTAAGCAACTTCGAATGAGCCCCTTGTAATGATAATTAATTTTCCATGACAAGGAGTTTTCAACAAGCACGTTAACAGTTGCAAAATGAGGTGGGGCCAGAAAACGAACTGGCACGTAGCAAAGAACTCGTGCCATGGGCTGGAGCTTCTGGCATTCACTAGACTAGACATTAACTGCGCTCTTAAAGCGCCCCACGTACCAAGAAATGCTAAACAACCTTCAAGAGTGACATAATACTATAAGAGGGAAGTGATGGGCGCTCCTCCCTGCCTGTCCAAGCGCCTTATGCACCATTGGTCCGGCTGCTAGAATCCAAATACAGATTTTGAAAAGACCCAATGCGGAAAAGAGATAAGACCTCTGAAACTGCCTCCTTTTTTTTGTTAACCGTCCGTCCCCCCCGTCCCACTGCCGCCTAATCTGCTCTACAGAGCAAGGAACAGCTGGAAGACAGCCTTCCCCTATGAAGGGGCCAGGTCGGAGGACATTTCCGCTCATAGCACCGGGCTTTGCGAGCTCAAAGAGCGGTCGCTTCCCTAAAAGGCACCCCCGGGACGGAGCATTAGGCCACGGCACCTGCTCGCTCTCCAGCAGCACCATCGCCCGCGCGCTTCTTCCCAGCAGTTGATGCAAACTCAAGCCAACTCCCAACCGCTGCCGAACTGACGGACAACCGGCCAGGAAAGGGAAGTAGCGAGGGCACGGGAGGCGGAAACTCTAGAAAGAACGTCCACCGCGCCCAGCATCTCTCTGTTGCCCCCTGCAGGGCTCCAGACAGAATTGCATTCAGAACTGTTCTCGGAATCGAAGGTTGCTCGCGTGGGTCAGCCTCGGAAGGAGCCCCCCCCCCCCCGATCGACCTGATTTTTCACGGTCTCTCCGCTGTGCACGCAGAGGCTGAAATCTGTCAGGTGGTAGTTCTGCTCTCCATCCATTGCAAAAAGAGAAGAATCCCAGTAGTGTGATATAGAAGAGTTCCTGACAGTGCTTTGAAAAAGTATACAAAAAGCCACCCCAATGCTGGGACTGAGCTGCCAAAAATCTGTATGGCCACAAGATTACAGAGACAAATTGTTTCTTTTCTTTTTTCTTTAGTGTCTCTTTGCTATCAGCTAAGTTTTGACAACCCAGATCCAGTAAAATCCTTAGTAGTGGTGCATTGCCACATTTTGAAAACTGGAAAATTACCATCAACAGGGAGGAGGGATGGTGAGGAGCAATATTAAAACCTAATAAAGCCTTTGTTATGGTATTTATTTTATTTTATATTTTATTTTATTTATTTTGGTTCTTTCCAGTCACTGGATTCCTGGCCACTGCTTGGACAAGTCCCTGCACTTTTTTTGGCAAGATTTTTAGAAGTGATTTGCTACTGCCTCCTTCCTAAGGTTTAGAGAAAATGGCTGGCCCAGTAGTCACCCTGCTTGCTTCATGTCAAAGATGGGACTAGAGAACTCATGATTTACCAGTTTCTAACCTGATGCTGTAACCACTACATCAAATGATTCTCTTTATTAGGGATTACCTCATAGCCATAAGAGTAGCAAAATGTATTTTTCTGCTCTAACAATGTCTGCATCCTGTCACCCATTACTTTAGGTGATCTGGTCCCTCCTGCATAAGTAGAAACCAGTGGATTTACCTGCAAGGGTGCTATCTGTCAAAGTCATTCAGATCTAACATGAGTTGGACACTTGTTATGTAGATTCAATGGAGTTGATTCAGACAAGCTCTAACTTGATTGGGAGGAATTTGAGCCTGTTAGTCCTGAGGAACTGAATAGAGTCCCAGAGTCATCTCCACCTGTGCTACAGACCCATGCCTCTTCCAGTAGCTTAAGGCAGTGGTCCCCAATCCCCAGTATGTGGACTGGCACCGGGCTGCAGCATGCCAGAAACTGGTCCACGCAAACAAGCAAAACCCCATCCACGGAATGCAGGCAGTACATGAAACCACACCCCCTCCGGTCCGCAGAAAAACCTCTCCACGGAACTGGTCCCTGGTGCATAAAATGGTAGGGGACCTCTAAGTTAAGGCTTCTTGGGAAGTGATGTGTGGTTCATTCACTTGATGATGAATGCATCTTTGGGTGGAGGGATCCCATTATCTTTAAAGGAACCAATAGCCTGCACACTCCTTGGAAAGCCACTTATCTGGGACACTACACATCCTCTTCATGACCTGTTTTCCTTGTTACCTTCTGGGAGGAAGCTTCGTGGTATCCAAAGAACATCCAGATTCAGTCATAGTTTTGTTCCATACAGTGTTAACCTTGTGAACTCTAAAGCTTCCTCTTTTTGTAACATATTCAAGATGGTCAGTGAT
This sequence comes from Azemiops feae, assembly GCA_023970755.1. NCBI lineage: Eukaryota > Metazoa > Chordata > Lepidosauria > Squamata > Viperidae > Azemiops > Azemiops feae. The sequence goes on along the minus strand of JALGBA010000025.1, from coordinate 776,752 downwards.
TAATATTTATATGTTATTTATATGTAAGGGTGAAGGTTTATACATATGTTGAATATAGCATGTTTAAATGTGTGTTATGTATGTGTACATTTTTGGGAGCAAGCAACTAAATTTCATTTTTAACGTGTGCCAATGTGCCCACAGTAAAAAATGACAATAAAGGTTATCCTATCATATATATATCTGCTGGTGGGTGCCCCAGTGAAGCTGTCTTGGTTTCGTCCAGTATTTGGAGGCTGTGAAGATCTGGATGGAAAAAAACAGGTTATGACTCAACCTTAGCAAGCATGAGTAGCTATGGATTTGTCGGAGGGTGTGAGGGGGCTGGGATCCAATTCTGGAGACTTTTCACCCTTGGTTCTGTATGGGATAGGATGACACTTCCCCATTCAGCACCAGTTTGAAAGTTGGGGATCACTCAGTTTTGTATGAATTTTCCCAGATGCTAAGATCATCTTTAGAATGGTCTCGAGCTCTAGAAGCCATGTTTAGATGATATTGTTATTATTTACTTATTACAAAAATTTATATGGCCATTGAACTCACTCGAGATAACTCCAGGTGGGTTACCAAAGAGATGTGGGAATTAACATTTTCAGAGATTTTCAAGGTACACATTAACCTAGGCTAATTTCTGGCACCTTATTACTTAGCAGATCTTTCATTTATTTTCTTGAAATAATAAATTGCCACAGATATCAATATTTTAGTCAGTTATTATTTAATATGAGATATCACAGGTTCATAACATAAGAAACAAGTTTGAAAAATAGTTCCAGCAGTGAGCATTAAAGTTTGTCTTTAAACCATAGTATGAAATAAAGCAGGTGGTATTTCCTTCCAGAAAATCAACCTTAGATAAAAATGCATTTTACCATTGTAACTTAGGGAGGCGCTGTGGCTTCACAGCAAAATGAGAGTTACTACAGTATTATACTTTGTTCCCTCAGGATGGTGAAATGAAGTTAACAGCATTAATTCTTTACTGTAATGCAAATCAACTTCAAAATATGTTAGTGCTATCATAGGAAGCTCAGTGATAAACAGCCATCATTTTTTAAATCGTCTAAGGAGAACCATAACAACTAGAAAATGTGTTTATTTAAAAACAAATTTTATGAACTTTCTTTTCCATATTTCTGGAATAATATGTAATTGAATTATTTTACAGAATAGAGCTATTTCCTATGGTTGTGAAGGATATGCTGTTTTTAGTGGGAGGTATTTAAATAATAATCAGATTTTTATGATTTAATTGTCCATTTTATTTGCTTCTCATACGGTGTCTAGATCAAGAAAAGCACATCACATTCTTAATTAGCTTTATAGTTCATTTCTTTTCAAAGCTGTTCAATATTATGAATCCTAGTGGAGACTATAAACTACAAGTTGGCATTAAAATAAGAAAAGCTTTTTAAAAAATAAGGCTGTTGAGCCTTTAATAATTATGTTATAGCTATAGATTTGACAGAGAGAGTGTTTTTCTTGCCTCACTTGATTGATTTCTCCTTGCCACAAAAGTGTTAAAAGATCTTGCAAGATGTAAAGAAAAACAGTTGGCAAACAAATCAAAAGTTTTGTAGGTCAACTGGCAAGACTGAATTAGAAGTTTACACTGGGGAATTGCATAATACAAAGCAGCAAAGAGTATTTCTGGGTCACTCTTTGTAACCGATCCTAGAAAAGCCAGAATTCTTTGGTTCGTGAGAGACAGATATTTGGAGACTGTTGTTCTCACAAGCTCCTGAGAAAATAAAAGATTGCAGGAACTGCATCCAATATAACACTGAGCAAATCCAAATAGTTGTAGTCTTTGCTACTGAAAAGAAGATAAACAAATCTGGCCCCATCAGCAAGAGTGGCTGTGAATCGGCCTCTCAGCGTGTAGATATGGGGAAGGGAACAGATGCGAGGTTTGAGAAAGTAGAACTCTTTGCAACACACAACCTACTTAGTGTCCCCTGAATTAGCCTGCCTTCTGCTGTAACAGAAGTTGATATTCTATCGCTAAAAGTGAAACAAATCTAGTTGACTTGCTTGGACATTCCCAATATATTTGTCACAGGCAGCAAAATGTCTTAACACACAGTTTAAGAGAAAATCTGTAAAAGATTGGACAAGTGACAATTTTTATTTATTTATTTATTTATTAGATGCATATTATAAATTATAAAGTTATATTTATATTTCCACTAAGACCTGAATTTCTCACAGTTCAACAGAGATGACAAACTGATTTGCCTCCACTTGAATATATCACTGCAGGATTAGACTGTAAAATTATTCAGCATTAAAGACAAGGATATTTAGACTGAAGCAGAGATTAAAAAGCTAATACAGGTAGCCCTTGTTCGGCAACTGCCTCATTTAGCAACCGTTTGCAGTTATGATAGCGATGGAAAAAGGAGTTAAATACTGCAGGGAAAAAAGTGAAAATACAGAGAAAAGTAAGAATATAATAATATTGTGGTTACTATTTTCTGATTCTATTCTTTAAAACTTCACTATTTTTATTGGTACAAAATTTTGCAACATTTTTCCAGATTGTAAATCTTACCTTCTGCCTAAAAATTTCAGTCCCCTTTAGTGTCCAGTTTTTGAAAGTTTTGTTTTGTCTCATAAAAACCAAAAACAAATCTATTTCCCACAAGAAGCTATTTGTTATTCATTCCAAAATCTTATTGTAAAATTTTCAATATCACAATTTTATCTGGACCCTTAGTTCATTTATAACTTTCTAAGATCAAAATCTTATTTAGCTGTTTGCTGTTCATTTTAAATTCTTCAAATTCTTAGGCTTATGATTAATTTTTTCTTTAATTCATTCATTGAAGGCACACTTATCTGGTGTTTTCAAACATATCATTCTGAGGGTCTCTAATAACTTAACAGTAGTTAATGGATAATTTCCAAAAGTGATTAGAAAGAGATTTATGAACTTAGTGTCCTTTAAAAAGCTCTGAGGCAATTGCAAGCAAGATGGCTGATCTTTCCTCCTAGGCCTAGTATTCTTTGGTCTTCTTGTTCATCTTCATTTCTAGCTTGCTTGCATCTGATCTTAGCACGCTGATCTTATTTTCCAGCCTGATCTTCCATTTTGGTGATGCATTGTTTGTCTTTTTTTTTTCTTGTTAATTGATTTTGCATTCAATATATTTAGTTATAACTGCAGCCATGTTATACATTAGTTGGTTTGTATGCCACTGACTCTCAACAACTTTGGGTGGCTCAAAACAATCAAACAAGGAAATTGCAATAAAATATGCAACATAAACAAATAAAAATAGCAAGCATGATGAAGTAAAGTCAGGGTAAACACCCAGGGCTGCTACAGAGAAAGCGGGCTTCTAGGGTCAGGAGCAATGACATTGTTTAATCAAAGGAACCCAGAGCAACCCAATCCAGCAGGATCAAATTGGCTGAGAAGATGCCATAGGCATAGGAGATAGGTGGTCCCTCAAATAACCAAATAAGTACAGAAATACCTCCTTTTGGTGAATTTAACAGATATGCATGCTTGGGAAGAGATTTCCATGGTAGTTGCAACATTTACAGTATTGGGATTATCTTTAAAAAGCACAAGGACACATTTACATGTCTCCCTCATACTGATAATGTGAGCATCTGTGTATATACACTTTTTATGCAACGTGAAAGTTAAATTCTAAAAATCATGTAAAAAGCCAGCTAATATTTCTGAAAATGTGAAGATTGAACTGTAGAAGATTATTTTTTCAAACTGGGTCACAGACCCTATTTCAAAGAGAGAGTATAGCACTGGATAGACTATGAAGCATCAGAGCTCATGGATTGCTTGCCAGAATATTATAGATGAGTTAATAACAGATAATGGCTTGTAATTCATGACTCATTTGAGTAAAGCTCTTTGATCATTATGTCCAGGAACAAGACGCTATTATGAAGAAACTGGATGGGAGAAAAGCAAAGTCAGTCATAACAGATTATGAGATTCAAATTAAATGAGATATTATGATATTCATGGAACATTCTGACATTAAATGGCAGATCTAGATTGAGAACCAGGCTCGTGGGAAAGAAGACCTGATTGTGATTTGCCTTACACATCAGTATTTAGAACTTCTACTGGAGGAAACTGATCTAAACATTTTTTATACCATACAATCCCAGGAAAGTCAGCCCACAGCAATGTCTAAAAAAAATAATAAATGACAACATATTCAAATATATACGTACGCTATAAACTTATACCGCAATAAATAGATACAAAATTAAAAAGCATTCAGAAATATCATATACCCAAGCACGAAATCACATTAAAATTAAAAGACTAGACAGTAGATAAAAACACATCCTCTATGGGGTAAAAAAAGTCATTTTTTAAAAAACAAAATCTTAAACACACCAAAGTAGCAATAGATTACAATGTTAGGAGGAAGAATTCCATAGGTCTCCATGGAAAAGAGGAGAGGGAAGGAAGACACACTAACTTTTTTTGGATTAACAACAAAAATTACAGCAAATATTCACCACCATCACAAAATTACAACAAAAATCTGCAAAAAAAATGTGCTTAGGGGTGTGTGTGTGTGTGTGTGTGTGTGTGTGTGTGTGTGTGTGTATGTATGTATGGTGCTTTCCAGCATCAGAAAGATGATTTTTCATTAAAATATTTTTCCAATAAATCTTTATTTTCAAGAACATATGCTAGTGATAATATAGAATCAACAATGTACTGTTTAAATTTTACCATAGACACCTATGACAAGTCATGTGATTTTATTGACAACAGTGATCATACAGTTGAAGGGCCTGGATTGGCAAATTCAATACCAATCTACATTTGTTAAAAATGGAGAGATCCAGTTATGGTGTCTTCCGAAAGAGCTCTAAACTTCTAGACTTTTCTTAATACGAAGGAGAAATCAAAATATGTCACTAAACTCCTTGGAATAACAATGATCTTCTGCATGGCCATTATGCTACCAGATCTGAGCTAAAAAATGGCCACAAGATGGCTGTAAAAAGATAACAGAATTTTTTAATTCACAATTGTCATACACTCATCATTAGAACTTTTGTAGCCTGGGTCTTGCAGCCATAGCTAAATTAACCCCACCCAGTCAACCATATTGTGGTGATAGAAGGCCCCCCCACACACACACTCTTTTTAACAGCCTTCGGATCTGAAGTCAGAAAAACCCATCTCCACTAATAAAATACAACGTTTCCTTAAAGGCAATAGAATGCTGACAGGCAGCCTTGGAACCAATCAACATTTAAAAGGCCTGGGAGTTTAAACACTTGTGCCCATGCTCTTACACTTCTGCCTAGCCAGGAAGATCTCTGCTGATAAAGAAGATTTCCTCCATCCACAAAAGCTATATTTCCTGCTTTCTCATGATCATAAAAACATATTCCACTCACACCAAAGGGTAAAAAATTGTATATAAACCTTGCTGATGTGCCAGTGTGTTGTCAGCTGTCCCAGAAACAAGCTTTGTACTGTTTCTGACCCAAATAAAATAAGAACCTTCTTTCCAAGCAGCTGCCTTTTGCATTTTTTCCCCTCAGAGAAAGCATCCCAGGGAGATTCTTGCAACAGTGGGAATACTTAACCCAGTCCACTGACGCGCAGCCAGACCTTCTCTCCCAGAAAAAGAAGTGAAGCAAAAGAGCAGCTGAAAAGGCAAGCCTGTTACAAAATGCAGTATCCAGGACTGAAAGCATAAATCACTCCTCCTGTACTGTACGCAAGTAAGCCTACTGTCTGGCTATGGACTAATGGACGAGGGACACCTGGCTATAAAGATAGGTGCTCCCTCAGTCACTGCTCAGTTGTTTGTGGTTAGCAAAGCAGATCATCTTAAATGTGCCCCAATTGCCAACCCAAAGGTGCATTTTCAAGAGGCAACTGAACTTCCTTGTTTTTCTTTGAAGATGTTTCGCTTCTCATCCAAGAAGCTTCTGAACGTTTTGAAGAGATGAAGAAGCTTCTTGGATGAAAAGCAAAATGTCTTCAAAGAAAAACAAGAAAGTCCAGTTGCCTCTTGAAAAAGTATTTTTGGTACAACCCTGACCTGGATGACTGAGAATCTCCATAGAGATAGTTGCCGATGGAACATCATGAAATCTGTTGTCTAGATCACAGTCCATCCTGAAGCAAATCTACTGATCAGATACTGAAAGCCTATACAGTATATGATGCTGTAAAACCTTATCATACTTTTCCAGTGCAACAGCTTGTGGGATACTAGGCCAACCCTGGATAAATTGGGTAGGGTTTCCCTTCCAGAATAGTACTTTTTCAGACAGTGTGGTGAATAAGCTAGTGGCTGACTGGCTAATGTGATTTTTTTGGGAGGAGGCCAATGTCTATTTGCAAATGACATTTAGGGGGTTGGACTAGAAGACTTCCAAGGTCCCTTCCAACTGTTATTCTGTTAATGCTAGTGCTATTCTATTATCAAAAATATGAATTTACACAAGCAAACATACATAGATACATAGGAAGGTGATTTAGTTGTTAACTCTGTGCATTTCCTTTTAATAACCCCTTAGCTTTATTGCTGAATATCTTTCATAAATATGTATCAGACAGAAAAAGATATCAAGGAATTTGAACATTCAAGCAATTGCATAGCATAAACCAGACATGTCAAACTTGCGACGTCACGTGACATCGCGCGACGTATCAGAGCTTTTCCCCCATTGCCGGCAATGGGGTGGGCGCGGTTTCGTCGTGACACGTCTGGCCCATGGGCTGGCAGTTTGATACCCCTGGCGTAGACTATTATTCAACTGCAATTTAAAGAGTGCCCAAATCATTTCTATTTACAAAAGTTAAAATTGTAACAAAAGCTACGATTGTAAGAGTAATTTAATTTTTCAAATATTCCCAATAAAGAAACTAAGCATCATTACAAATATTCTGTTTGGCTCGTATTCATCTTCCACAAACTCTTATTCTCTTGTAGAAACTGAGAAGGTGTTACATCATGATGGAACGAGAATGCCAAACTGTAGAGAAGGCAGATAGTCCTGATACACTCAGACCTCTTTGGCTTAGGTTAAAATGACACGACAAGGGAAGGAAAAGACCATGTCAAGGACAGCCTGACTCATACCCAAGCTATTGGTTTTAAGTCTTTCCAAGTTCTGGTTTGTAAACAAGAGTCATAAAACCTGTTCATGTTCCATTGGCTTCCTCAAGGCTCTGTGTCAGATAGCTGGTTGGCTCTGAAACATCCAGATTTGAAACATTATATATAAATTTTCTGCTGTTATGAAGGTGGTAAGCTTGCGCAACCCCATGGTGGAATGCCTGCTACAGTGGAATTATGGTCTTGCTATTTTTTCAAGAAAACAAGGCTTCCCCAAATTTTGCTGTTGTTGCCACTATTAAATTTGGCCCAGGAATGTCCTCTTTTTCATATTTATAATAGTCAACCAGGATTTTCTTACTGTACCTCTCTTAATGTGAGTTGGCTTATAAATTAGAAATGGAAAAGCCAATGAAGAAATGTGTCATTATTCTAGTTTTTTGTCAAGTAGAATAACATTGTATCTAGGCAGGATAGTAAAATAGAAAGAGCACAGAAACTCTGTCTGGGTATCTGGTCTTTTGAGGCCTGATCAGATACATCAACAATGGATTTTCCAGTCTGGCATTCTCCAGATGCTTTACTGCAACTCCCAGAATTCTTAGCCAGGCTGAGAAAGGCAGTATGTAGAAGAAATTACATATGAAAGAAGATACAATCTAATTCCAAACAACTCCAATCCATTCTTCTAGCTTCATTAACCATTTTTAGTCTTCTCTCACAAATTGAGAGGGGTTAATTCAGGGATTGACTGATGCAGTCACTGAGAATTAGACATGACAGATGCATGAGGGCTGTTTACTACTCAGAACAACAAATAACTGGCCAGATATAGGAATGACACATTTGTTTAATCTACCATACAAAAATTGGGTGGGAGAGGAAGCCACTAAATGTCAAGAATGGTGATGCCATTACAAAATATTGTCTTATTTTTGCCCACACCTAAACATTGTTTTGTATAAATTGATTCAAAAGGTGGAAAAAAAATATTCCAAGCAACATTGGAGGGATGCATCATCACTTAGCTGAAGTTATTTCAAGCTTTTCCTTCTAGGAAACCCAGAGCCTGGTTTTTTACTGGTCTTGCCAAACTGCAACAGCTTGACCCTGTAGAATGATGGTAATTTTGAGGACTAATGCCATATTTGCCACAAGTATTTACTTTTTTACTTGAATAGTGCAGAGAAAAAGAGCACTTTAGGTTAAAGTGACTCACCTACAACAAAGTCCACAACAAGCACATCCTTTTAGCTTAGCAAGAAAGCAGGTAAAGACATAATACAAGCATAATACATAATAGAAGCATAAACTGATTTGTAAAATGGAAAAGGAAGTTTTTCTCCCTCTCTCACAAATGTTAGAATCTGGCTCATCCACTGAAACTTAACCCAGAAAGATTCAGTACTTACAAAGAGGTATTCTTGTGTTGACCTTGATCTTAATGACTCACACATCTTCCGCAACAGCAGCAGCACAGAAATGGTTTTTCTGGAATGTTTTAATTTCTCTATCTTGTCATCAGCAATGGGATTCCTATGTGGTCTCCCATCCAAATATTAACCAAGGTCTATCCAGACTAGTTTCCAAGATCAGCCAAGATTGACTAAACAGCTGGTCTCAGAGAGGTTAAGCCTTGGACCTCATGAGTTCTATAGGAGATGATTAGGAAATCCTATAGATATAGGCATAGGTGTAGAAGTAGATACATTACACATGGATGCACATACACATATACATATAATTTTATTAACAGTTTTGCATGGATAAAAGACAAATATAAAAATTTAGAGAGAAGAAAGAGAAAGAATAAAAAAGAAAAAGTGCAGAAAGCAGTAGAATGAAAGAAAAAGAAGCACAAACCAGAAAAAATAAGCAATTTCCAACCTTCTTTTCAGCAGTTACAAACAAATTAATTATTCTTCTCCCTTTTTTAATATTATAAAAATCCCTTCAGGTTTTCATTCATTCCCTTTTCAATCATCAAATCCAGTAATCCTCATTTCATTCTTTTCCACTTTCAGCAAAAAGTCCATAAAAGGTTTCCAGTATTTTATAAAAGCATTTGTTGTTTTGCCCCAACAATACTGAGCTTATTTGAGATATGATGCAAATCTGTATTTCTTAAACTTTTTTTTTAATCTCAAAATCCATTCCCAGCTTTAAACATTATGGAAGATTCCAAAAAAACTTTTGTTTGTATGGGTTATATGTATTGATACTTGCCACATTAAAATATAAAATTGATGCATTCATAGTTTATTGAACCCTGTTAAAAACATTGTTAAATCCATTTGATTTTTCATTTTCAACTTTATATTTTTAACAAGTAAAAATAATAAAGAGTGATATTATTTTAATTTTTTGCAAATTTGTTCAATGTCTGGCAAATAATTTTCACAAACCCCTCAGAGGGTTTTGGGCGAGTTTCAGGAATCCTTGGACCATGCTTTAAGAAAAACTGATGTAAACAAACTTTTATGAAGCTAATTGAAGACTCTGTGTTTGTGTTTGCCTATGTTTCAACTTCCACTCTAGTCCGGAAGTCCTCCTAGGATTGCCAGAATCTGACCCAACTGTTGCCTCAATTCTTTCTCCCTAGGTCTTTCTTAGTTCATACAAAACCAGCATGGCGGAGTTTGTTAGCTTCCCTGTTTCCTTCTGAAGGAGACCAGCCAGCATGCAAAGCACCAGAGGAGAGAAAAACATCCTCCTGCTCTATGCTGCTGTGGGATTTGGCTGCAGCAAAATCTCCTCACTCATTGCAGAAAGGAATGGTTAAAAAAAAACTCTAGTAGGGCCTGATTCCTTGTGGAGAGAATAGGATGCAGGCAAAACTCTTGTCAGGCTCAAGTGTATTTTTTCTCCAAATTTTGCTGCAATATGCTACATATATTTGCAATTGCACTTGAAGTGTAAGACTTGATTCATGAGAGCACACTGCATATAATTCTTTTACAGGGTGTCGCTTGGAATCGCGGTAGAACTCTTGTGGCTGATGTCTGTTGTATGTATTTAACAAGCTGCATTTGTCTCTCCTGGGATGGAGTGAAGAGCACTTTGGCTGACAGTATGGCTCATAAACAAGTTGAAGCTTACTTTATGGTGATCACTCCTGCCAAATCTATTATGCTGCAGAACATACATGTTGCTCAGGGAAAGAAGAAGGAGAGCTGCAGATAAGTCTAATGGAATTGAGCTGATTATGGTGTATCCCACTCTATATAATTGATGGCCTGAGAGATTTAAATAGACATCCAGATGTTGGCTTTACTGTATATATCATGCTGCAGGTAAATAATAGTGTATCTTCCAATACTGTACAGATCTTTAGTACAGAATATATAGTATCTCCCAGGCATATAGATGACTCATCAGTCATTACACTATCAGGTTATTGTTTGGGTGCATTCAATTTGTCCCTTGGTTTTGATGAACAGCCACCAAATCTTCTTCAGACCTAGTTTATCCCATTCAATCTGTTAAAACAGTGCCAGTCAGGTCCAAATGATAATACAGGTAGTCCTCAACTTATGACTACAATTGAGCCCAATATCTCTGTTGCTAAACAAGACAGTATTGTTAATTGAGTTTTTCCCCATTTTATGGCCTTTCTTGACACAGTTGTTAAGTGAATCACTGCAGTAGTTAAATTAGTAACTCAGCTGTTAAATGAATCTGGCTTCCCCATTGACTTTTCTTGTCAGAAGGTCACAAAAAGGGAATCATGTAATCCCGGGACACTGCAACCATCATAAATATAAACCAGTTGCCAAGTGTCCAAATTTTGATCACATGACCACAGGGATGCTGCAATGGTTGTAAATGTGAAAAATGGCCATAGGTCTCTTTTTTTCAGGGCCGTTGTAACTTTGAACAGTCACTAAACAAATGGTTATAACTGTAATATTTAGCAGGTATGTACCATACAGCACTTTCCGTGCTTGATGAAAAACATTTTACACAAAATATTGGTTTTATAACACCCCAATAAAGTGGCTAGCGGTATCCTTATATAATAGACTGTAGCAGAAAAGTAGCTTGTTTAAAGCCAGTCATCAAAAGGTATAAGAAGATATATCGTAAACTGATGACTTTACAATCCACTCAGAGAGAGGACCAGTTCTTACCCAGCAAATATTTCAAAATCATTTTTTATTCTGGTAAAATTAAAACTGTATTTTTTAATAACACTGGTATGGGATGCCTATTAAAATGTTGAACTTTCTATTTTTTACTTTTTCATATTAAGAAAAACTTGAATTTTGGAGAGGGCATCCACATTAGGAATTTATTCTGAAATTGCCCTTATTTTATTCATTAGCTTTTAACAGGATGTCCATGCTGTTTTTGAATAGATCTTCCATCTTTCCTTCATTAATATTTGGTGGTAAGAAAAAAAATGAATCTATGAATCTATTATAAGCCTCTTTTAAGGCTCATAATATATAGTGTACAATAATGCACACGGCCCATAGCATAAATGTAGCTGTAAAAATACTGGAAAAAAATATTAAAATATACTAGAAGTTTATACTATTTTTCCATCCTTTCCAAAGAAAAGAAGAAGTCAAGAGTTTCTGCTGTTTGAGAAAAAATAAAAGAATCACATGGGGAAAAACAAAACAAAACAGAGCAAATATGACTGGATTACAAGAAGCCCTGGTAGAAAAATGAATGAATAAAACAGTTTTACACCAAACCCATAATGTGGAAGCATTCTGAGCACATAGCCATAAACCAAACTAACTAACCAGAGATATTGTTTATATAGAATAGCATCATTGCAACTGAAACTATAAGCCACCAGATGTGCTACAGACAAAAGAGCAAATCCTATGATCGTTAGTCAATCAAGCTGTAGAGGATTCCTTACTTATGATCAAATTAAAACAGCAACAAATTCTAAAAATGAACAAATGCGTACTGTGAATTATTTAAACTCAGGCAATATACTCCCTCTGCTTATATGAATTGATAAGAATGGGAGAAAGGGGTGAAAAAATGAGATCATTCACACCGAGTGAGGGAAAGTAATAAGTCCTCATTGGTCATAAGGAGGACTCCTTCAGGGATTTGATCCAGCTTTTAGAAATCAGATATATGCCTTATTCTTCTACAGCCTTTTGTTCTAAGAAGACTGTTATTATAATAGCTGAATCATTATCATCAAAATCTGCAAACTAAAACACTGTTATGTGAACCACTTAAAGGGGAGATCAAAACTCCACAAGTTCTTTGTAAGAGACAGGTACCCTTAAAAAAGGCAGAGTTCAGCATTGCGGTTAATAAAAACAGAAAACCCGAGTCAAACAGTGTAATGAGACTGACAAAGCTTTAGATTTCCTCCAGGCCCTGGTGAGATCATGTGCCTTCAGGCACACTGTGCCTTGATTTCCCTTCCCCTTCTATTACCCAGCATTTGTCCCCAACCTCCACCCCCCTCTCAAATGAACTGTGGTGGAGCGTAAAGGCTGTGGGTACTCACTGCTGATTAAATTCTGCTGACAGAGGAAGATGTCAAACTCTACCCAAAGCAACGAGCCGCCAAGGAAAAGCTGCTTTTCTTTGCTTTTGACAGCTGAAGCCATGAATTTAAGCAGAGGTCTCACCTTCAGGCACGTCAACAGCTAGGCACGGAGTATACCTCTTCTTAAAGAGAAAGCACTCTAAACTTTGGCAGGAGTTTACTGTTACAGAAAGGTGAAAGAGCAGAGCAATATAGCTGAGAGATCCAGGACAACTGTTCTTTGAAAAGGGTTTTATGACTGTGTTTAGAACTTATTGCCTTTTCTCCTATTGTTTTAAAGGAGCCTTCCTGAAAGTGTTGTCCTCTGTGATGCTTTGGACATCAATTCCCATCAGCCCCAGCCATTTTAGCAATGGCAAGGGGTCATGGGAATTTAGTCCAACGACATCTGGAGGACCAAAGGTCCCCCAGTCCTATTTAGATTAAATGCCTGCTCCCGTGGCAGCCAGCAGGTGTCTCTGGGATTTCTTGTGCAAGGCACAGAGCTCATTCTGGACTGGTGCAAAAGCTATCTGATCTCATGATGTCAGATGTGTTTGAGAACTGATCTCATCCATTCATTTCTTTTCCCAGAAGCATCACATTTGAAATCACTGCAGAGGAATTCTATTTGTTTAGATCACTACAGTTCTACAAAGCTAATGAGTAGGCCATATTGTAGGGATGGGAACCTTGCCTTTTCCCATCTGCCGGCTCCTATTTTTCAAGGTCAGGAATGGGTGCGTGGAGATAGATATTTGCAGAGAGGGAAGGAGGAGCAAAGAATGACCTGTGTCATGACATTATCGTACAACTGATATGACTTGTGTACTTGCATTAGATGTCATTGAATCATTACTTTAATGCATTATTTGCATGATGTTGTCATGACACATATGCTGTAATACTGACATTATCAATGCTTGTAAGATGCTACTATTCACCAGGTTGGATCTTTGAGAGTTATCTTTCCTGTTCCACATCTTTTTCTCATGGGAAAGATGCTCTTTTTACCAAATGCTTAATTTTGTCTACACAGTATCTCCCCTTCCCCCCCCCCCCAACAAACAGATGTGGGGTATTTAAGCTATTTCTAAGGATTTAATTTGTACTTGGAAATAGGTCTAAAGAAGAATGACATCAAGAACATTTGGTTCAAGAAAACCACTTTTCATTTGCATCCCTCCAAAGGTCTGTACAAACAAGAAAAAAATTGATTTATATCCTTTGTGTGCATGTATTTTGATCAGAGAAAGACGATAGCATCCAATTCCATTTTAAGAATTCACAGAATAGCAAAACCAAGCTCAGAAATCTTTTTAAAATATGCTTTTTAAGCGCTTCTTCTACAGCTCACCTGATTAAATGTTGTTAAAGTCCAGGCCAGATATCATACAAGAACAGGGAAGATTTTAGCAAAATTAGTAAACAAATACATTGTCATTTTACTCTTGTACATATACTCTTTTAAAAATTCACAGAATAGCAATGCTGTTAAAGCCCAGGCCAGATATCATACAAGAACAGGGAAGATTTTATGGGTGAAATCACTGAAAACTCTGTTTGCCTACCTTAAGATTGTCACCTGTTTGAAACAGGTGGTACCTGATTGAGGTGATACCAGACACCTGAGAAGTACTGACCAATAGAGAGGGTAGCATTGGAAATGACATTCAGTGAACAAGTAATCAGTTAAGAGAAATTATTCTAAAACATGTATATACACTTAGTTTTAAAACATTGTACAGCACAAAGATAATTTTCTCCAAGAATTAGTATCTCCCCAGGGCACCTCGGTTAAGAAAAGTGATGCCTGATTATCCAATCTTCAGAATGTGGTACTAATGGAAGCTCACTTCATGCTTATCCTTGAATCTTCTGTTTTAACACAGTTTATTATGCTGTCAATGTTCTTATTATGTATTTTACTTTATTAGATTTGTATTTGTCTAATTACCCTGCTGATGCACAGAATTTTACGAGGGATCCAGATATCATTGTATTCCATACATAATCTGCCTGTGTTTTCCCATTAGTTTCTCTTTTAAAAAAAGGATAACATCTAGTGAGGAAGATAAGCTACAACAGCTGCACTAGGCCTTTTGAATGACAGCAGAAGAAGTTGTGTCGAAGCCTCTTCTACCTTGGAAAGTAAAAATGTCATCGGCAGCTGCTGATTGAGGGTGTGCCCAGATGCACAGTTCTTTGTAGTTTCAGTCAAAATGACATGTATGTTCCATCTTTTGAGGGGGGGGGGGCATGGAAAGCAACTGAAGCAATGGGAGAAGATAGGACAGCTAGTGGAAAATAACACTGTCTGGGCCACCCATAAAATTCTATGAAGAAAGCAGAGGGATTGCATGACATAAGCCTCATCTCGAATCGTCCTTAGAGCCTGTCCATAGCCAAAAAATAACCCCCAGAAGGCAAACATTTTATCTGTTTATGTCACACATACTACTTGCCAAGCCTGTGAGCTAAGACCAGAATCCTGGATAGTCTCAGTTAACAAAATAGTTTGTCAGCAAAATGTAAACACAAGCCATTTACTGAAAATGTGCTCCTATATTATTTATCAAATGAGCCATTTTATCAATGCCATCATGACATCAGAGTTTGCCCAAGCTAAGGCTGCCAACTACTTTCTGGCCAGCTTCTGCCCTTTTATAGTTGTCTCAGCCTAAGAAGAAGAAATTTAGCAGGTGAAACATTTAGCTTTAATTTTTTTGTCTCTATGCCAGGAAAAGCTTCACCTGCTATATTTCTGCCTCTCCCACTTGTCATTTAAACACACCAAGAGAAACAGCCATGGCTTCCAATTCCAGCAAGATATTATGCTGAACAAACAAATTAGAGAAGGTCAATGAGGTGTTTATATACACTTGTCAAACATATACAGTGTTCCAGACAAAATATTCCTGTGAACCTTAGCTCATTCTTATTTACTTGTAGTGCTCCAGGTGGAATGGTCATTCCATGTTTTTTTACAGGCAGACTTAGATTTATTCCATTTCTTTTCAACTGAGTTTGACCACCTCATCCTACCTGCTTTTTTTCACCTTGGTTTATAACCAGCAGTGCTACCAGAAGTTGACTTTTGTATCAAAGTCCAGGATGACATAAGTCATAGAGTATTTAAGTAGCCATTCAAATAAATCTTCAGAAATAATCAAGGCAAAAAGAGTAGTAGCCACTTCTAAGTTGATATGTGTGCTAGGATCACCAAAACTAACAGTGGTCATCAAAGGATCTCTCTTCTTATATGTTATATTTGTGTTTAATTATATTTAGAAATCACCCATCTCCCTCACAGAGTGATTCTGGGTGGTATACAAATAGACATAAAAACATAAAAGCCATATATAAATATTATAATAAAAACAGTTAAAAACAAGAATATAATAATTACAATTAAACAGGCGGGGAGAGGCTTCAGCCCTTTAGCTGCATGCTCCTCTAGTCAAGAGAAGCAGTCCAAAAATGAAACACAGATACAAACACATTATTTTTCACTTTAAAGTATACAATTTTCTTTAAATACTTCTTATTCTGAAATGACTATATTTAGCATCGAGGAAGCAGAAGCAAACTTCATTTTATTTCTGTCATGTTTATTCTCCAATTTAAGTAAGATTACCATGTGCAATGGCACATGCTCAGAGTATTTATTTTTAAATTCAGAATTGGTTTAAGCCAATATCCTCCATAAATGGGACATCCATTAAATATCTGCCTAATAATGACACCAATCAACTCAATCTGTAAGGTTCTTTGTTGGCACTTCCTAATTATTGGAATGACTGCCTCCCTAAAAGTTTGAAACACAGCCTCATGGCTTTACAGGGCCTTCTTCAACTGGTACCTTTACCAGATGTGTTTAGACTATAGTTCTAACACATTACAGGATGCTGGGACAAAAAAGACTGCTCTAAAGTAGAATTTCCTACAAACTTTGTCCCTGTATTGGAATTGTGTGTCTATGTTAATGGGAATATTTTTCCCCACAGGGCCCAGACACACCTGCAGATTTGTGGTGTGTGGTTTCTTCTGTCAAATGCATCTGTGATTCTGCAGGTGACAGACAGGGAGTAGAACTCTAAATAGAAGTTTATGACATGACACTATAGTGGTAAAATGCCGAAAGGCTAATTCCTATAGTGAAAAAAGAAGGGGGGAAAAACCTCTGTCATCACAGAAATGAAGTTTTGTGAGTTAAGCATTTTGACTAAAATGCGCTTCTCAGATCTTATCAAACTGCTGGCCATTCCTCTCAACCACCCTGCAGGCCTGTATGGACCAGATGATAACAGAATCTTTTACAAACATACATAGCTATCGTGCTATTCCCTTTTGGGATAAACCCAGTTTTATCTTACATGCTCACACTAAATTATGCAAGTTAAGATCTCTAAAATAGAAGCTACTTTGCAAACCAGTACAATTGCTGGCATCCTACAAACTAATAAGCACATGTAATATACCAGGAAATGCACAAGATACAGGTTTTTTTTAGTAAAGTTTTATTTATTCATTTTTAGAGTTAATTATTGGGCTAGTTCTTTGATCAATAGTTTGACCACCTATCAATTATTTATGCTACTCCTCATTTAGAGACCACAATTGGGGTGGGCAACTCAGTAGTTAAGTGAAGAGGTTGCTAAGTGAAACCACAACCAGGCTTATAATCTTACTTCAGCTTTCCTTTGTTTTACAAACCTGTGAAGTTTATAAATGTGAAGATTTTTCATCATCATCATTATCATCATTGTGAAAAAAGGACTACTTGTTTTCAGCGTTACAATATATATATGGAACTATATAGAAGAGTCAACTACGAAGGATAGCTTTGAGACACATTGGTGATAAACAGTAATCAGGAAATGACTTAATTGTATAAAAATAGTATAAAAATTAGTTATATAATATATATAATATATATATATTACCATAACTAGTGACAGTCTCCTGGTGTTTAAATTGTAGAATCATAAAAAAAACAAGACAAAGGGATATAAAACTCACAAAATCAGGAACAGTAAAACCATCAACCAATAACTATAAATTACAGATGAATCCAACTCTATCATCCTCTAAACAATTTCAGTTTTATCCAATTTTCAGAAGGCCGTAACAAAGCTAAAAGGCCGTAAAAAACCTAAAAGGCCATAAAAGGGAAGAATATTCTTCCATGAGCCGTAGTGACGCAGTGGTTGGAATGCAGTACTGCAGGCTATTTCTGCTGCCTGCAGTTTGGCAGTTCAATTCTCACCGGTTCAAGGTTGACTCAGCCTTCCATCCTTCCAAGGTTAGTAAAAATGAGGACCCAGATTGTTGGGGGCAATATGCTGACTCTGTAAACCACTTAGAGAGGGCTGTAAAGCACTATGAAACTGTACAGTATAGTCTAAGTGCTATTGGTATATTCTATATGGCTGCTATGGGGAAAAAAAAAAGACTGCTTCTGGGTCCAGTCCTTTTTACCTTACAAAAATGGGGAGAATGGTGTTTCCTAGCACTTTTTTCTCCCTTTTCTTCTACAGTGCATGCAAGGAGTGGTAAGTGGCTGGGCTTCTTTCTTCAACCTGACATTCTGTGTTGCGGCACTGGGCTATTACTATTCTCATTGTTTGGTGCCCCCCCATGTCATGGCATCTTTGTGCAGGGCACAACTTGCACACCTGCTTGCAGTGGCTCCAGTTTCATACTGGACATGTCCTCATTGCTAAATGAACTGTTTTTCACCTATATTTTTAGCCATCAGAAAGCCATATTAGCATGACACTTGCTGTTCCTATTGCTGATCCTTATTCTGCTCTATTGCCTTTACTGCTTCTGTTTTCAGTCACTGCTGACCACCTGACTTCAAGACAATGGCTGACAAAGCCTAACCAGTTTTATGTTCCCTAAGGCTGCCCTGTGTCTAAATAAGAGTGAAAATGCCACTTAAGGGGTCAAATGCTAGTTTGAGATCAGTACAACTAAGGAACTGGGAATGAAATGAAGACCACATCATGAGGACATGGCAGAAAAGAGATGTTGTCCAGACATGTTTGCAAGTGGGTTACAAGTACACTAATAATCTTGAAAAGTCATATTTTGTTTTGAGACTAAGCAGTGGCATTTTGAAGATGCATAAAATCAAGCTAAACTAGTCTTCCCTGCTGTGGTATATTTTAGATGTAACTACTACTAATCATGCTGTCTAGAAATCTAGGGAGGCACAGTCAAAACATCTGGAAAGTAACAGGTTAGAGAAGGCTAAACTAAATATTGTAAAAATGCATGAACAGGACTGTCTCTTTAACAAATATTTTCTTTTATTCTTTTTTATAAATATAATTTTATTGAAAGTTTTAATAGCAGCAATAACTAATACAAAGTAAAACAGAACAAAGAAAATGAAAGAGAAATAAAATGCTAAAATGCGATAAGAAAAAAAGTAGAAAAAAGAGAAGTGGCTTCTGATCTTCTTCCCAGCAATTATAAGTACAATTACATTTTAACTTCTTTCTGTAAAGTTATATCATGACTCTCTTCGGTCTACAATCTATCGTGTCTAATCATTAAAACCATAAGTCACATTCATTATTTTTCATTTTTAAGCAAAAAGTCCATAAGAGGTTTCCAGTCACCAATAAATGTAAATATTGTCTTTTCTCTAATCAAACAAGTCAGCCATTTCAGCCAATTCCGTCATCTTTACCACTCATTCTTCCATTGTAGGTTTTGCCAACTCTTTCGTCTTTGTGCATATAGTAGTCCCTGCATTAAGATCCAGTGGTCTTCCTAAGTCTGTCTTTAACTCAAATTTACACATGGGCTGCCTATTACTATAAATGGTGGATAGCATTTTCCTTCCTTGAGCCAACAAACCACTGAAGCCACACAAGGAAAGACCTACTGTTTCTGCAGTCAAACCAAACCAGCTAAATAGCAGTTAAAGCAATCAAATCAAAATAACACATCCACTCTTAAAAGCAGCAGCAAAATGTCTAAAAGAACAACAGTAGATAACGTTCCCTGATATACCAGGAAACGGAAAGCAAGGAATACAAATTCACTCCCTCCTTGCTAGTTTTTCAAAGTTTCATAAAATCAAACTGTTTAGGAGAGCCTTCCCTCCCCCCCCCCATTTGATATTTTTTTATTTTTTTTATTCTATCTTCTTTGTATTGTCATAGTGCTGCTGTATTTTTATTTTTATATTAGATATGTTTTATATTACATCTACATCAGTGCTCTTCAACCTTGGCAACTTTAAGACTTGTGGACTTCAACTTCCAGCTGGCTGGGGAATTCTGGGAGTTGAAGTCCGTAAGTCTTAGTTGCCAAGGTTGGAGACCCCAATCTACATTATTTTGGTTCCATATGAAAGTAGGAATTCCTATAATGTTGATAGTTGCTTATTTCACTTTAATGAATGAAAATAATGGAAGAACCATAGGTGTTTTTTGGGGGGGAAAGTGCAAATTTCTGAATAAACATCCAGAAGAAAGAAGTTTCTGTTAGGTGACATGTATGGGTAGGATGGATGAATGAGAAATTACAGAAAAAAAGGAAAAGGATCATCATTTGAAAAGAGTCACAGATAAGCACCTCCATAGATGTTTCAGCTAAGCCTATAAATGCATATACATGGAAGGAGGAATCTGATAAAAAGCAGGATTGATTTATTTGTTTACGATAAATTACTGAGAGAATTTGGGAAGGATGCAAAGGTGATGAGAGATTCATTTATAGCAATTTATATCAATAGCCATTTATAGCAATAGCACTTAAACTTATATGCCGCTTCATACATGCTTTACAGCCCTCTCTAAGTGGTTTACAGAGTTAGCATATTACCCGCAACAATCTGGGTCCTCATTTTACTGATCTCAGAAGAATGGAAGGCTGAGTCAACCTTGAGCTGGTCAGGATCGAACTCCTGGCAGTACGCAGAATTAGACTGCAATACTGCATTCTAACCACTGAGCCACCATAGCTCATAACAGACAAAGGTATTGTCTGATATGGTAGCATCTTGGATGGATCCAAGTGTGGATTTTCTCCAAAAATGGATCTTGGGGGGAAAAGGACATGGGAGAAAAGAGGCACGAGAAATTAGAATGAAAGAGAAGTGATTATAGGAAGAGAAAATGTGTATTTTGTGTGAAAAGGCATTAGAAGATTAATTTCCCAACATGGATATAAGGAAAGAGGATGTGGAAGCTGCTTTTCTGAATTCCTGAAGAGAAGAAGTGTGGGAAGTTACTGTAGGTGGAAATACGAAAAATAATGCTTGATGGATTAATGAAGTGAAAAAAGCCATAAGGGATGCAGCAAAAACAAGGATAATAGGATATTGTATAACTTGCCCAGGGAGAAATATATTGCTGCAAAAATATAATTAAAGAAAGATAAAAAAGGCAAAAAAACACAGAGTGCTTTATATGGAAATGAAAAGTTATTTTGGAAGTGAGTATATAAGGAATACCTAGCACAGGAAGTAGAATAAATAATAGCTGGATAAATAATAGGGAGCAGAATAAATAATACCTAGCACTGGGAGTAGAATAAATAATAGCTACTATAATAATAGTAGAATAAATAATAGTAGAATAATATAATAGCAATTATACTGACATGAGGAAGTGCTGGAAATAGTGATTTAGAGATTTATAGTGGAATGACTTGTTGAAAAAAATGTAAATGTGGTTGGTGCCCTTGAAATGATGAAAAAGAAGTCATAAATATAGGGGGGATGCCTAAAAATAATAAGGCTGTAGGAGTAGATAGTTTAAGTGAAGAGTTAACATCTGGATATAGCCTTGCTATGGAACCACTTGTGCAACTTGTTCTACTATGTGTGTGAAGACTGCATCTGTGCCTGATAATTGGAAGAATACTATTATTGTCCCCTTGTATAATGAGGGAAATAGAAAGAATGAGTGCAATACGTATAGGAGGGTTAGATTGTTAGGTGTGTCTGGGAAGGCATTTGGCAGAATTTCAATTGAAAGCTGTAAAAGGTGACCCCTTGAAAATTTGGGAAGTACAATGATGGACAGAGAATTGCTGATGTGGTTTTTCCTTAGCAGTTCATGAAAAAATGTGAGAAAGAAAATTTTGATTTAGTGAAAGCATATGATAAAGTTAATTCAACTAAATTATGGAATGTTCTGTGCACATATGGAGTCAAAGGTTGCTTAAGTCAATAAGTTTATATATGTGTGTATGTGTATATGTATATAAATGTGTGTGTGTCTGTATGTACAGTATATATATATGTGTGTGTGTGTGTGTATCTATATATATATATATGAGTGTGTATGTGTGTCTATGTAGTTAGAGATAGAGATAGATGATGTTGAGAACCTAAATTATTTGCTTCAAAAGTTAAATAGATTGTCCTTCCAAGATGGAATACATGTTGTCAAAGGATATTCAGGTAATCTAGTAATATTGACACTGCACAGGATCACATTCTCTCTAAGAATTTCTAACTTGGCACTTGGTTGATTTACTAGTTCTGATTTTAGCTGGATCAAGATGTCCTGTCAATACTAGGTCATGATGCCCCACTTGGCTGAATTACGTATTCCACATGATACAGCCTTGGAGATAACCTAGAAACTCATCTGGTATAAATGTACCAGTTAGACTCCTGGGGCATAGGAGGTGGCAGTCCTTTCAGTAGTAATCTCCTTTGGAACAGTTACTTTCGTCATAAGTTTAGTTTAGTTTAAGTTAGGTTAGTCATAGGGGCATGTGAGATTTATTTTTAAATTTAGATTTTGAACAATATATATATTCTATTTTCATTTTTAGTTTTTCTTGATGTGTATGATTTTATTATATGTAGACCAGGCAACCTAGAAATGTTAGTTATAAATATGAGCTCACTAAATGGATTTCAAATCCAACTTTTATGCCCCTCTCCAAATGTAAAAAAAAAAAAATTGTCTTGAATTGATGGTTTTGCTGTCCCTGCTCACACAAACTATCTGAGGAGTCCTAAAGGGGTCCAGGATAAAAGAACACCATTTTCATCACACACAACATCTCTTATACTGTCACCATTTTCATCAACTATAAGTGATGATAATGCCAAAAGCAATGAAGATATCAATTCATCCAATCTCTTGCCTGCATTTGACCAAACTAATCCCAAGAAACTAGATCTGTGTCCAGTGCTGTGATCTGCCCTAGACACCAGACTTGTTTTTTGCATCCTGCATTTTATGGCCTTTCATAATTGGGAAGGGTGAAAAGTCAAACAGTGGAGTCATTTTACCAGCCTTCCAATCTTTTTTAAATGCATGTGAAAGACAAATTTCCCTAGAGACTCTATGGAATATTGCCTTAGGCAAGGAAGAGAGAGAGAGAGAGAGAGAGAAAGAGAGAGAGAGAGAGAGAGAGAAAACACCCCAGCCCAGAAGATAAAAAATGACATCAAAGGAAGCAATGGCCAACTGTCCATTTGGAGCTGTGGCTTGTTATAAAAGTGAAGGAAAACCAAATTGGTAGCTTTTAAGAATCTTACATGATAACAATATTCCTTTCACCAGGAGAAGAAGGAGAGTGCAAACCAAAGGACTTGTAAGTTGGCTTGATGCCCAGACAAAATCACTTAAATCATGTTTAGTGCCTCCAATATAAGTCACTGCCTTTGTTTATAACAATCACAAGAGAATCAAAACCAATATATTTCTCAAACCAACCTCTGAATGTAAGCATGGATCAAAAATTAACATCATAAACTTCCAAAACCCTTTAATTCTAGCAAACATCTTTAACCTTATCACTGGGTCATTTTAGTGCCCCACTTAAAAAAAGAAATCCTACAAAACAAGCATTGCAATAGAATGTGAGCCAGCTTCATTTTAGAAATTATTTTGGTACATGCGGATAATAATTACTAGTAAAGTTTGGAAATGTCCAGAGAACTTTATCTACTTGGACAATATATAAATGTCATAAAACACATCTAAAGTGCTCTGTATGGACAAAGAAAGTATTATCACATTGATCTTGAAGCTGTTTTCAATATATCACTCATAATACGTATATTTCTGGATTGGTTTTGAGGTTTAAAAGTGGAAGATCTTCTATCTTCTTCTATAGTAATTTCAAGTCAATTTTGGAGGAAATAGATCTAGCCCAAGCCTCTACACTGCAACTTTGCCCAGGCTCTTTTCTTTCTCCATTTAATGCCTACATGAAATATCTGGGTGAGGTCAATAATAGCAATAGCAATAGATTTATATACTGCCTTATAGTGCTTTAAAGCACTCTATGGGCAGTTTATAATGTCACCATAGTGCCTCCAGCAATCTGTGTCATCATTTTACCACCTTTGGAAGGATGGAAGGCTGAGTCAACCTTGAGCCCGTCAGGATCGAACTCCAGACGGTCAGCAATACTGCATTTTAACCATTGCACTACCATGGCTCATAAGTATGGGGTCAGGCTGCAGGGGTTTGGATCCCAGATTCTGGAAATTCTCTATCTTTGACTCTGAAAGAGGTTATACTGGTGTGCAATTTGGAGATCCTCTTGGAGTCTCAGATTCTGTTAGAAGAGCAAATGGCAGCCATGTCAAGGAGGGCCTTTACACAAATCTATCATGCCAATTGTGCCGATTGAGAGATTCCATTCACAGTGATTCCTGCCTTACTCATCTCCCATCTACACTACTGCAGTACACCATACACAAGAATGTTCTTGAAAACCATCCAAAGATACAATTGGTCCATAATACATTGGCACAAGTAGATGTGAATGCACATCAGTGTGGCATGTGACACCACTGCTTTGCTAGCTGAACTGGCCTTCCAAAGTTTTGAGATGCAATTCAAGGTGTAGATTATCATCTGTGAAGTCCTTCATGGCTAGGGCTGTGTTACTTGCAGTACCCCCTGTATCTGTCTCTGCTCTAACAGATATATAGCACAAGTGTGCACACTTTGGATCATTTCCTTGAAACAGGGTCACCTTATGGGTCCAAGGAGGCATATGCCCTATGGAACCTCATTCTTCCAATTTTTTTCAGCTGGCGCCAACATTTCTATCCCCCAAAGACCTGGTTCTTCCCCAAACATTGGAACAAACTGTGGGGTGAGTCCATAGAGAGTTCAAGATTTTTAAATTAGATGTGTTGGTTGACCTTGGTTGCTTCTGTTATTACTGTAATTACTGCATTTTTAATTCTTTGTTTGCATAGTTTTTCAATTGTAAGTTTCCCAGAGACATTCTTGTGAAACCAAATAGATAACACACAATCCCTATATCCAGATCAGAGTGATGTCTAAGCTTCATTTGTCTCATAAATTCTATTCGTCATTGTTGTCATTCATGGAGGATCATGGTATTCTGTCACATAAGGAAATATAAAAAGGTAACACAGTGTTATCCTATATCAACAATACCTTCCTCAGGCTCCCAGAAGTGACCTAACCAGGACATTTTCCGTAGATGGGTAAAGGAGATAAAAAGGAACATGATGATTCAAAACAAGGATTAAATCTCTTTGGGCTGATGTCTCCCAGTGCTATCTTCTGCAATTTCCATACATGGGATGTGTAGAATCTCCACAAGGCAATGTCTCTTACTTTTAATCCTTGTAAAAGTTCCAGAAGAATACATTATGCAGCGACTTCAGAATCCACTGAGAGAGCTGTAAGATTAATTGACCCCTTCCTATTAATTTTCCTAAATGTTGGCCTTAGGCTGCTTCCAAAGACACCTGCTGCTGATAAGCAACTGTTCACAAAAGCATTTGAGCCAAAAATAGCAAATGTGAAACCGTTCTATAATTTCCCAATGAAGGGGATGAAAAGAAAGTGAGCTCTAGCCAATCTCAGAATAAATGGTGTCGTTCTATGAAGTACTACTTTCCAAGTGAGAGAATACAGCCACTCTGAACATTGGGAGAAGATTGGGGGAAGGCAATCTTTCTGCTACTTTAATCAATGCCATGTAAGGATAAACAAACAAGGATTTTCATCAGTTGGAAGAAAATTGTTGTGGTGTAGTTAGCATTTTGAAAAGCAACTTCACGCAAATATGACAAGGAAAATAATAGAGCCCACTGTTTTGAAATGTGAAATTTTTGTCCTTGTTTCCAATCATTCTGATCATTGCTTGGGATGTTGCGATTCAGAATCATAATCTTTGGGAAAGAGTCTTCAGCGTGCAATTACTCAGTCATCCTCTTCACAGAAATGTCAGCTCCACCTTTGTCAATGATAAAACAACTTCGTCTTGACTCTTTCTCCTCCAGGCTACCTCCTGGCCTGGCCTATGGCATCAGCTTTTCATGGAAGGCAGGGGTTAATGTCTAGATGTAACAGCAAAGGCTGACTTGGCTGCAGCAGACATTAACTTCCACATAAAATCTGGCAGGAGTAGAATGATGGAAAAAGCAGCCAGAGGTCATGCCCAGCCTAAGCTCTGGAGTAATGAGTAGAAAATCAAAACAAAGGGGGAAGGGAAGTTACATTCATCCGCTACCTTAGGCTTCAGTTCCTATCTCTTCTGAAGTATCAGGGGCCTGTCATCAGGCTGTTATGCTGTAAAGGTGCCTCCAGGAAGATGAGGTAATATTAAACATTAACTGCACTAGTACTCACTGCACAGCAGCAACCTTTATCCCCAAGACTTTTTTCTTCTCTGCAATGGCAAACAAGGTGTTTATTCCTGTGACTTTATTCTGAGACCTTCTCAGAGTTGCTATCTTGCCTCTCTGGTTCATTCAGTAATAACATTTCCTAATTCTGCCTCTTTCAAACCAGCAACTGCCATTTTCACTGCGATATAATTCCCAAAATTTCTAGCTGTCTTGGCCGCACTGAGAAACCCTATGAAGTGTTATTTCAGAACTTCTGGAAGGCACTGAACTGGGGAAGCCTGCCTTAATCACACAGCAGCCATCTTTGCGTGCCACACTAAACTAGACTTAGTGCAAAACATGTGCAAGACGCTTATTCGTGGTTGGTATGCCACATTTGTGGCAACTCATAGTCAGCTAGCCTGCCAGGTTTATCAGTCATGGTTCTTGGCAACCAGCAACTCTAATATCCTGTTGTGCTTTTGTTTGTTTTAGAACCAAAGAGATTAATATTTTATGGAGCAGGACATTTCTTTCTTATCGGTTAAGAAAACAGCCTCCTCACCTGAATCTAAAAGCAGATTCAGCTATATTTTTTTGCTCCATTATCAGAACTGACAGACAACTGTTTCTGGAAGGCAAAAAGAGACAACATCCTCTATCAAATTTTTGCTTCCCCCGAGTGCAGCCTTCACACACATTGCTCTCCTCTGCTCTGCTCTGCTGCCAAATCACAACTTTCTTACCTATCCTGGCTCCAGAGCATCAGAGATGGCTGCAGGCTAAGGTCAGCAGTTCATGGGTTACTTAGCACAGCAAAGGCCATCCCTTCAACTGAGCCATTGCTTCATCTGAACAGTTGTATTAACAGGCAGTCCTCGACTTATGACCACAACTGAGCCCAGATATTTCTGTTGCTAAGCAAGATATTTGTTAAGTGAGTTTTGCCTCATTTTACGACCTTTCTTGACACATTTGTTAAGTGAATCACTGCAGTTGTTATGTTAGTAACATGGTTGTTGAATGAATCTGACTTCCCCATTGACTCTGCTTGTCAAAGGGTCGCAAAAGGTGATCACGTGAACCAGTTAAATATGAACCAGTTGCCAAATGTACGAATTTTGATCATGTGACCTTGGGAACGATACAATGGTCATAAGTTTGAAAAATGGTCATGTCACTTTTTTCAGTGCCATTGTAACTTCAAACAGTCACTAAACAAACTGTTGTAAGTTGAGGACTACATGTATTAAGACTTTCATTTCTTCCTCTCTGTTACAATAACATATTATAATAATAAATTTTGTCTGGGACCCATTGCTAGTTTGAATACTAGCAGAAATGGCTTCTTTAAGATTTTTTTTTACTAACCTTCCTTCTTCTGTGTGTTTTATTATTTCAGATAGTGCAGTTCCACTGTTTCACTGATATTCCTGATACATGAAGTAGAAGAATTTATTTTCAACTTCCAATAAGTTGAATGCCCAAATAACCTAACCTTGCACATCTTGTCAATGTAAAATTTCTCTTTATTACTACTTTGTTTTATTCTTCAGCCAGTTGTCAATCCGTGAGAATTTATTTTTTTTTAATCTCGGGGACTCTAAAGTTTTCAAACTTGACAACTTTAAGATATATGGACTTCAACTCCCAGAATTCACCAGTCAGAATGCTGGCTGGGGAATTGTGGGAGTTGAAGTCCACACACCTTAAAGCTGCCAGGTTTGGAAAAGGCTGTTTTATCCAATAACAGTTCTGTTTGGTCAGAAGCCTTAGTTGTAGGATTGCCAAAGCTTTTTGAAAGTCTAAGTATTTAATATTGAATATTGAATTACCTTTGTCTATACTGTTGACTTCCTAAAAAAACCTCTTGAAATATAGTAAGAGAATCATCTTGTTTTCTTATTCAGCAAGGCTTGTGCTTGCTTATTTTCTCTTTAAAATATTTGCTGCCATTTTCACTGAAACAAATGTTAAGTTGTCTGGCTTATGATTTTCTTTATTCTCTCACAATCCTTTAAAAATCAGGATCACCCTGGCTATTTTTGAGTACAGTATTGACAAACAGATGTTGATGCTACAGACAACCTGCAGGAACTTTTGTTTAAAAGTTTGGCAATTTCATTTTTAAGTTATTACTTGAGAATTCTTGGATGAATCCATCTGGCCAGTGATTGATTGATTGATTGATTGATTGATTGATGACTGATATGTTGTTGATTTGCCTTATAATTTCATTTACCGTTGCCTAAGTTTGTCTCAATATATTCAATCTTTCTCCTCGAAAATGTAATCAATTTTCTATTCTACCTACATTTAAAGATATTTTTATGGCTTGTCTTAATGTTCTTTATGATGTACTGTATACCTTGAAGATTATTTTTCATATTTTATTGTCAGCTTTTTATTAGTTTGTCAAATTTAAATACTGCCCATTCTGCACTCACAGAATCTGCTTACATTTATTTTAAGAGTTTATGTTGTTTATCATATTATTAGGGCAAGACTTCAATTTAAAAAACAAACAAACCTCTAGCCTTTAATATTTAGCCCTGCTCATTAAAAGCTATTTTTTTTCCTTTTGAATCTTATGGTATATTTCCTGATCTGAGGTATACTTTCTAACTGAGATTCTATTATTTTACTTTTGAATAATTTTCAGTCTGAAATCGTCCTTCTTTTCACATCTCTCTCTCTCTCTCTCTCTCTCTCTCTCTCTCTCTCTCTCTCTCTCTCTCTCTCTCTCATCTAAAACTTGCTGTTTTGAAGCAAAGCATTACATTATTGAACTTTTGAGATATTTACATTGAAGACATGATCACAGTTCTCAATTAGCTCAATAGCTTTGGATTTTGGACAAGATTCTAGGCATTATTTAAGAGTAAATTCAATGTTATGTTCTCTCTTTACCTTCCTGAACAGCAGTTCCGGGGCATAATCATTAGGGCATCCAGCTATATAGGTAGCCCTTGTTTAGTGTCAATTGGCACTGAGAACTCAGTCATTAAGTGGAGCAGTCACTAAGTGAAACCACAGTGGTGCTCATGATCTCACTTCAGTCTTCCTTTGCTTTGCAGATCTGTGAAGATCATAATTGTAAGGATTGGTCATAAAGTCACATTTTCATCACCACCATTAAGTGCAAATGGTCACAAAACCAAGCAATTGCTAAACTACCTGTATAGCTAGTTTGTCACATATAAAATATGCATTTTTCCATTCTAAATGAAGATGACCAATACCATTCTTTGGTATTGTTTCTTTTTTAGATGCCTCTCTGTTAAATAAATGCATAAATGTTTCCATATGTACATCAGCTTTAGTTTCTTGATCAGGGAGCAATAGCACATCTCTAGTCTTAACTTGCTTTCTAGAGCTGACATGTAACTTACTCCGGTTTAGTAAAAGATTTGGTTTCATTTTTAAATTCTACTTCATGGGGCCCTATGTTCTTTTTGCTATAAATGGCAACCTTCCTTCCAGAATCAACTGAATCTCACTGGTTATTTCCATTCCGCTAGGTTTCTGCAATGCTTGCTATATCTATGATTTCTTCTAATAATAATGAGAACACCAAATTGCTCATTTTGGCTTAAAGATTCCTGACATTTACATATAAACACCTTTGCACAGCTTAATCTTTGGATTTTCTCTGGCATGTGCTTAAATCCTTGTGGCTTTCTTAATTGACTATACACATTTGCCTAAACCTCACAAATCTAAACCCCTTCTTCTGGCACCTCTATCTCCTTCTGACATGACTACTCAGCTCTGTTTGCCTGAGTTTCTTAGTTTGTCAGCCCTAAGTATCAGGATCCCACTCTACAGTTTAAATTTCGTTTTCAAGAACACTCAGTAATTTTTCTTCACATTGTTTGTGCCAAATTGCACCACAGTTGTTCCCTAGGTCTATGTACCAGGCTATTTAGGTAGCGTGTAATGTCCAGGTTTTTGGACTAGGCAGTCAAGACACCATGTGGTTGGCACACTTTTCACTACCTATCTGTATCTATAATAAATCTCACACTATAATAAATCTTACCATGTCACTGCCAAAGTTGTGCAGATGCTTAACTCATGGGTCTTTTTTCACTGCAAATGATAAAGGATTATTGTATTGCTGAGACTGTAGATGCTTTGCTATCATTTATAAAGAAATATTGAGACTGTATTGAAAGGTACTTAATTTGCAAGTCTGCTTCATTGTAATCTACAAAGAATTACCAATGCTCATCACTATGGCTGGGGTGTTTTGTGAGGTGGGGCTCCCTTGTTCTTGGGGAACAAATTGCTCTCCTTAACCCAACTCTAGACTGAAGCAAATGAGATTGGGATGGTCGAGCTTTACAGAATTACAGAATAATAGCATTGAAAGGGACCTTGGAGATCTTCTAGTCCAACGTCCTGCTCAAGCGGAAGACCCTATACCATTCCAGACAAATGGTTGTCCAATCTCTTCTTAAAAACTTCCAGTGTTGTAGCACCCATAACTTCTGGAGGCAGGTTGTTCCACTGATTAAATGTTCTCTTCAACAGGAATTTTCTCCTTAATTCTAGGTTGGATCTCTCCTTGATAAGCTTCCATCCATTACTTCTTGTCTTGGCTTCAGGTAGTTTGGAGAATAGATTGACCTCTTCTCTGTGACAGCCCCTTAAATATTGGAAGACTGCTGTAATGTCACTCCTGTCCTTCTCTTCGTTAGACTAGACATTCCTCTTTAAAATGAGATCATGTTTAAGGAGGAAAAGAGATTAATGAAAGCTCTGGGATATGAAGACTTTCCTATGTCTGAATGGTCATTAGAGTGATGTTTAGAATGGAAGCTTAGTTTCAGGAAGAGTATAAACCTTTGAGATGGATGCCCTGCTTCTTTGCAAGCCTGTCTTAATATATTCTTTTCTAAAGCTGCCGTTTAGTTTTTTGCGTTTTTATTTTAAGTAGAATTTTAAGCTAGGTCTTGTGGACTGAAATCATCGTTAGACTATGATGTAAAATATAATGATTTTTAGAACTAAGTTTATGTTTGATTCAGAAGCAAATTTTGTAACTAGAGAAGTGGCTCTTCTTTGAAAGTGTTTTCTTAAAGCCCAACCCCCAATTCAGTTAATATTTAGTACAATAGTTAAAGTGCTGGACCAGAAAGTAGAAAAACATAAGTTCCAGTTCTCATAGGGACAGAAATCATCTGGGTGACTTGGCACTAACCATTCTCTCTCAGATCATAAGATTGTTGTGAGAAAAATGGGAGTAGGGAATGTTAAGTACATTATCCTACATTGTACAAAATAAAGGGATGCACATAAATAATGATAATAATAACAATTGTCAATAAGAAAGATTAAAAAGTCTAGCTAGCAGACGTGGCTGTGCCTGGAGATAGCAGAAGAGAAGAACTTTACAAAATCACAAAATACAAACACCTGCAAATAGAAATAGAATGAAAGCAGAAATAGTAACAATATTAATAGGTGCCATGGGTGCAATCCCAAAACAACTGAAACTCTACTTGAACACCATCGGCATTGACAAAAATCACCATCAGTCAATTGCAAAACGCATTTTTACTTGAAACAGTTCACATCCTGCAACAATATCTTAAACACTATCAAACAATGCCCTCTGCCAATTCCAGGTACTTGAGAAAGACTCAATGTGTAGATAAAAATGTCAAATCGGGTCTAAACATCTGGCTGACTAAGCAATGAACCAAAATAATAAAACTTCCAGGGAGGCTCTACCTTGATGTGGTTGTGGAGCTTGTGTATTCTAAGGAATATGAGAGCTATGCCAGAGTTCAACCATACTGGAGAGGTCTCATTAGAGGAGCCAGACAAAGAATGTCTCTCCCATAGACAATATGGTGAGACATATTGGATTGTTTATTGCCCAGTTCAACAAGGCCACTCTTGGTGTGGAAGTTTCTGGATATCTGGTGACAAGTGTGCTATGTTGGCTGAACAACCAGGGCCAGTAACTGCAGGATACTAGAAGAAAAGTTGTTTACCCATCACAAATATACAAAGTTTGAAAACAGAGAAATAATGCTTGGTTATTAAATCAAGTCCAACAAGAAGAAGGCATTTGAAAAGTGTGTATCAGTTCTGGAAAGAACAATATCTAAAATCAGAAATTCCAGAACAGAGGCTATCAATTTATAAGTGATAACCAGTAGCTTGAATTACACCTAGAAATCTACAGATAACTAGTAGAAAGCCAATCAAAATCCAATATTTAGAAAACATAATGTGCAATTGGAAATATTTCTGGGATTTTTACATTTAAATATATTTAAATAATATTTATGCATTACTTATTAATCAAATGTGTGTATAATGGGTGGATTCATTGCAAGGATGAGAGTGTGAATTGAAGAAAGAAAGGACAAGATCTTAGAGATGAATGGAGTTTTCCTTCCCAATTAATAGGATTCAGATATTACCTTGATGGCTTGTTTTTAGGAACAATTGTATGAGAACAGAGAGTTTCCGAAAGAATATGAAGGGACTGCACAAAAGCAAAGTGTGTCCTATAGAAGCAGTTCTATTCTTTAAAAAATAGTGGTAGTAGGGGAAATACTTTGTGGGGGGAGAAAAGCTACTGATTCCCTTCACGATGATGTTATGGCAGATGCCATTTTCATAGGATGAACTCACATGGATATATAACACATTCTCAATTCTGTTTGTTGTAATGAGTTCATTTGACTTTGGCTGACTGATTGTCACATGCATAAAATCAGCCTCCTCCTTGAGGCCGTTCCAGTTCAAAGAGCAAGATTCATCAGAGTCTCTTGTATGTTAGAAACGAGAACAGGAGGCCCTTCAGCTGCCTGCCGGAGTCTCCTTTAAGGCTGAATGCCTGTAGATAAAGCTGAAGGGGGAAAAAGTGTGTTTACTCATTAAACCTTTAACAAGCTATCCTCTATGTGGCTTGTCTGGTGCATAATAGGTTGCTTAATGAAGCAGAAATACACTAAAATAGGAATTCCCTTATTAAGAAGCTCAGGGCCATGAACTTCCTCAAAGAAAGGGCAGAGTCTTAGCAAGAGCAGCAAAGAGGTCCAAGGTCAGCCCTGAGTTTTGCCCAATGCTTTTGTCTGACATTTTCAGGTTACGATGCCATTCCCGACTAAGTTTACTTTGTGCTAAATGCTGGGTTTGCTGATAAAATGTCCAACACCTTACATTTCCATTGGTGCATTTATGATGGCAGTTGCCTTTTTGTGAGCAGCTGCATAGTCTCTTCAAAAAGTAATTGAGCCTGCTGAATGTTCTCAGAGCTTTACGCCAACAAAGGGGATCCATATTGTGTATTCATTTTCCATATGTGGTTTCATTAAATCAAAACATTATTTGGAAGGCTTCCTAGTTGAATGTTTAAGCAAATGCATTCATTAAGTGCTTCATTCTAGACAATTGGTTTGGGGATGTGCATTTTGCACTGGCTAAGATCCAACTTTCAGCCCACATTGGGCTGTGGACTGTGTACGGATTATATCTTGTCAAGCTAAAATCATACATACATGTTTAAATGCTTTAATGATCACTTAAGGTCATCTTATGCTTCAGTGCACATTAAGCGAAGCAGGGTAAGACTCCAGATGATGCTTCTTCAATATTAAATGTCATCACACTCACTCCAAATGGTGCTGGAGAAGATATTCCTCCCATTTCTTATCCCAGATGCTAGCTCATATTGCTCTTGACTATGCTCAGATGTAGTTATATGGTTGGTGACAGTCCAACAATGTGAGAATTTGACACAGATGCAATGGTTTTAGTGGCAGCCCTGCACTGAATGTAATATGTAGTTTGGCTTTTTCAAATGTTGCTAAATCTGGATCAGATTAGCTGAGACTTATACATAAGTAGGTGAACTGTCAGAATACTTATAAAGCAACTGGTAATAGATGTAAGATTCATAGCTTTCCATAGCTCAAAAATTGAAAGATGGGAGATTGTCCTGAAAATAGGAAACAGACCTTCTTCAATAGATCATTGCAGCAGTTCTGGTATTGATCTAATTCATTATTATGTGACAGCTTAATATTGTTTATGGAACAACCACATATATCTGGACAAGCTGAGGAACAAGAATGTGTCCGTGATCACAAGATGTCTGTAGTACGGTATACAGTTGAATTAGATTTGAGGAAGGCTGACTACAAGAAAGAATTCCCTATAGACATCTCTTTCAATTTACATGATAATATACATGCTGACTCTAAAAAAAATGAAAGTATTTGTTGTTTTCTTCAACAAAGGATGCTGGTACTTTTAAGAATAACTAGTGTCTTTGTAGATCAGATCCCAACAGATATGGATGGTCACATCTGAAAAAGGAAACAGTAGTCACCTTCTAGCTTTTTCTCCCAGACCAAAGAATTCCAAATCAGAGCCATACAAATGGTCCAGGCATCCTTGGGGGCTATTGACTACAGCCAGCTAGGCCAGGGGTAGGCAACCTTGGCTCTTTAATGACTCGTGGACTTCAACTCTCAGAATTCCTGAGCCAGCATGGCTGGCTCATGAATTCTGGGAGTTGAAGTTCACGAGTCATAAAAGAGCCAAGGTTGCCTACCCCTGAGCTAGGCAATAATCCAGGGATAGCAGCAGGACCGTTTTACATGCATGAGTTTTAGAATAGTGTTATGGGTATCCTTGACTTACAACCATTTGTTCAACGACTGTTCAGGGTTACAACAACACTGGAAAAAAGTGACTTATAACCAGTTCTCAGGGCCATTGCAGAATTCCCATGGTCACGTGATCAAAATTTGGGCGCTTGGCAACTGGGATGTATTTACGACGGTTGCAGCATCCTGGGATCATGTAATTGCCACTTGTGACCTTGTCTGACTGCTTCTGACAAGCAGTGTCAAGGGGGGGGAGTCAGATTCACTTAACGACTGCATGACTCACTTAACAACTACAATGATTCACTTAACAAAAAGGGCCATAAAATTGGGCACAACTCATCTGACAACCGCCTTGCTTAGCAACAGAAATTCTGGTCCCAATTGTGTTCATAAGTCAAGGACTATCTTTAAAATAGATAAGTGGGGGGGGGGTGTCTGCTAAATAAACTAAACCTTTTAGGAATTACTGTGTTTCCAGTCTAAAAATGCTTAGTTTTTATTTGCTTGTATTTTAGACATATTTCTAAGCCACTGCCACCATTTCTATTTTTATGTCACTTGGAGCTTACATAGAAAAAATATATATTATAAAATATACGATATAAAGCACACTCTGTATAAGGAATTAAAAACACAACACAGAGCACAGAGCAAATATAATAAGGATGGCAACATCAAATCAAATCTGGGGAATACTCTCCAAAACTGCTAAACTTCATTAGGACAATAACGGGAGGCTCTGGAAGACATAAAACCAAAATGTTGTAGCTATAGATTAGTAGTACTTAAAATGATAATAGGAAAGACAATATAATGAAATTCAGCTGCCCTTTATGTAACCGGAGATCTGAACTAGCTTTCACTGACTTCACAAAAGAATGTATATTATTATAGGATGATTTATCAAGCTTCTATTTCTACGTGGCCCTTATTGACAAAAATAAATATGTGTGTGTTATTCACGCATGATATTTATAGATATACAGCCTTATCCCACCACATTCCTTCCAGGCAAACTCCTTTCTTATCTGAAAGAATTAGAAAGAAGATGAAAAATAGCCAAGATGGTATGTGCTTATTCAAAGTAAAACTTAAGAGTTATTTTGAAATTGATGCATTTACATTTTAAAGGCTCTTTTTGCAACCTTTCCAATGTCACATTAGGGAACAAAGTGGTTGGAGTGTGTTTCTTTGTAAATAAATGGGGAGGTTTTGTAAAGTTGTTTGTAGAGTTATATGTATGTTTTGTTGTAAAGTGTTTTGTTAAGTATGTTTCTTTGTAAATATATACCTGTAGAAAATTTATGATTCAGAAGAATTTATTGTCATGTTTAAGACAAGGAAATTATATTCAAATATCAAGCGTTCATAAACTCATTTTAGACTTTTTGGAAATAGATGTTTATATTTTACTCATATCATTAATTTATTTTAATTTATAGATTTATTTTAAATTATAATTTATTTATTTTTCCCCTTGCTCAGTCCACTTTCACTCAGCCCACTTTTTCTGTCCAGTTTGGAGTCCTGCCTTTTATCTGTCACCCATTGCTCAACTTCCCTGCAAAACTGTTGTTTTGGTGTTCACCAACTGTTGTTTGAAAACAGCTCTGATACAATGTCATGTTCATAAGAGACCTACCACCACTGTAATCTCTGAAAGACAGGAAAGACTTTATATTTGTTGCCATGCCTTTGCCAGGTAACACAATTTTATTTAAAGCATTGTCCCGGGACAGCCTATCTTAACTTGGCTTCCTTGAAATCTCTTGTTCCAAATTTTAATTTTGAAGGACACCATATTTAAGAACTATATAACCCTGTGGTATAAATTAGAAGCCCTTTATTTAAGATATCATCATCACCATCACCACCACCACCATCACCATCACCCCCAGAATCCAAAGTGAACTTTTTATTTTGGTAAATGTGGTCGTGAATATGGCCTTCAGTGGCAAAGTCACTTTCATCAAGACTAATAGACATTGATCCCTTTAATCTAGAACAGGGGTGTCAAACTGCCGGCCCGTGGGCCGGAGGCGTCATGCTGAAAGGGCGCCCACCCCATTGCCGGCAATGGAAAAAAAGTCACGATACGTCGCAACACATCACGTGACGTTGCGAGTTTGACTCCCCTGATCTAGAAGGACGGAAAAAGACTATGCACTTAGTGATATACCCAGAAGACTGGAATGGTAATTGCAATTCCATATTTAGGTTATAGAGGAAGACCAATGGGATAACATTGGGAGTAACTGACCTGATGTACAATAGAAGGACTAAACCCACCATAAAAGCTCCAGGTACAGAGAAAAGGCCGCATCTCACACGTTTTCGATGTTTTGCTAGTGTATTTATTACAAGGAAGCAGTCCAAAGGTTTGTTCCAGAAAATGTTTCAGATTTATTTAAAAGGTTTCCAGAACAGGCCCAACCATCAAATCTTTTGATTTCTTTAGCAGCTGGAAATGACACACCAAAGCTGTCCTCTGTGGGGGAACTGGTGCTGCTAAATGGCTTCAGAAGCTTCCTCCTCCTCCTGCTGTTAAAATTTGGCCCTTTCCAACATGTGATTAATTTTATATACTACAAGATTCTGCTATATCATCCTAAGTAACGTTTTATGGGTAGATCTGCTTAGATCCAGGATAGATGGCTTTTAATCCAAGGAAGGAAATCTATCCCATAAGAGTTTCCACAAAATTATTATTAAGCAAATAGGGTTTTTCCCATCACTTTCACTCTGTTGGCAGAAAAAAATGTACCTTTGGAGCTTTTGCTGCCTCTCTACTCTTTAAAAAATATCCCTTTAGAGAATATACTTTTGTTGTTGTTTCATTTTGCCAAAGTGAAGGAGCCTTTCCAATATTCATGTCTAGTACAATTACTGATGAAAAACTAAATTGGGCCAGTCTGATACAAATATGTGTTCTCCCTTGGAACTGCCTAGAGTATTGTTTTCCTTATCCTCTTGTATGACTACCTTGAATTCGCTGTGAATTCAACTTATTTATACTCCCTCACAGGTACCCATATGAGTAAATAATTTCATATTAGTCTGTGCTTATGGCTCCCTAGCCTTTGACCTTTTGATTCATAAGTGGCCATTGATGAATGAAAACAATTGTTTGCTTTGGGCATATTCACAATGATCCTGAAAACTGTTTTGGAAACCTTCTGGGGTTTATGATTTTTTTTGTTGGGGATCTGTTTATGATTTTTTTTGTTGGTGGGGGGACATAACTTTCGTGCTGTTAATAGCAGGTTAGAGAATTTCGAAACAGTAATAATTTTGTAATAAAATCCATCCATGGAAAAGTGCCTCAATCATTTTTTTAGGGCTTCCAGATCTGGATGTAAAAATACAGGCAACCATCAGATGGCAGCAAAGAGAGAAAACAAAACTCTTTACTACCCTCCACTGGTCATGTGGGATTTTTGCAGCCCTGATCTACTAGCCCGAGTCTTATTCTTCCTCACCCTTTTCAACCCCCACCATTTATCCACTGAAATGTTGCTCTTGGCAGGAACTGGGCCATAAGGGAGGTTACATTAGCATCAGCACGCATTGTTTTCTGAAATGTTTTTCTTAATGTCTCAGGGAAAAAAAGAAGTCAGGCTGAAAGGTTGTTTGACCTCTTTGTTTACTTTGGAATTCTGACTGAAACCCTTCAAAATGTTTCATCTACTCTTCCCCTTTTCATATTCCACAGAATGTTTCTTCTTCTTTTTGTACTGTTAACCTACACATGCCCCATTTCACAAAAGAGGGGGGAAAGAAGCTGAAAAAAGATACTCTGCTGAGCATAATAAAATAATCTCTTCTCTTACTTACACATTAGGGATAATTTCAAGAGTTGATCCTGTGTGTATTTACTCAGAGAAAGACCTACTGAGTGGAGCATGCCTACTCAAATTGCAGCAGCATCCTGCAAGTCTAAACACTGCTTGGAAACAAATCCTATTTAAATTAGTAGGGCTTACTTCCATGTAAACCTAGTCAAGAGTAAATGGCTGTCATTAAGACTTTTGAGGAGTCAAATAGAACAACAGCTCAGACGAAGTCTGAATGAGAACACCTGTAGATTTTTAAATAAGTAATTATTTATATCAGAAATACTGCACATAGATGGCTAAATATTTTGTGTGTGTGAAGTAGGAATCCATCCTTGCCAATATTAAAATATTTGTATTGGACCTCTATTACACAAAGATTTGTTACTTTATAGACAACAGCAAAAAAACTTTTTATCTTGGGTTAAAAGTTGGCTCAATATGTTTAAGCTATATTCACAAACTACTTGAGAAGTTCTAATGGTAAATAAAACTTAATTTAAAAGTCACAACATTAAGCAGTATTCATAGACACTATAAATCAAAATGTACGTTCCTTAAGTTATAGTAGTAGTTTGGTGGCTTCAGAAAGTCTATCCTGTACAGTCAAAATATGGAGTTAATATAGGTAACAAGCCCACACATCGAACCTTATTCTTATGAAAATGTAAGAGAAAATTTTATAACGTCCCATAAAAACTCATTGGGAAGAATGAGCAATAGTAAAAAATAGAAAGAAGCTTCCAAATTATGAAAAAAGATGGATGGAGGGAGATCATGGGAAGGAGTTGAATATATATATATAAAAAAATCAAACACATTGGATGGGAGAGGCCAGCAATGAAGAGCAAAGCTGGAACATAGGCTGTTTAAGTAGATATAAGCAAGAAATGGCTGGATGGAAAAATTGCTCCTCTTTGACAGCTGTGCATAAGGAGTGGTTCAATGCTGTTGAAACTTTAGAAGCCTGGTCAGTTCCCCAAGTGACAGAAATTTCATGACAAGACAGAGATTTATAAGATTTCCTCTCTGTAATTTTCTCAGT
Organism: Azemiops feae; assembly: GCA_023970755.1. NCBI lineage: Eukaryota > Metazoa > Chordata > Lepidosauria > Squamata > Viperidae > Azemiops > Azemiops feae. The sequence continues at coordinate 737,053 of JALGBA010000025.1, read as the reverse complement.
TAAAACCAAGGTTGTTTAAACATCTGTTTAGGATGGATAGTATCTTTAGAACTATAGGGATACAGTACAGATATACAGTAGTATCCAAATGAAGTGGCCATACTATTACTCAAATAGGGATTAGCAGGTCCAGGCTGCAAAAATCCAAATGACCAGCAGCAAAGTGATGGAGAAAATTCTCTTTGCTATCATCCAGCATTGCCCAGATTACTTTAGTTCAGATATGATATGCCTGACTCAAGGGACTTCCCACACAAGGATAATTTCTCATATATGTACATGAAAAAAAGGTCTTTGTTTGAAAGCAAAAAGGTGCTTTAGAGGTTCTTACAGAATACCAGACTAAAACTTTGTTGAAAAGCTGGATCTTTTACTGCAATGCCTTTGCAACTTCACTGTGATCCCAGAAAAAGGATGTATTCAAAATGCAAAGCTTACCACAGCCCTTTGTTTATTATTTTTCAGTTACTGCTTTCCCCCAGCACTTTTTAAAACTGTCATGTTATGCAAATAGACCTTCCCTTGCAGCAGGCACGCTGGCTGGGGAATTCTGGGAGCTAAAGTCCACAAGTCATAAAAGGGCCAAGTTTGAAGACCCCTGCCTTGTAGAATGCAACTCAGCTTCTCCTTCATCTTTTTTGCAATCCTATCCCATCTTCAGTTTCACTCTAGAGCAGCAGTCCCCAACTTTTCTAGCTCCACGGACTGGCAGAAGTGGTGGCAGGGTGGTGGTGGCGGCGGCAGGGGATGGTTTCACAGGCGCAACCTAATCCCACGCATGCGCAAATGAAGCTTTGCAGGTTCACCTCCCACTTGCACGGCCCTGTTCTCAATGAGTCATGGACCAGTACCGGTCCATAGACCAGGGGGTTGAGAACCCCTGCTCTAGAGGGTGCCTGTGACATACAGGGGAATTGCAGTGGTAATGCCTAGTTGCAGTTGGATTCAATCTGTTCTTTTCTAAAATAAGAAAAGAGGTAGATTTTCAGGCTTGGTGGACCAACTTTCTTTTTTAAACTAGAGGGAACTATGCAAAGTGAAAAGATAATGATATTCTACACAATTTGCTATCTATGAAGGAATTTTTCATCTTAAAACAGGGGAGCATCACACAGAAGGTGGTTGATGAATTAAGAGGCAATCCCATCCCCCCTCCATGCATCCCGTTCTCTCCTTCCTCATCTTTTAACTATAATTTTATTTTGATTGGGATTTCCATTTTTATGGTTTTATTTATCTGTTAGGATTTTAATGTTTTAATGATGTAAGCTGTCCAGAGTTGTTTCGATATGAGAAAGTCAGCAAATAAATTGATTGATTGAATGAATGAATGAAGGAAGGAAGGAAGGAAGGAAGGAAGGAAGGAAGGAAGGAAGGAAGGAAGGAAGGAAGGAAGGAAGGAAGGAAGGAAGGAAGGAAGGAAGGAAGGAAGGAAGGAATAGATGAAATTATGATGTTACTATATGTTATGTTATATTTTTCATATTGCTAGAAGGGTCTAAAACAACTCAGCACGGCCAGCTCACCATGGCCAACTTGCCACAGCCAACTTGCCACAGCCAACTCGCTGCGGGGCAATTCACCACAGCCAACTTGCCATGAGACAACTTGTTACAGGACAAGAGTTACACTAATATAGAAGAAATGGTGGAATTGAAGCATTAAAGACAGCATTAAAGACAGCATGCAAAAGGAGGGACAAAATGAAATGTAAATGACAAAAATTAAAATATTTTTTATTTACTGTAAATACTTAAATTGAATTGTTGAATTGTCCTGTAGCCAGTTGTCCCACTGTGAGTTGGCCATTCTGCGGCAAGCTGGCTGCACCAAGTTGTCCCATTCCGTTGCTAGAGGCAGTTGGGTAAACTGGCAGTGGCAATGGGTGGCTTAGCCGATATGTTCTGATGGCCTCATCACCTTAACAAGCAGGATGTGGCTGATGCACCTGAGATCCATCAATAAGAGTTCGGTGGAAATGCTTAGGATGAAAGAATGTTGGGATCTGGAATTCGAGTTATGAGAACTGAAAAGTGTCCACATTCCATCCATACACTCTTCCATTGCTGGTTCTTCCAGCCTTTCTTCACAGGAGTATAATTAGGAGGAGAGTACTTGGTTTGCTGAAGCTATTATCAAACAACTGGGAATTAGAAATCCAGAGTGATTGATCTGAAAATAATGAAAGGTGATGAGTGCTTTGCCTTTTGTCCAATTCCGTGCTAACCAAAATACTGTTGCATTAAACAGGACATACTGCCTAGAATGTGAGCAAAGGATTGGAACCCTAATGAATTATCAACAATTAAATGGCACAGATTGCTGAAGATGCAATTTTTACAAATACACATACCTTTAAATCTGGGCATTAAAAAAATCTACTGCAAAAACTGTATTTTTAATTTGCACCGAAGATGTTTTCCTTCCTGATATCTTAAAATAACCTATTGGGCAAATAATGCGGTCGCTTTTCCATGCCAAAGTCACTTAATTCTTTTATATTACAGCAAGTGGCCATGTCAGCCTCTTTCATCGCATGCCAGCAGTTGTTCATGTTGGGAAATGGTAAATAAAATAATCAGTTAGCTTTACATCAGAATGTTACTTTCTCATGTGAATGTTATTGTTGTTAATCCCTTTGTATACTGTTATATGGAAAGCAGAATAAATAAAATAAGTGTACTGTGGAAGAGCGGGCTGCTTAGCAAAATTGCAGGCACCTGGGCTGCCTTCTTTCTCACACACTTGAACCTTTCCCTGAGTGTCAGCACAACAAACTTGCCAGTAAAGCTGCAACCTTGAGACAGGCATGGGAGGAGACGTGTGTTTTGGAGTTTAGAACAAACCAAAGAAGGCATTTTTCCTTCAGAAGGAATGGATGGTCCAAAGGAGATGATTTCGCAGCCCAGCAAGACGGAACATAATGTTAAAAAAAAAAAAAAGGTCCAAGAGAATAAATCTCAGAGAGAGGGGATTTCAGGCAGAATAGGCTCAAGAAAGAAATGTTGATGCATACAAATAGTATAGAGCACAATATATAGATAAATTGAAATAGAAACATAGGTAATCGTAATTGAAGAGCAAGAGTACATTTTAATAGAAATTATCATAGTAATAGCATAGAGCAGGCATGTCACCGTGGGCCGGATGCATCACGCCGAAACCACGCCCACCCCATTGCCGGCAATGGGGGAAAAGTTGCAATACGTCACGCAACGTCACATGATGTCACGAGTTTGACATGCCTGGCATAGAGGTAATAATAAATAGAATATAGGAAGGACTTATATATTACTTGTATATGTTTGTTTTTACGAAATAAAACATCTCTTCGATCCTTATAAGGCGATAGAAAGAAGTCATCTGACCAGGATCCAGCACTTTTGTGAATCTCTTGAATCTGGATCAATTCGGTTGGGCATGGTTTAAAAAAAAAAAGCCCTGTGACAATTGGTGGCAGAGGTGGTCCTCATTCAGACTCAAAGGACTCGTTAAGTACTGTTAAAAAAGAAACTGAGTTTGTATGTATGCTAAATATAAATGTTGAAGTAAAATAGAAAACAGGCAAACTTTGGGCCCTATCTACAAAATGAAATTCAATGGTGAAAAAAGTAAGGTTCTACATGTAGGCAAGAAAAACCAAATGAACAGGTACAGTATAGGTGCTGCCTGGCATCATCATCATCATCATCATCATAATAATAATAATAATAATAATAATAATAATAATAATAATAATAATAATAATAATAATAATAATAATAATAATAATAATAATAATAATAATAATAATAATAATAAAAAATAGAATGACTGTGGCAAAGGCAAGCAAGGGTAGTACTAATAGTAATAGGTGCCTTGGGTGAAATCCCAAAACAACTGGAGCACCACTTGAACACCTTTGGCATTGACAAATTCGTCATTAGTCAATTGCAAAAGGCAGCCTTACTAGGAACTGCTTCCATCCTGCGCCGATACCTGTAATACCATCAAAAATACACATCTGCCTATCCCAGGTCCTTGGTAAGGACTCGATAGGTAGACAAAAATGCCAAATCCAGTCTGAACATCTGGCTGACTGTGTGATGAATAATAATAATAATAATAATAATAATAATAATAATAATAATAATAATAATAATAATAATAATAATAATAATAATAATAATAATGATAATAATAATAATAATAATAATAATAATAATAATAATAGAGTTGGAAGGGACCTTGGAGGTCTTCTAGTCAAACCCTACACCATTTGAGACAAATGGTTGTCCAGTCTCTTCTTAAAAACTTCCAGTGTTGGAGCATTCACAACTTCTGGAAGCAAGTTGTTCCACTGATTAATTGTTCTAACTGTCAGAAAATTTCACCTTAGTTCTAGGTTGCTTCTCTCTTTGATTAGTTTCCATCCCTTGCTTCTTGTCCTGCCTTCAGGTGCTTTGGAGAATAGCTTGACTCCCTCTTCTTTGTGGCAACCCCTGAGATATTGGAACGCTGCTATCGTGTCACCCCTAGTCATTCTCTTCATTAAACTAGAAAGCTGGCTTTTTAAATATTTATTTCTGTACTGTATTTATAAAAGGATTCTCATCAGAATCAATTATGTCTAAAGATTTTTTCTTTCTTTCTTATATGTTCGTATGCATATGTTCTGTGGATTATACCTAGTCCATTCTCACTTTATCCATATTTATGGCTTCTATTCTAAAAAACTTTTCATTCTGATGATAATTTTTCAGCTATGGCAGGCAACATTACTGCAAATCAACACAATATTTTTTCTCAAGGTATTAAGCCAAATGCTCAAAGTCAAGCCAAGTTGGCGAGCAAAAGGATTTTTCGCATGTAATGTTTCACTATAAATATGGAACTTTACTACTTTTGTTTCACAAAAAAATATATTAATGTTTCTGCAATACACCTGAGAAGATCCAGTTTTACCCTTGCTATCCAGCCTGCCTGCTTGTCTTCCCAATACAAAAAGGAATATTTTATCCTTTGAATACAAGCTATAACCACAGATACGTCAACTCAAAAAACAAGACAAAAGATAAGTGTTTTGTCACTGACCTCAATTTAATGCAAACAATAACTATACATGTGTCAGTTTTTCCACTCTGGATAAAAGATGGTTATTTCTTAACTTTCATGTTAAAAAAAAGCAGCTGGGGAGAAAATATAGAGCATTAAGAATTGCATGTGACAAAACTGTTTCTTTTTATGTTCTTAATAGTTCAGAAGTAAATATTTTCTACCTCCACAGAATTACAAAAGGGGCACTGGTGCAAACTCCTTGGTCACCTGTGACCTTGCAGCTGTATGTAGTGTCATTGATGGTCATCTCTGCTGTAAAGCATCCTTGAGGAAACAAGGAAATTTGCAGGGAGCAAGGCAAGATGTTAGTAAGCACACTGCCCAGTTCCTGAAAGTCTTTCAGAGAATGTCTCTTTTGTTGCTTTATCTTGTCTTCCATTGGCTTCCTTAAGCAAATAAGATTCTTTTTAAAAAAGCTTCCTTAGAACTGACCTTGACTCTTAGCAACAGAAATATTAACAACAGGACTTCCCACTTCAGCTTACCTCACTGATATTCCTGTTGGTCTCTCACCCAAGCATTAAATGGGTCTATTTCTGCTGAATTTTGCAAGATCTGCCAAGGTCGGGTAGGTATAGATACACAAAGATTCGTATAGATCAGAGGTCCCCAATCTTTTGAGCACCAGGGACCAATTCCGTGGAGAGAGATTTTTCCACGGACCGGAGGGTGTGTGTTTTTGTGTGCTGCCTGCATCCCGTGGATAGGGCTTTGCTTGTTTGTGTGGACCGGTTGCTGGCATGCCGCGGCTTGGTACTGGTCCACAGACTGGGGGTTGGGGACCCCTGGTATAGATGGATCATAAGGAAAGCAGCAGAAAAAAATAAACTTTAAGCATTCCATGAGCCTGCCACTTTTTTATTGAAATGTTGCTTTTCAGACAAGACAATGTATAGGGCAGCAGCTGCTGCCAAATTGTTCATGCATGTCGTTGCATGCATACTGTATGGCACTGGGAAGGTAATCCTAAATCCTAAAAATAAGCCAAGTCTTTATTTTCTTATGATGATGCTAGCAACCTTCTGGACTTTTTTAGGAATTTGTCCTATATTACTAGAAAAATGAATATAGAGCCAATAATTTGTCTCCTACGAGAGAATAAGTATCGTCAGAGGAGAAAATTTTTGCATTCCACAATTAAAAAATGGGTATGGGAAAATGTATTGTCCTGGTATTCACCACAAAGATGTCACACACCCCTTCGGCTTCACAGTGATCTCTGTAGGGAAATAACTTTATCAATAATGTGAGCAGCAAGAGTACATCCATAGGGTGACTTCGGGACAGAACCACCTGCCTTTAGAAAACATTAAGAAATAATTATCTTCACTTTCTCAGATGCAAACTTTGGCTACAGCAGTCATAAAGAATTATAAATTGTTCTATTGACCCACCCTGAGAATACTGCCATAATAGAGTGTTTTCTTGGCAACTTTATAATAATAATCTGGCATATCATTTTCTGATCTCAAAAGATAGACCTGATTGTCCCATTCTACTTAAGACGGGGAACAATTAAGACAGGGTGACGAAGAGGAAGCAGACCTATACAGGTAGTCCTCGACTTACGACCACAATCGAGCCCAAAATTTCTGTTGTTAAGTGAGACATTTGCTAAGCGAGTTTTGCCCTATTTTACAATCTTTCTTGCCACAGTTATTAAGTGAATCACTGCAGCTGATAAGTTAGTAATCTGGTTGTTAGGTGAATCTGGCCTTCCCCATTGATTTTGCTTTTCCGAAGGTCTCAAAAGGTGATCACATGACCCTGGGACACAGCCAAGGTCATAAATATGAACCAGTTGCCAAGCATCTGAATTTTGATCATGTGACCCTGGGGATGCTGCAAAGGTCATAACTATGAAAAATGGTCATAAGTCACATTTTTCAGTGCCTTTGTAATGTTGAACATTCACTAAGCAAACTGTTGTAAGTCGAAGACTACCTTTAAGGAAGGAAGGAAGGAAGGAAGGAAGGAAGGAAGGAAGGAAGGAAGGAAGGAAGGAAGGAAGGAAGGCCCTGCTGCAGTTTGTATGCTGTACTTTATGGAGATTATGTGTGCGTGCAGTTCTGGCCTTCAAAAAACAGAATTTTTACCCTCTTTTTAGGCACAATGGCCAATACCCTGGCAGCTCTCTGAGTGCTCTGACTCTGTTACCTAATCTCCAGCTGTGGGCCCTGCTTTGTGCCAAGTCTCCTTTGGCTCTGTCCTGCAATAATGGTTTCTGGAGCCCAGCCAGGAACCCCTGCCAGTTCCAGTCACACTCTGCTAATGCAAGAGGCAGAGTTTATTAATTCACCGCCAAGGCCTATTGTCTGGGACTGCCTGCCTGTTTGTTTACTCCAGTTGATGGGGTTATATTTATGCAGAAACAGCAAGCCAGTAAGGGGGCACTGATTAAAAATTGTGGCCCCTTCTGATTGTGGAGAGGTGGGATCCTTTTGCAATGTAAAAGTTCAGAACTTCTCTTGAATTTCTTTTCCAGGAGAAAATTAATCTCATCGCTATATCCTCTTCCAAAGTGCCTTTATTTCTTTTCTGAGCCACATTGATTTATTTTAAAAAAAGGATCAGCAGAAAATTGAGATTCTAAAGTGCTAATCTAGAAAAGAGATAAGAAAAAGTTCAGTACTGTGCCTAAAACTATAGTAGTAAAAAGAGACTTTGACTTGCTTTAACTCTCTCATAGATGCCTTTCAAGGAGACTAGTCATGTTGTTGTTAGTTGCGAAGTCGTGTCTGACCCATCGCGACCCCATGGACAACGTTCCTCCAGGCCTTCCTGTCCTCTACCATCTTCTGGAGTCCATTTAAGCTCACGCCTACTGCTTCAGTGACTCCATCCAGCCACCTCCTTCTCTGTCGTCCCCTTCTTCTATTGCCCTCAATCTTTCCCAGCATTAAGCTCTTCTCCAGTGAGTCCTTCCTTCTCATTAGGTGGCCAAAGTACTTGAGTTTCAATTTCAAGGAGACTAGTCATGGCATTAGATAATCAGTAGACTAAACTGCAGCCTTTCCCAATGTAGTTGATGATAGTTTCCATCTTTCCTATTCACATGGCCCATGACCTTAAAGGTAGTTTGTATTGTAGTCCAACACATGGAGACACCCACGTTGGAGAAATCTCCCATGATACATAACAGCATTTAGAGGTAAGAGCACATATGAAAGATTGCTTACCTACAGTAAATGCCTTAATTTAGTCTTATTTCAATTATTGGTGACAGAGGAAATTTTCACTGCAGAGCTAGCTCTGAGTCTATGAAATATAGTTCCTTATCTCCCTTGCATCTTTACCATACTGTGTAGGACTTTATTGTCTCTCCGGTCTATTCCACTGGTTTTCCTGTGGCTTTTGCATCTTGAAGAGAACAACATTTCTACTTTCAATACAGATAGCCAATATATGAGGAGTGGGAGAATAAAATATTTTGCCAGTAAAAAAGTAGTACAGAAAAGCACCCAATTTCTTCATCCAACTCATAGTTGAAGTTATTATTATAAGATGTGGTAATAGCTGCCAATTGGACTGTGTAAAATGAGATTAGATATATTCAGAGTGGAGAGACTATTCTTATGACTATATGCTACTTGCCGAATTAAAAGCAGAAGATCTTTAAATACCAGTCACTGGGAACCAATAGCTGGAGAGGGTAAGAGCCTTATATTCTCTTAGCAGTTTTTCATAGGCATTAGATTGGCAGTACCAGATGACAAAAACCTTTGATCTGTTCTAACAGATTTCATCACACATTCTTTTCCTGGTGGAGAATTTAAAAGGTTGACCATCATTTATCTGAGTCAAGATGAATCTTGTGCCCCATTTCTCCCAAATCCATTCAAGAGGCTTGGTAATCTCTGCACAAGAGACTTTGAAGTATCACTATTGGATGGGCATTTTAATGTAGTGATTAAGGTGCTGCACTAGAAACCAGGAGACCATGAGTTCTAGTACTCCCTTAGAAACAGAAGCCATCTGGGTGATTTGGGGCCAGTCACTTTTTCTCAGTCCAGATACCTCATAGGATTGTGAAAAAAATAAGAAGTGACAGCATTATGTATACTGTCTTGAGTTGTCTAAAGATGGGTAGAAATGCAATGGAATACAGTACAATGCAGGGAAGTGCATTCTTGCTTTGAATCTGCTTCTTCTTGTTGACTAGTTTAACATTTAATTTCCTGTGTTTGTAATATTAGACATAGACTCCTAGTGATGCATAGGTTCTTGAAAGGATCTTACTGCAGAATTGTAAAATATGTTTACAATTAAATTGCAGAACTATATTTTTTTCTCAACAGTAGATGGTTCTTGTTAATGAATAGTCTAAAGCAGGGGTAGGCAACCTTGGCTCTTTTATGACTCGTGGACTTCAACTCCCAGAATTCCTGAGCCAGCATGGCTGGCTGAGGAATTCTGGGAGTTGAAGTCCACGAGTCATAAAAGAGCCAAGGTTGTCTACCCCTGGTCTAAAGGGAAGAACAATAGGTTATACATATAATAAATAGGAGACTTTAATTGTAATAAGAGATCACTAGAAGCAGTGGTCTTATTCTGTATTACAGAGACAGGGAATATGAGGTCCTCCAAACTATAACTCTCGGCATCCCTTATCACTTGCCATACTGGTGAGACACTGGGGAATTGTAATAGCTATTTGGAGAGCTACTCATTTCTTATCCCTGCTGAAAGAAAAGAATTGCCAGTCTTATCACTCTCTAAGGACAACATTTATCTCCTACAGTAAACTTTAAATTACTCAGCCATATTTTAGCCCATGTGATTGGTTCTATGGTTTAGTGTGGCCCAGTATGGCAGCTTTATATGAAGAAGAAACAGTAAAGTTGATAGCTATTACAGGCCTGGATACAAATAAAAATAAGACTACTAAAATATTCTGGCTGACATCATAGGGCAGTAATTTTTAAAATGGGGATAATTTGGGCAGATCCTGGGATAATGGAACAATTTGTAATTGCTTGTTGGGGATCCAGTTTAGAACAACCAATGCCAAGAAACTTGTGTAAAACAACATTCTGGTATTTTTTTAAAAAAAAATGGGGGTAGTGATATTACAGTATTCAACAGCAGGAAAAAGAGTAATTGGGTCAAACAATTTAAGACCTATAGACATGAGGAGTCTTGGGTTACAGCAAGCTGATGGGTGGCAATTTTCATAAACCTTGCTGAAGTTGTACAGTACGTTTTTAAAACCTGAATTCTCCATCTGGAGGGAAGACCTTTGTCAAATTTGAGGCAAATATGCCCCTGGTCTGTACAGAAATTCATTCTCTGGGGGCTGGAAGGAGCCAGACAAAAGAAATTTTGGAGATTTAGGGGGCCAAGCGCCAGCCAGTGTGGAGGAATTTGACCCTTCTATCTCTCATGGAGGCCCAGATTGCAAATGGAACTTTTCTGAGTCCCCTGAGTGTCCAAGAATAGCAAATTGAATCCAGGGTCAGAAGTATAGACGTGCCAGGCTCCTTCAGGAAGAAGCTCCTTGGAATAAATAGTCTAGCCACACTCTGAAATGAGCATATACAGGGCAATTGTGTTAGGGTGGAGGACTGAAGTCTGCAGGGATAAGTATGCCTTTTGAAGAAGACCCAGTGCTGAAAAAGAAGGTTTGGCTTTGAGCTGATTTAATATTCAGCTACTAAAAATCTTGCCTTTTTCTCCAGGGCTTATTACTTGAACGTAGACCTGATGATACTCTGACTTTGCTCTTCTCTGTTATGTTGGGGGTTTTGGAAGTCTCTTGCCAACTTAACTGGCTCTGGGGCTCTTGGTTGAAACAGGTTTTGGATCAGGCAGAAAAGGGTAAATCCAGACTCAGCATGCCATATCTACCTATCAAGCACAGAAAATCTTTGGGAACAAGATTTGGAGTGGGCTGGTTGCTGGGGCATTTATTGGTCTCCAAACTAAATCAGGTTGCAGCAAAACCTAGTTAGCTAGCTAGTGGAGCTTTAAAAAAAACACCATTTAAGATGAAATGACGTCATGTCATGAAGTAAAACTCACAATTAAAGTTTTCTTGACTTCCCCTGCCTCCTTCTACATGACCTTGTTTGCTAAGCAAGATGATACGATTCGGGTGACCAATAGTGTTTAATCATGGTCTAATCATTTTTGATAACTTTATTAGACATTTTATCCTAAAAAGATAAAAAAAATGAACAAAAACTATTCATTAAGATAAGAGAAAGAAAAAAGTAAAGTGTGAATGAAGTCAAAAGTGCAGAAAGAAAGAAAAAGAAATATAAAAAAAGATTTCTGATTTTATTTTTCAACAGTTATAAATTTAAATTGAATTTAAATTCTAAGGTTACAATATTACTTTTATTTTTTTATCAACTATTTTTTCTAATCATCAGACCCACATATCGTATTTTCATTTTTTTTCTATCTCCCACAAAAACTCCAAAAGAAGTTTCTAATCATTATTAAAAGTAATCAATATCTTCTCTCTAACCAAAGCTGTCAATTTTGCTATCTGAGCAAATTCCATCATCTTCAGCATCACTCTTCCATGGTGAATATTGTCGAATCTTTCTCCTATTATATATATATAAATCTAACTGCTGTTATCAGATATAATAACAAAGTTCCATGAGTTTTTTCAGATTTTGTCGATCAGTAGCAAAAGAAACATCTCTGGTTTCAATTGTATCTTAATCTTTAAAATCGTTTGAATTAATGTATGTTTTTCAATGCAAAAGTGGGGGGGGGCACAATATTAGCTGGAAAGCTGACAGCCCGAATTCAAGACCGGGGTGAGCTTCCATTACCTGCTCCAGCTCCTGCCAATCTAGCAGTTCAAAAGCATGCAAATGCGAGTAGATAAATAGATACCACTTTGGTGGGAAGGTAACAGCATTCTGTGTGCCTCAGCATATAGTCATGCTAGCCACGTGACCACGGAAATATCTTTGGACAACGCTGGCTCCCTCAGCTTAGAAATGGAGATAAGCCCCCGATAGTCAGACATGACTGGACAGGGATAACCTTTCTCATTTCCCTTTAACTTTATTTCAATCCAAATGTTTTAAGCTTTTTTACATGTCCACCAAGTGTGATAAAAAAAATCCCCTCTTCTTTTCATTTCCAACATATATTCAAATATCTTTTTACATTTTAGACAATTATTTAGATAAATACTAGTGTTGCATTCTTTTATAAAAGTTCTCTGTAAGATTATAACTTTAATGTGAATTTTAGTCCTTTCATCTACATATTCGTCCATTGTTCCATCTGTATATTATAACCAAAATTTTAGCCCATTTTATTATCACGTGTTCTTCTTTTGTTTCAAATTTTAATAAGTCTATACACTTCACAGTGGTGGGATTCAGATGGTTTGCACCAGTTCGGCAGAATCGGTAGCTAATTTTTTGTTGCCCAGGCCCAGAACAGACTTCTGGAAGCATATTTGAATCCCACCACTGACACTTCAGTAATAACCTGTTTATCATTTGCGCCTAATTCTGTTCCAAATTCATTGTTATATTATTCAACACCAAGTCTTTTCATCTACTTTAAATCTTTCTAATAATTGTATACAAGAAAACCATTGACATGTATATCCTTTTGAAGTCAAATCTTCTCTTGTTTTTATTTTGAAACTTCCCTGAGAAAGTTCCAATATGTCACCATAAGTTAACTATTTATGTTTAGTTATCATTTCTCATCAATAATATGCTTCTTGTGGTGAGAGCTGCAACAGTGTTTTCGGACAAGCCTACATTTACATCTATTCTACAGTCTCAATATGGCACATCTAATAAAATCAGTTTTAACATCTATATTAACCTTGACTTTATGATACCATAAATAGTCATGCCACCTAACCTCAAATCATGTCCTTCTAACTCCAATAACCTTCTATTTCTTAGCTGCACACAGTACTTCATCCAAATTAAACAGCAAGATGCAAAGTATAATTTCAATCATCATCATGGTCTAATCATAAAGGCCACTCTGACTGAAGAGCAGAATCCAAATATCCCTCCATCAACCCTCTGGATTAATAGCTTAAACTGTGTCTGCCATGGTGTTGCCATTTAGAGTATGCTGGCACTCATGAGAAATTGATTGTGACCACAGCTTTGTTGGCACATAAATATAGAAAGCAGGCTCAGACCAATCTGCTTTGCTCTACTTAAATTATCCCACGTTCCCTTGGAATTCAGGCTTTAGCTAAATCCAGTGCACACCCTGAATTAATACCTTCATTAACTGCTATGTGTATATGATAAAACCATATTTTTGGAGAAAAAGGGAAGTACATATTTAATTCTAAACAGTATAAATCAGGGTTTAAATATTGGATTAAGGTAATCAGAGGTTTATAAAAAGGTACCAAATGCAAAGAAATTCCATGAGAAAGGGGGAAAATATTATGGAATAGAATTGTTGGTATGAATTGGATAATAGCGGGGGGGAAAAGTTGCTTAAAGCATTTGTTTTAGGGAAGGCAGTGATTTCGTGAACTGAATTATTATTATGCTAAACAACATCTACACTCCCTGTTGGACATGAGTGCAATTTGCATTGAGTACAGAATTTTAAAGGTTCTTTGCTACAACACCCTTATTCTGCCCACTCCCCCTTATAAAAAAACCTCAAAAGATGGAAGTCAGAATTTTTATAGGTTGCATCTAAGTGCTTGATGGTTCTTCAGTTAGTGCATATCTCTCTGTTTTGTGCACACATGCACTCTTCTGGTTTTGTGCTACTGACAATTATCTAACCATCCCAGCTTTTGGGGTCATCCCTGATTCTCATAGGCCACTTTGAAGCTGATAACATAATTTGAAAATTCAATAGTATGACAATATTGCACACTACTATAAGAATTCGCGAATTACCTCCCCTTGTTAAGCTGTCCCTGAAGTATCCGATGCTTTTTTCTTATAGCCATTTCATATATCCATTTGGTTGAATTTTTTGAAGAACCTGCTTTCGATTACACCAACTGATTGTAATGCTGTCATCATTCTATGTAGCTTTAGAAGAACATTATTGCTTTATTGCTTTATGTTTCAGAGCACCATTAACATCTGGGTCAAAAAGCAGAGTACCACTTTAACTTTTTTATTTTAGTTTTTCATTTCTTGCCCATCGTCTAGAGAATCCAAACAAGCTTTCTCCAGCAAGATTAGGCCAGTATTTTTCAACCTTGGCAGCTTTAATAAGTGTGGACTTCAACTCCCAGAATTTCCCAGCTAGCATTGCTGGCTGAGGAATATGGGAGTTGAAGTCCATGCATCTTAGAACAGCTAAGGCTGAGAAGCAGTGCATTAAGCTAACAGATTTCTGATGGCCCAGAGTCAATCAATGGGCTTTCTGACTGGAGAGGAGGATGCAGGCGCCAATCTTTTCCATCTTCTTCTGACAAATTAAATATGGTAAATTAAATATATAATTAAATCATAATATCATGTGTGCCAGCTATCATATGCAAAATTCAGCTTCCAGAACAGATATACTATGAAAAAGCAGAGTCTTTGACTTGCAGCCGGTTGGTTAGCTACTGTTTGAAATGACTATAGACCTCCCTGGGGATACTTACAAACTTTTGATGGTTGGGGGTCCCACCGTAGGGTTGTGGGACCACACTTTAGGCACTCAGCAACCAGCCTGCATTTATGACCATTTGCAGCGTGACCACATTTTGCCAGTTTTGCAAAACCAGCCTTTACTTAGAACTGGCACATACCATTAGTTTGCTTAATGACTATGGTGTTCTAGCATTCCTTTCTAGAAATAATGAATTTGTAGTCCAACAAATATGACAGCAGGAAGCGACTAATATGTTTGGCCTTTTATTTATAACTAATTCAATATCATCTAGTGCAGAGGTCCCCAACCTTTCGGGCATCAGGGACCGGTTCCGTAGAGAAAGGTTTTGAGAATTTGAAGACCTGGTTCTGCCAACTCACATGGGACTCGGAGAAGAACACACAAGCTTTGGGTTGGTTAGCGACGTTAAGGTCCCCCCCCCCCGCCTTTTTAACTTTAATTAATCTATCCTTGTTTTATCTGCCTCCTTTTATCAAGGTTTTTATATGGTTTTTATGTTTTGAATTGTACACCACCCAGAGCCGCTCTGTGAGTGAGATGGGCAGTCTCTAAATTTGATAAATAAAAATAAATAAATAAAAATGTAGGGTACTATTGCACTGAAAAACACAGACACACACAATTGATTATATCTTGCTAAATTGCAGTGGAGCAATCTGTTGCTTGCAGGCCACATGTTATTCTCGCACTAAACCACTTCCCCCCCCCAATCACAGGAGGTAAGTTTGGGGGGGGAAAGGCTAAATTAAACCACAT
The DNA here is from genome assembly GCA_023970755.1 of Azemiops feae. NCBI lineage: Eukaryota > Metazoa > Chordata > Lepidosauria > Squamata > Viperidae > Azemiops > Azemiops feae. The sequence goes on along the minus strand of JALGBA010000025.1, from coordinate 721,618 downwards.
GACAAGGAAGCCATTGCTATTCCATACCACTGAATCCAATACTCTGAACTAAATTGAAGGTATTTTAATCAATACTGCTGGTTTTGCAAATAACTGGATCTGCACATTTCACTAAACTGTAAACCATGGTTTATTCACCACAATCTGTGCTCTGCTTTTGCTTTAATCTAGAATGGAAAAATTTGATTGTCAGTTGTTCTCAAGCCCTACGCAGGAAAGCAAGACCAAGAAAGCAAGAACTACATAGTATTATTGGTCGGGGGTTAAACACAGAATCTTGGAAATTATAATAGGAATTTCCTGATTTCATTTATAGTCAGTTAATTAAAGTAGAGTCTTTATAAATATCTTGGGGTTTTTTCCCCACCTGACCTTAGTCATTGTTTATAAGATAAGCTGCCAAGTGACTTGCTCACTATCTCTTCCTTTTCTTTACTGGTCTGACCACAATCTCTCCCAGTGATGGGTTGGTGGCTTTATATATAGAGACACATACGCCCCTTCATATGCATGTATCACATAGTGTTTTTGCCATGCAAAATCATAAACAAGTTTGCTTTGGTTTAAGCTTTGTTACGTATGAGGCAGGCCACTGTAGGTTACTTATAAAAGAATGAGATTATTCATGATCAAAACTTCAATACTTTACATATTTGCATAAATTTAAGTTCACAATACATCACCTCTTCCTTCCTGTTTCCTGAGCTAGCTCAATCAAGTGTGACTGTACCTTTGGTCCTGAATTACTGTTGTGATCAATTAACTGCAGGAAGTGGACAATATTTTGAAACCGTCGCCCTTCTTGCAAGGTCCACTAATGAGTTGAGTTCAGGAAAGAAGTCAGAGCATCAATAAAACAGATGTGAAAAAAATACCTTAAATGTTCAGTGTTCACTCATCCAGTGGAAATTCAGCTTGATAGAAGTACTGTTTTGAGAAGTGGATGTGTTGAGTATTGAAATCAGTTTGTTTTAATTAGGAAAAATGCTGAGCCACAGGTTACAAAAAGGTGGAAACCCCTGTTTTATATCAAGTTAAACAATATTGTTTCTAACAATGCAGCCTCCATTTCAAAACTAAATAAGAAAATTGTAATGTGTGCTATATTAGTTTCTTGCAGTGTACGCTATGAAGTGCCTTGAATTTTTTACTCTGAGAAAGTTCCTATGTTCTTCTTTTCTCCAGTTAATATTTGGTCTGCTTTCGTATCTTTTCCCATTAAAGTAATAATTCCCAAATTTAAAGCACTTCATTTCAAGACTCTGTCAGATTGTCTAAGTTTCCTTAAATTTTCATTTCCTCTGGCACTTGTTCCTTGTTTATAGTTACGCTAATGAAGGGGGAAAAGATTTCTAGATTGAAATTTCCACTCTGTAATCTTCATTTTAATATTGTTTAATTCTCGTGTTTCTCTGAACAGCATATGTACCTGCTTTGGTCTGAACTTGTTACTTCACATGAAAATGTTCTGATCTTTTCTGGCACTTATAAAAAATTTTTCCTTGCTGTGCAAAGACTTCCATTTCTCTTTTTTGGCTTGCACAATTTTGGTGGTCTGTATTCTTGGTTACCCAGAGCATTTTGCTTTTCATACAAGTCCTTCATTTTCATTCTGCATAGATTTATTTATAGTCCATAATAAGTGTTGTGCTTTGTTAAGAATGAGCTAAATGCAGCCTAAGAGGCCTGAGTAGGTGGAACTGAACTTTTGTTTTCAATCTGCTCCCCACAGCCTCCCATTTAATCCTTTTTATACAAAATCACAATTGCTGAAAATTAGTTATTGTCATTATTGTTCAAAGATCATTAGGAAGATAGATTCAGCACTAGATAATCTTTGAATCTGCTGGTGAGATCCATGAAGCTGTCTTTCTCGTTCTCTTTCCAACCTAAGCTAAACTTCTCTCCTTTTCCTCAAATATATATTCAGAAATGTTTTCCCTTAACTTACTATTTGTGTTCCACATCAGAATTTTACTCTGATCTGTACGCTTCCTGTCTCTATCCCTACATGGTTTAGCTACCAATTTGTAATTCTCATTAGTTTTCAGTTCTTGTTTCCATTGCCTATATATCTTTTTGCTTTTTAGGTTTTAATGAGATCATTATTCATTCATACAGATCTTTAATGTTTTTCTAATTTTTCTTCCCATGGAGATAATCTATGCCTATGTTTTCAGTGTCTAATTTTTGTTGTTTATCCCATAAGATTCAAGCCATGGCATGTTGTTCACCTTTTACCTGAGTGCATTAAAACCTGTCTTACTGAAATCCCTGGAGCAAGTCCAACTTTTTTCAAGTTTTCCTCCCCAAGCTATCTTGAATTCCAATATGATTTAATTGCTTTTCCCCCCAAAATGGCTTTTCATCCTTTAATCAATTCCTGTCTGTTGGTGGTCAGGATTAGCTCTAAATTGGATGACTGTCTTCTTTCTTCCTCTTTCTTCTGAAAAATGAAATTGTCTGCAAGAAAACTCTGTGCTTCAAACCACTTTAGTTTTCCAGCAGATATCAGGATCTCTTGAATTTTCCCAATGCACAATGGAAAAAAAAGAAGCAGCAGCAATAAAATGGACTTGCCTAACAACATCAAGAGGCAATGTTTCAGTGACCTCTCTCTAACTCTGCTCATGGGAATGAACTGTAAACATGTGCTGAAATTCAAGAGTTCATTCAAGGAAGAAATAGATAATTACTTATCTCTAGTGATGATAATTATTTTATTCAGAATTCTGTACGGGATTGTTTCCTTTCTTTTTTCCCCGTGTATGTCTTTTTCCAATAAAATTATTTTTTTTATATCTAGATATTGGTTTTGTTTGTTCAAAAGGGGAAATACTCTTTAAAACCTACACACATGTAAAGCTGCACAGATGCACAGAAAATATTTGTGCTTTTTCAGTTGATTATTTCTGGGCTTTGGTTAGGAAGATCTCAAAAACATTTCTTTTTCTTTTCTTAAATCTGGATTGAAGGAAAAAATCCTTGGTAATCCTTGGTAAACAACAAGGCACGCTAAAGTGAATCAGAATTATTCTGACTGCTGCCAACCTGTCATAAGTATATTTCATCAGAAAGCTTTAGAAAAAAATGAGGTTTCAAATCAACACTTCTCCCCATTCATAACACATTGTCACAAAAGTGTTAGGTTTTCAATATGAGCAAAAAAGACCGAGAGTTAGGCAGTTAGATTGATACATGGTACATTCACATTGAACAAAAATATTTCTTATGGAACATATATAATGCGTGATAATATTTATTTATTTAATTGATATGCTGCCTATCTCACTATAAAGTGAATCTGGGCATTGCCAACTCATGTTGTTTTCAGAATCAGAACAACATATTTCTTGATTAATTTCTTCATTAGCCAAGGAAGAGGAGGATTTTCTCTCCTTATTCCAGAGGGATTTGGTTTACTATTAAAAGAAATAGGATACTGGATTAGGAGACAAAGACATAGCAAAGTCATGTTCTATAGCCTCTTCCTTATAATTTTAGAGACATCAGGAATCTTCATTGAAGTTTGATGAAATTTTAGATAATAGGTTTTGCAGGCATTGTCAACAGATCCTGAGATGCATCCAAGGAATATGCCGATATGTCCTTTTCTTTCTCCTTTTGCAGCATTTTCTAATCATGTGGGTTATATTAAGATTTTCATAATCTTCAATGCATATGAGCCAGCCTATCTGGGAATTTGGGAATCCAAATTTAGAGACAAAGCAAAGAAAGGCTGCCTAGAGAATGGTCAGATAAGAGAGGGCATAGTCTACAGCTGCATAAAGTGACAGCAGCCAAAAAAGCCAATGGAATCCTAGGTTGTATTAACAGAGGTATAGAATCAAGATCACATGAAGCATTAGTACCTCTTTATAAAGCCTTAGTAAGATCACACTTGGAATACTGCATCCAGTTTTGGTCACCATATTATAAAAAAGATGTTGAGACTCTGGAAAGAGTGCAGAAAAGAGCAACAATGATAATTAGGGGGCTCGAGGTTAAAACATATGAAGAATTGATGCAGGAATTGGGTTTCTCTAGTTTAATGAAAATAAGGACTAGAGTGACATGATAGCAGTGTTCCTATATTTGAGTGGCTGCCACAAAGAAGAAGAAGGGGTCAATCTATTTTCCAAAGCACCAGAAGGCAAGGCAAGAAACAATGGATGGAAACTAATCAAGGAGAGAAGCAACCTAAAATTAAGGAGAAATTTCCTAACAGTGAGAACAATTAACCAGTGGAACGGCTTGCCTTCAGAAGTTGTGGGTGCGGGTCTCCTGCTTGAGCAGAGGGTTGGACTAGGAAACCTCCAAGATCCCTTCCAACTCTGTGTTTCTGTTATGGAGAGTTGGCGGAGGAGAAGGAGGCAGCGGTTGCTGCTGGGCAGGTGATCTGCCAGGCTAAGCTGGGGTGGCAGGGGTGGCAGGGACCGAAGAAAGCCTCTCCAGTGGCAGATGTGGCTGTTGTGCAGTGGTGGCAGAGCCTTTTACCATCCTTCCCCCCCGGCTCCGAAATAGTGCATGGGGACTGGGTAAGGTCTATCGTCCATAGCATGGCAGTCTGGCTCGGGAGGGGAGTGAAAGTGAAGAGGCGGGAGGGCAGCCGAGTCACTGAACCGATGGGGGGAGGTCACCGAGCGCGGAGTGACCTGGTGCGAGGGCCCTGAAGTAAGCAGGTGTGGGGCGCATGGGGCAGCTCCCCCCTGCCCTAGCTTGGTTTTTACACGTGCGCCTCTTAAAAGGGTTCTGTGATTTCAGAGAGACCTGGTTGTTAAATTATTTGAATCCCACCATTGCATGGAAGGATAAACTTGGGGCCCTGCTTAGTGGCAACATGAATGCAGCTAAACATCCTAACGATGAGGAATGAAAGGAAACTGGTAAATATTTATAGGATGAAGCCAGTGGAATTTGGCCAGTGGATGCTGGGAATGAGTATTCCGGACCGAGGCTGGTGGACGTCTTTGGGAGATGCAAGTTGCAGATGACCTAGCCTGCTCACCGTACTTTGCTTTCTTGGCAGGATGCTACTCGGCTCTCCAGACTATTCCAGGAGTGAAGCCCAGTACAATGGAGGATCAATTCATGATGCAAGAGGGAAGCCTGATCTTAATCTGATGCAATGGTGCCATGGAAGGATAAGCCTGGGGCTGAGCTTAGTCAGGTCTGGTGATGACGTGAATGCAGCTAAGCTTCTTAAGATGCAGAATGAATGGAAACTGGTGGATATTCATAGGAGGAAGCCAGTGGAATTTGGCAGGCAGTTGCTGGGCTAGAGTGTTCCGGACTGAGGCTGGTGAATGTCTTTGGGAGTTGTAGATGGTGGATAAGAGGGATGGCCCTTTTGTGGGTTGAATTCCTCTCATCCCAAGGACAGAAGCCACCTGACAATTGGAAGATGAACCTAGTGAAGTTGGCCGATGGACCCGTGTGGAAATCCATGAATGAAACCAGGGTGTGATTGTAAAAGATGAATGAAATTCACATTATCTTACACTATAAAAGAAAACTTTTTTAAAAATTATGTATCATTGGTATGTGACACCAGAGAAATTAAGATGTGTAACATACTTCTAATCACTAGTGGAAATGGGAAAAACATGAAGGCCCACTTTGTCATGCATGGTAGACTTGTGAAAAAGCAAAAAAACAACAACACCTAAAACTAGGTACAATACATATGGTGATGCAAAAAAAATAATAATTAAAAATAACATATCAAATGAAACTGGAACTTTTCTTATTAGGACTTATGGACAGTCACTAGAAAAGGCTCATGGACTATTATTTTTATATATCGTAACTGCAGTGAGGTTATTGTCAAGCACAGGAAAATCAGGAAGTCCAGGCAGTTCAAATGAATATAAAGATTTATTGCAAGCTTAAATTCTCTACAAGAATCTGAACTACTAACAGTCAAGGGAAATTAGCGGGTGTTAAGAATAGAAAGGAGTTCAAGGTGGGCTGGACTTAGATCTCTTGTGGGTGTGAAGGGACTTGAGACTGATGGCACATTTGACCTCTCCCACAGGTTCAGCCTGATCATCTCCTACATCATCTCCTACATCATCTCCTTTTAAATTGTTGAAGCAGGGAAGTCTATTTTCCAGAGTTGTATGACTGCTTCAATCTGTCTGTCTCCATATACAAAGTGAAGTTACTGTGCATGCAGAGGTAACCACGAGGAGCCGGATCTGAAGCAGTTACGTAAGCCTAGAAAACAACAAGATTACTTTAATTATTTGAAAAGAATTTTTTGCATAAGGAGCCATGGATTTCAAAGGACCCTTTTTTAAAAAAGGCACAGAAATTAGTTATTCCTCACAAGTTTGGATCATCTGAAAATTTGATAATTTTCCTTCCATCTTTTCATCCAAGTAATTAGTACAAATGTTGAAGAGTAGTGGCCCAGGATTGAATCTTGTTGCACCACACTTGATAGTTTCTCTCATTTAATCAGAAACCTTTGATATTAGTGAATACAATTTTGAATTGGCCACAGACCCACATAATTAGCAAGTTATTCAGACCACACTTAGCTAGCTTGCTTATCAGAACGTTGTGGCCCAATTGCTGTACTGAAAGATATATATTTATAGCATTCCCACTATATGCTAGGGAAGTTACCAAATGAAAAAATTGAGATAAGGTGAAACTAGCAAGATTTGTTCATGACCAATTTATACTAACCTTTACCAATAACAGCATTATTCTCAAGGTTCTTAGAGCTTGGTTACTTATGGCCTGCTTAAAAATCTATACAAGTATCAATGTTACACTGACTATGTTCTGTAGTTTCCTGGATTCTATTTTCCTTCCCCTTCTGAAGACAGAGGTAACATTTGCCTTCTTCCAGATATTAGGAATTCTAACTGCTCTCCAGTATTTCTTAAAGATAATACAGTCTGAATGAACATATTTCATTCTAAAGTAAATGCTAATATTCCTAACCTTCCACATGTATTCATGAAGTACCTGGAAAGGTTGATTGCAAGATGATCTTTAAAAATTAGAATAGCCAGTTCTTGAATGGAATAGCTCTTTAGATAGGGAGGATTCATTGACCATTAATTGGAACGAACATTGAAGAGGAGCACTCTTAATTTCATATAACAACTTGTTCTTAATAAAGATAAATGGTTTCTATAAGACTCCAGAATTTCGAGAAGAAGAGGCTTCATGTTCAATTCATGGGAGTTTGTCCTCAATTAATTTTCCTCAAAAGTTTTGTGGACAGAATCTTGGTAGATTTTCAGGAAATGGAATATATATTGAAGGTTTGAGAAAAGCTGAAGGAAAATTTAGTGTCATATTACAGGAGCATACACAGACAATGTTGCCATTTTTTTTTGTTCTTCTTGTTATAAGTGTATAAATTCAGCCTATTATTCATTATTATTCAGTATCCACTTTGCTCTCCCAAGCTTTTAACGGTGACTGAAGCTTCAGTCCTAAACATTAGGGAGCTCATTAAACACAGTGGGACATTCTTCTGAGCAAACAGTCATATGAGTTTGTGCTCTTATTAACTGAATCCCTTCAGAAATGCAAGATTATACTGGGAAAATTCCACCCTGCTCACTCAGTAATAGCAATATGTCACTGAACACATCCCCTACAATTCTCAGATAAAACAAATGCCTTCAGTAAGCATGATTCTGAGGCTGGAAAAAGTTGTTAACCTGTGTTTTAGAGCAGTGCATCTCAACCTTGGCAATTTGAAGATGTGTGAACTTTAACTTCCAGAATAAGATTTTAAAGTTGTCCAGGCTGAGGAACATTACATGTTTGCCACCTTGAGTTATTGATAAAAATAATAAAGGCAGGAAAAAGATTTAAAACAAAAATTAAAAAATCACCTTAAGAGTTTGGAATGCCACATTGTATAAGTTATATACACTTCTTGATTATGTTAGCCCTGCTGCACACATTACATAGAGGAAGAAGCATCGTGTCGCAAAAAGAGGCACAGTAGTGGAACTATCTCTGATATCCCAAAGATGCTTTTTCATGAGGCAACTGGACTTTCTTGTTTTTCTTTGAAGAAGTTTCGCTTCTCATCCAAGAAGCTTCTTCAGCTCTCGGATGAGAAGTGAAACATCTTCAAAGAAAAACAAGAAAGTCCAGTTGCCTCATGAAAAAGCATCTTTGGGATAACTATGACCTGGATGACTGAGGATCTCCGTAGACATATCTCTGATATCATACCGATTTCAGCATCATGTCATACTAGAGTTGGAGGTAGATAACTGAAGGGGAAAAAACCCTCCACATGGAGATATCTGCACATCCTGCAGACTCTCTTTCTCTTGAAATAACAGCGTGAAATGTTCATCACTATTACATGGCCACTACAATGCATTACCTTAGACCCTTTCTTCTGAGCTATGCCTGTTCGTGCATAGAGGCTTTTAATTCATGACTCACTTTTTCTGACAAGACTGTGTCATGAAGATAGGTGTACCAACTCTGTGAAGAATCCCGAGTCCTTCCAAGTCTAACCACCACTTCTTTTCCATAACGGATCATAGGGGGATATGGATAAAAAACTGACCTTAATCTTCACAGACCGCAGTGGAAAATACAGATCTTTTATATAAATCTGAACATCATCCAGAATAAACATATATGGTCTAAAATAATTATAGCTGTACATTTCAAGGTTTATATGAGAAAAGATGCCAAGAACTGATCCTTTGCAACTGCTAAATATGAAGACGAATTGCTTAGTGAGGTGTAAGGACAGCTGCTTGTAAACCAAGCTGACAATGGGAAAACCAAACATCTGTAAGTCCAAAAGACCGTATGTGGTTACAGATGAACAAAAAAAAAAAATCTTTATTGCAACTTCAATATCCATATTTTTGGTTATTACTTCAAAAGCATATTCAGGATTGTGTACATTCTGAGTATCCCCAAATCCCTATCAATTAATGCAAATTAAAGAGATCATTTTGCGTTTTATTGTGCAGTTGTTGGCACTTTTCATTGAACTTACATGTCTGTGAAATAGTGCTATTTTCCAGTTGCAAAAGGGCAGGAATATGGTAGAGCTATGGCTTGGAAGCCGTTTTATATAAATCCATCTTGTGCACCAGTTGTGCCCATTCCTGGACCAGGAAAACCTATCTATAGTCACTCATGCCTTAGTCATCTCTCATCTGGATTACTGCAATGCACACTATGTAGGGCTGCCCTTGAAGCCCCCCCCCTCAGAAATTACAGTTGCTCCAAAATATGGCAACTGATAGACACACCTTAGTGTGCTTATATAACTCTGCTACTCTGTGAACTCCACTAGTTACTAATATATTTTCGGAGGAGTTTCAAGATGCTGGCTATGACCTACAAAACATTTTACGGCTGCCTGTCTCCAAATGCTTCTGTCCATACAATAAGACCTGACAGAGTAGACATGCTTTGGATCCTGTCACTTAAACAGAGTTTTTTGACAGGAACCAAGAGATATGCTGTTTCTATCACTAAGCCAGCCCCCATGGAACCGTATTCAATTCCTAAAGATTTGGGTTGCCCCAACCCTAATTCTCTTTCAAAAGGCTCAGGCATTGGATCAGGTTTTCATGTTTTTCCTGACTATTTTTGACTGCCTTGACTGACTAAAAATGCCTCATGCACTACAAGTTTTATTGTGCTTTTAATTGTTATCATTATGTGTTGTATCTATCTGTCTATCCTGAGTGGTATGTCAATTGGGCAGATATACATATATAAATATATCTAATAAATAAGTAAATCTTACATGGTGCACAAAACTCATGATAACAGCTAGAAATTATTTATTTAAAAATAATTCTAAATAAATAATAATTTATTTAGAAACAAGATAAAGGGGTCCTGAATATCCTCCTTAGCTTATGGCCAGCCTGGTGGTTGGATGCTATTTTGACATAATTTTCTTTCTTCTTTTAGCACCTTTCTCCAATATTGTGTTCAACTGCTTGTCAAACATCCAAAACTATACTAGACTGAATGCTGCTCCCATTAGTACTCCCTATTCTGCTTTTGTCATCTGTCTTCCCTCCAAGAAAATGTGTGACAAAGCAATACAGGCTTTGTATCTTTTAAGGGTACTACTAGAACTAGATGGTGTCAGCATAAGGGAAAAAAACACTTCTTTAACATTGGTACAGTTGAAGTTGATTTAAGGCAATTCCACCTTGGGTTGTAGATGACATGATACCACCATCATAAAGACCTGCCAGAACAAGAAGTTGCCAGAAACATATTTTAGACATGGTGACATCCTTCACTGCAACACCTGTTCAAATATTTGAAGGGTGCTGGTATCCTCCTTGCCAAACCTTGTTGAACTCTGAACCTATTCCAGTTGTCTGAGTTCTCTTTCAAGTGCAATATCCACAATAGAAACACATTAGGTTCTGCAGAAATCAATCACTGTTGCTGATTTTTGAAAGGCACGCAACAGGAGAAAGGAGGTTTTCCATTTGTAAATTTGTAATTTTTTGGGTGAGTATGGCCCTACATTTTTCCTTGATCCAGCTCCCCAAATCCAATTTTCTCAGCTAAATATAATGGGGCTTTATTTCCCACACAATTGTTATTTGGAATGGAATGTTACATGTAAACAGGGACTCTCAGGCAATAGGCAGAATGTCCCTGGAGTAACCAATTTTTGTGTTAGTGCAATTAAACTTGAAAGTAGAAGAGCTCTTATTTCCAAGATGAGGTATTAATGGTGCACATCCTCTATGTGAAACATACGTAATGGGAAGATCTCAAACTTCTACATTAGACTTTGATGTAGCTTCACCAGAAAAATATTTAAAATTAAAGCCAGAAATCAGTACTTTCCATTTTGTGGATGCTTAATAATTCATAAGGATAAGGGAAAGAAAAAGTGGCAAATAATTCTGTAGATTTTTTTTTTTTCCTTTCTAGCTCAAATTGAAGAAAAGTGCTGAGAAAAATTACACGTTAATCTAAAATGAGTAAGCCCCAGGCTTTTCAAATTGGCAACAGTGGTCACTGACCAAACTATGACAGATGAAGCCACACCAATGTGATTCATGTCCAGCCTTAATCATTTCTGCATCAGGAGCAGGAAGCAGAATTTGGTTGGACCTTATTTGTTTTTAGAGGCTTAAGCCAGGGGTGTCAAACTGCCGGTCCACGGGCCGGATGCGTCATGCTGAAACCGCGCCCACCCCATTGCCGGCAATGGAAAAAAAGTCACGATACATCGCGACACGTCACGTGACATTGCGAGTTTGACACCCCTGGCTTAAGCTGTCAGGTTGAACCAATCCTTGAAGCTGGTGCATTTCTATCATGTTTTACAGCAAGATTGAAGATACTGTCCATGACACATATCATTCATGATTTGCAAGCTGCAATAGCTGGGTTCGAACAATAAATGTAGCCAAAACGAAACAAGTTGCAGGATGAGAAAGTGTCTCCCAGTTGCAAGATCAGGAAAAGAATGGCCAAATTTCCATTAACTAAAAAAAGCTGGAGGAAAGGCTTAGAATTTAAATGCTGGAACAGACCTTAGATATATAAGGCTTGGTTCCTGTGTTCTACAGAAAGCAGATATTTTGCTTATATATAATTTTAATCTTATCTGCCATAAAGCAGCTTGTTGTAATAGTGAGCTTATGCTGTATGCAAATTTGTAAATATGATTTTATGACTCTGAAGAGTTAGGTAGTTGTGCCTGGCATAAGCTTGACAGCAATATTCACACACACACACACACACACACAGAGGAACATTTTTTAATATTTTGACACACACAGTGCCATATTAGTGCGAGAGAGGAGGCTGTCTGAAATTGGCTAGCACCTGGGCTGATGGTGCCCTGCCCTTTTAACACCTCTCCCTCACCAGCCCAGCTGCCCAGCAACAAGCAGCTATAAAAGCTGAGCAGAAAAGCAACTGGTTGTGAGGGTGTTGTTGTTGTGGTGCTGGTTGGAGTAGTTATGTGGTGGAGTTGTTCTGGGAGGGAGGGGATAAGAGTTTCTGTTACTTTATAGAAACAAAGCAGCAGCCTTGGGCTAATAAACAAAAATATGGTTCTTTTGCAAACTGTAGTAGTGTAGTATATTAGTGAGAGTAATAGTAAATCTGGAGAAGTGTGGGAGAAGGAAATGTGAGTACTACCCAATGTCTGCTTGTGTAAGAGGAGGCCTAAAGGTTAAGGGAGCTTGTGTTGGTCCTCTGGGGTTTTGAGATCCCACTGACTTTGGATTTAGATAAAAAAAACCTCTAAACAGTCCTACAGCTAAATTAGTCAAATCACCTATTGAGTCAACAAATTGTATCCAACTGTAATATGATTTATTTAGTTTTGGCTCATATAGATGATATGAACTACTGTAGTTTATATCATGTTTAAACAAACAATGGCTTAGCATGGCAGTCATTATCAGACCAGATTGTGTAATCCTTGGAATATAGTCACAGGTATATTTCCTTGGTTACATCATAAGAATTATCATTAGGGAAAATGAGGTCATTGAATCAAAGTCTTGGTTTAGCATCAGAATTGAAATTAAGCGAAACATGCTCAATATTCTCTTTGTAAGACTTAGTTTTCAGTTTTCGGATCATCTTTGTTATTCTTTTTAATTGTCCAAATCTATGTTCAAGTGTGGCGAGTAGAACTGGATTTAATACTTGAGGTAAAAATCTATTGCAGAAAATAGTTTGGCTATTATTTGTTGTGTTTTTGAAACTAAACTTCTGCTGATACAGCTAAAACTCCATTTGTTTTTTTCCACCAGTTATTTTATCCTGATGACTCATATTCATTGAGATCATTTAAAAGTACTCGCTCCCAAGTAAGGGAGGGTAGGATTTCCTTGTAAAAAATTCAAACCCACTTTTTGCATGCCTGTAAACAAGTTTTAAAAGAGTAGCCTCTATTTTATTTAATGGGAAAGACCACAAAACTGAAACAAAATTTTTTTTTCTCTGTACCACTACAGAATTTCAATGATGGATCTTTTAAAAACTCCAAATAGAACAGAAGGGAGAACAGCAATGGGTAGCCTTGTAGTCTTGAATTTTGACATGTGTTCAGGTTTGAATTTCATGAAGGCTAGCATGACCTCTACTTGAATCTATTCTCTGTTGATTTAAAAGGGTTTTTTTTCCAAAATAAAAGTCTTTACATTGTTTATGTCTAGGTATGATATTATAGCACAAAATATCCAAGCTGTACCTTATCTCAAGTTTTAGTGAATAATTTTGCTTTTGCAAAAATGAATTTAGCTGAATTGTGATGGTGTTTAATTCAAAAACATTTGGTCCACAGGTAGGTATCCATGTGGAACATGGGCTAGCGACAGCCAATAGCTGAAAGTGAATAAAATTACATTTTCCTGAAAACATAAACTCTATGATTTTCTTGGATAGAGATCATGTGTTGTGTTAAATGATAACAAGCTTAAGTGTTTTTAGGTTGAATCTTATTCAACAAACCATGACTGAACAAGCCAGTTTAGTGTGATATGCTGGCTCAGATATGCAGACTAGAGGTTATGGTTAGTCTGGCTGGCACAAATTGCTTCCAAGGAGCTATTCTCTGGTCTCATGTCACCACAATAACCTCTGTTACATTTCTGAAAGATGCTGTACACCAGCTTTCTCCAGCCACCTGTTATCTAGCAGAACTTCCCACTGCAGATGGAATAGGCTATAGGTTTCTTCAACCACAGTGATACAAGCTGCCAATTCATAGAACAAAAAGAAAACATTTGATTTGATTTTTAAGTATTTATTAAAAATTGTACCAGTTATGAAAAAAGTCCAGGATGCATTTTAAATAGTCAGAAATAAGAAAAACAGAGAAATCCAGAAGTAAATATTCTGCAAAGATAACAAAAATGGGGAGCTCTTCTGAGTTGCCACTGGTTGAGACAGAACAATCTGAAGACACGTAACCATAGTTAGATAAAATGCTACATTCTCACTGGGTTTCGGTCCATGGAAAAGGAGGTCTGTGCACTTCAGGCCCATGATGGCAAAAGATATAATAACAGAAACATCCTGCAAAGTGGGAGAATATATAATATATACAATATGACTGAATTTTTTTAAGAACACTTTTTAAAATGATGTGGCAATATTTGCTGCCTACCAGCTTTCCCAGTATAATTGGCTATTGCCAAATTACTGTAATTCTTTATTTACAAAGTTGAACATGTCAACAACACATGTCTTAAATTCTTCTTTCTATAGCACTCAAAAGAAATCTGCAGCATACAGTACACAATGTGTGATGGAAAGACAGAAGGTTATAACAGATAGAGATTATAAGTTACTACATCAGAATGAGAAATTCAAGACAGCTTAAGACTGTAGAATGAAGCTTCTTTATGATCCCAATTTTACAGTTTAGGAAAAATACATTTGACTAATATTTATTGACTTCAATAGACCCGAATATTGGAGGAAAAACGAACTCCTGCTACATTGGGATTGCAACTTTCCAGACTCCCATCTGGAAGTGTCCAATTAAAGACCACTCATTTAAAGAATGGTCATCAGTGTGTGATTTCTGGATTATTTTGTCAACTACAAGGAGCCACTGTCCTCTGACAAGGAACGTGCTCGTGTGCAGAAAGTGTCAGGTTCAAATACCTGGTATGCTCATTTCAAAAGATCCAGCAAAATGATGGGAAAGACTTCACTGTGCCCAGGATCTTAGGGAACAGCTGTTAGTAAAAAAAAAAAAAAAAGCCAACAAAACAAAAACAAATCCCAGTTCTCCATTGTTGGACACACATCCTTGTATCATATAATAAGATTGTTACAAACAGTTCGCACTATATAGTGAAAAGGGACAATAGATCTACAAAGTTAAGAATGAAGTGACAGTGAGTTTTGGGATTAAAAAAAGGTGATCATTATTTAAATAACCAAATCTCTGTGAAATAAAAACTAATTTGGTTTGGTACAGTGTACCCAGTAAGTACAAAAGGAAAATAAGATCCTCTATTTTTAATAGTCACAAAACAGGTACAATTTCAATTTTCAAGCCCATAAGAAGCCCTGCTCTCTTTTACAGTTATTGAAGGCGCAGAAAATGCATCTTTACACAAAACATGCTTCCTTAATTCCTATGACTCCTATAATAATGAAATAGGCAATAATTCTTGACAATAAAAGCACTTTGAACAAAAAGAGTTATATAAATATTTATAAAACAATATAAACAATTGCCTTACAGGTTGGTTAGGCTCATATCACTGAAAGGATACCAATGCATCTGGGGTATTACTAGATGGCAGCAAAGAGTTACAGAAAACTAACTCCTTGCTGTTGAGCCCACTATGCCAACCCTAATCAATATTCTTTAAATAAACATCCTTACCAAAACATTTTTATAAACATTGTACACATGGTGATTTTCTTAACAGCATTTAAAAATATAAATGATCCAATATATCTTTCCTACTCTTAAACTCATCCTGTACTCTCATTAGTCAAAGGTTGACAGTAATCCAAAGGCCTCTATAAACATCCCAATTTTTTTTCTGTGTCCCCATTTTTCCTGGAGATACAAGCTTCTGACTAGAGAGCATAAGTTGCAATTGAAGCTCATAGAAATCAACAGGACAAATGAGTAATTACACTTCAGTTGATTTCAATGGAGTTCATTTAAGCATTATAAAGTCCCTCTCACCCCCAAAGGCACATGGCTTTCTGTTTGCAGAAATCATCTTCCAAAATAGATTGCTGAAAAGTTCCTATTTATTCTGCCAATTTATGATTGGAGGAGGAGGGTAACATGGTGGCACATGAGTGCTCATTAATCCAGTTTCACAGTCAGTGAGTTGCAATAACCCAACCAATAAATCTATCTGGGTTGCCAGTGCTTCACCCAACCTATGTAGCCGTGTCTTTAAGGCAACTCGGTTTGAATACATGAGCAGGGATAGTTTTTATGGCAACTTGCCAATTTCTTCAGCTCCAATCACTGTTAACAGAATACAGCAAAGGCAGTTAAATACTGGTGATCCTATCTGAGGCAATGAGAAAGAGGAATTTAGAGACCACATTTTACTTATAGACATACACAATTATATTCCAATGCATGTGATATATTTGGCCTCTTTTGTCCTGTCGCTGATGAGTAAGAATCAGAAGTGTGTAGGAGTTCAGAACTGTTTTAGATGCTAAAAAAAAATGGTACTGTTCATTGTGAAACCCAAGCACAACAGTCATTTTGTGTGTGTGTGTGGGTGTGTATATTTGCGTATATATATAAAATTTAATAACTAGAATGACATTTGCTAACAAGAGCGGCCAGAATACCTGGAAACAAAATCCTCATATCTTGAAAAGCAGGTGAAGTTTCTCAGACCATGAAAATAAACAGTGGTTTGGATCAATGGTGGGATTCAAATATGTGAACAACCGGTTCTCTGTGTGGATGCTGCTTCTGGAAGTCCATTCTGGGCTTGGACAACAAAAAGTAGCTACCGGTTCTGCCAAAGTGGTGCGAACCGGCTGAATCCCACCACTGGTTTGGATCCAAATTTAGTCACTTTAAAAAAAAGAGAGAATTGCTAAAATACAGGTCTTTTTCCCAGGTTCCATCACAATTAATAGCTCTACTCTAAGGAGGACCAAGCTGGGATCCAACCCACTGTCGCCTGTGAACAAGTAGCACTTAAAAATCAGTTATAGTTGGAAAAGTTGACAAACTTTTTTTCTTTCAGGGTATGAAGTAGCTGAAAAGTAAGGCAGGCATGTGAATCTTAGATGGAAAATGGACGTTTGAATATGTAAAGACATGTCTGTATTTTTAAGATATAGATCTCAAGCTTCATTTGTTATTTTAAACTATTAAGATATTAAAAGGACATGCAATATGATTCTACACAGAAGCAAGACCTTTTACAGTAAAATGGAATTACTTTCAAGTGTACATAGAATTGAACCTTTGGTTTATTAACTTCAGATTTTACACTCCACTGAAAAATACATTTTTTAAAAAAATCTCCAACTAATAGTTAAGCATTATATGGTTGTCATTAGAACCAATTATCCCTTTTCCTATTTTGCATTCGAATAACTGAGGGTAAAATATGCCACTGATTGATAGGTTGCACCTGAAGTTCTGTTTTTACATGTTGCTGGCTCCAATGTGAAACTAACCCCAATAGAACTGAACACATATTGCCAGATGTTTAAAAAATGATATAATGTAATGAACCACAAGACCATCTGCTTTCAGTACACAAAACCAAGCAGGATAGGAGTAAAAAAAACACAGAAATGTAAGCAACTTCACCTTTTGTCATAAGCATGCGTCTTCTTACCCAGGGTATTAAAACTTGAGTCTTGAGACAAGGCTTAGAAAATTGGGCTCTCCAGATGCCACAGGATCAAGCTCCCAGCATTCCTCAGCATTGGTCATGTTGTCTGAGATTGCTAAAAACAGCTGTATAACAACAGTTGGAAGACCTCAAGCTACCCATATCTTAAAAGATACGTACTGATTGCCAGACTTAAACTTAGTGATCTGCCCTGTAAATTCCCACCATATCGGGAGAGAAGGTAACCACAAAAAACTGTTCAAATCCTTTTCCTATCTGAAGTGGGGGGAAAAAGATGCTGCCTTCATCCCAATTACAGAAAAGTAGCTGGAAATGAAACATTAATTCTATATTAAGGATAGGACAACCATCTCCTCATTTGCAGGATAATTCAGGACTATAACACAAACCTTACTTTTGTTCCCTACCCATCAACTCCAGCTTCCAAAGGGTGCTTCCTGGAGCCTTGCTTGTTTTTTGGTCTCCAGCCCCAGATGTACAAGAGCTACTTGCCTGCATTCAGGGAGGGTGGTTGAACAACGCTACAGCTCAGTCATCTACTGGGGAGATTAACAAATACTAGCAAGGATATTGGAGTCCTACTCCAATGGTCCCATATCAGACCTCTGGGATAGTAAAAGGGGGATATCTATCTGAAGGTTTGGCAGTGCTGCAGATAAGCATTGTAGACCAGGTTCAGACAATCTTTTGTGACTGGAATCTACTTTAAAAAAAGAAAGAAAGGAAAGAAAAACCCTGCAAGGATCTCAGGGCATGGTGATGACATCATGCATTATAGTTTTCAAGGGCTTTCTTCAGTTGTTATTTTTCCAAAAATAAAAAGTAGGGGGAAATGTCCTTGATTCCCTGCATTTGCCTTCTAATTTTGACAACATAACTGGGAGAGGATACTGGAGGAAAATAGGGCTGGGTTGGTGTCTGTGGCCTAGCAGTTAGATTATTTGTTGTTCTGAACCAGTGTAAAGAAACTTCCCTTGTGCCACATTGCAGCAAGACAATTTGAGATGACAGTGCAGTTATAGCAACAATAGTTGTGGTGTTTGTAAGGACTCCTTTCTTTAATTCATCACAGCCAGTTAAATCTACTAATTGTTGTCCATTCCGTTTATAGCCCTTGGGTAATTTATATGAAGCACTGGAATAAATGCATGTCCCATGTCATAGCTCTCTTTGACTTTAGAAAAGCCTTTCCGTCTTTGCATTCTGCAAGGCACGTCTGGCTCTACTTTTTGTGTGATTAATGCCTTTCCCAGGCTTTTCTATAGGATGGGATTGTCAGTTTGTGGCCAATCTCAGTTACAGTTGCAATTCCTGTTGTGTATGTCCTTATTTGTACCAAATAGTGATTAGAGATAATTCATTCAAGCTTACTGTTACATGACAACAGTATCCCTGCATATCTAGGATTTGGTCACAATGCCAGCAGACCACAATTTTAGTTCCTAAAAGAACAACATAAAATCCAAGACCAATGTGTTGAAAGCAAAGTCACAGATACGGTTTTCTATGGAGATATTAGATCGCCCTCTTTGGCTGATATAACCAAAGCTTGCAAGTAGGTGAAGAGACTAGTAAAGTCTTCAAAAATGAGAATTCCAGCCTTTGGGAACACTGACAAGAACTTGCTGCCAACAGGCCGCTTAAGTTGGCAGAACAAGACAAGCAGATTTGGTACAATAGGAGAACACAATGCCATGGAATAAAGGAAAGTCCACACAATTGAAAGAAAACAGCAGCTACATCTATAGACACAGAAGTTGCACAACAAAACCCCAACACAGGACAATCAGCCAGTGTCCCCAGGGTCTTTATCCTCAGGGTCTTTATCTTAAGACCATTCCTCTATTCTCTCCCCACCTTGGCCTGGCTTTTGGCAGCTGGAAGTCACCTCAGGCAGTACAGTTTGTTATGATTGCTGTCTCAGTTTCCAAGAACTGCAGCAAAAGCACTATTACTGGAGCGAATGCAGCCAAGGAAAGTTTGATTTAAAAAGGATTAAAAAAGAACCAGCTGAATTGAGGAGAAAGAGATAGTAAAAAAGAAAATTCCTTTCTCAGTGGAAGCCTTTGCTGTAAAATTGCTCTGCCTCATTTGCAACATTTTACTGAGGTAGTAGTGCTTCAGATAATGTTGCAGGTTATTTGGAACTCTTTCTATCATGGTTAAGACTTTCTTTCTATTGCTAAAGAGCCACTAAGGAGAAAAGACAACTGTGTAAACTAGTGGTACAAAGCAAACTCCCACCCCAAGCCAAGGACTCTTGCTTATTTTGAATTAAATGATCATGAGAGAAGAGCCCTCTCCATAAGGGTTAATTGATGAACTTTAGAAAATGGAAGTATTCTTTTAGAGAAAGTTTAGATGTCCTAAGCCAGCCCTGATTTTATCAATCTATCCATTCAAAAAGTAGAGTTCCAAAACCTTGGGACTCATAAGCAACATCAGTTTGTATTATTAATAAGATTCACAGAATTCGTTGTCATTAAATCAAGGTGGTAGTCCAGCTAAAATACATGAGATAAGGATACCAAATGGTCACAAGAAGCCAGAGGAGGTAAGAAATAATTACATGCTAATTTTCTATTACTAGATTTTAAGCAAGTTGTTCTCTTCTACAGGACATGAAAAATCTAAAATTCAAATAAGCTTCCCAGGTCCTCCTCCAGAAATAGAACACATTATTTAATTATGTCTGGTGGGATGAAGCTATTATGCCTTTTAACCAGGTCAGCCCCATTACAGGTTCTGTTCTTGATTATACATTTAAATAGATACACATTTATTATTATAACTTTTTAGTATAGTTAAGCATTGGTAATAGTGGGGAGGAGGGAACCAATGTTCAACAGTATTTATTTATTAGGTTAAAAAGACACAATGTAAAACTCTTAAAGGTCCCAATTGGGACTTCTAGTCTTCACACAAAAAGAATTGTGTAAAAGGCAACATGCATCTGCTAACATGCCCTATTTCTCCAGCACGTATTTACTGCTTGGTCCGCTGCAGAGAATAACACAATAAAGCTTTGTGCTTCAGATTTCTGCCTTGTGTCCAAACTGATGATGGATAAGTAGGTCATGTGTTAAATAAGACAATCTGCTCTGGTGGCAGAAGGGCTAAAAACTCCTTATACTGATCAGGAGGAGCAGGAGCATCACAAGGAGCTATCAAAAATGAAACTGGCCCATTAAAGTTCAAGGAAATAACCTTCCACTTTTATCTGCCACGATGCAGTCATGGTCAGCGACATTATTTGTCTGAGTCAAGGAAGGTATAACATGGGAACATAATAATCATATGGCTGGAACTGCAGACTTGACTCAGAAACTCCGATTCTTGGAGCCACTTCGTTTAAGTCAGCTTTTCTCAATCTGTTGCCCTCCTGCTGGCTGAGAATTAGTGAACTGAATCCTCAGCACACCTAAATGGTACCAGACTTGGGGGATCCAGTCCCAGGTGATCCATTTTCACATCTGAAAATTATAACCTCTCAGGGAGATGGATTTGGGATAGATTCCTTTCAAGAGGATGAAAATAGGAGTCTGGATCCAGCAGGACCTCCCTAAGCAGAATTCCATTAGGGAGCTCTGGTTCACATCACCTTCTTCATTGTCCTAGAACCCCACAATTTTCCAGAGCAGATTTTTAGAGGAATCAAAAATCACCTCTTCCTTCATTCTATCAGCAGGAATGATCCATTAACCAGAATCTACTATGGAAGAAATCTGTTCTTTTTGTGGAGGTCAAAAGTTGGATTCAGTCCAGGATTCTGAGCAGCAAGTTTTCAACTCACTACACTACAGAAATGCTGAAAAAATAGCCTACAGTTCCAGAATTAGGCCAGATGGGGCAAAGACTTTTAGCGAAGACACAGTGGCAAAGCTGGAAGGAAATCTAGCACAGAGGCACAAATGTTTCAGACTAAGCTGCTTGCTAAACTCTAAAATCCCTCTCCGAAAAGATGAAATTAAAAATGTAAGAAGTATTAGAAACTTTTGAATAAAATTTTGTCTGAACTATTTGTTCCTTCACACTGGGAAATATTTAAACAATACTGATACTGTTAATTCATGTTGTATTTATTAAAAAACCAATATATAAAAAGGCCATACTGTTAGAGATGCTCTCATTACAGCTATTTTGGGAAGAAGTACTAAACACAAATCACGCAACTGCATTCCTGTATTAGTCCATTTTCTTGGTCCCCAAAATACAATGAAGCACAAACTAACCAAATTGACTAGATCTGGACAACATGCTAAAGCCATGAAGGCGAAACCATAAATGCACTTAACGTTAACCAAGCTGTGTGACCTCTGACTCTAAATCTTAAAAACACCTAGAGTAGGAACACTGCCTCTTAAGATAGTGGGAAAGTGTTGCTACATAGTTCAGAATAGCAAATGTCTTCAGGAGAGCACTTTGGAAGGTATGTCTTTTGCAAAAAATATAGCCAAATCTTTGCATAACCAGCCTTCTAATTCATCTTGCTTCTCACTTGCCCTAAAATTGAAAAGTCCAGAAGCCTGAAACCAGGCTGCAGAGCCCTTTCAAAATCTTTTGGATTCATGCCCCTCTACCTATGGCCAGGCAATACAAATCATTCCTCTTACTTTCTACAATATGTTATGATTCTCTTGTTCTCCGAATAAAACCTTTGCCTCCATTTTTTTCTAAATGGCAAAAGAAAAATACGTAGTATGGGGCATTCAGTAGTTTGTGGTTCCATCTCTGATATTGAATATGATCATAAATGAGAGTTTATGTAAAATTAAGGCACTTTTCTCTGCTAAGTTAAACAAATTCTGTTAGACGTTTAGACTTAGAAAAGAGAGAAGCCAAGGTAGCTGAATGCTGCTTCTGTAATTCTAACGGCTTATGTCAGGTGGATCCCCCCAAAAGAGGATTTTCTTTTCCTTGTCCCTCCCAATGATTCCAGTGGGGAAGAAAAAGGATGGTGCAAGCTCCAGGCTGCCATGATCCTACCCACTTTAGAGGCGTCTTGGCATATGAGGACAGTGGAAAGCAGGGCCTCTACTAGCAAAACCCCACCCCCACCCCCATCCCGGCCTTCACAGTACCAACTGCAGGCAGTTTTCAGCTTTAGGGAAAATCCTTGTGAGGCTGAATTTCTCTCTCCAAGGACAAACTTTTCTTTCTCTCCTTAGGGAAGTAATCTAAGAAATCCTATTGTTTGGATAATGGCTTATTACTATAAGGATTACCGCTTTAGAGTAGTAAAGAAAGTTACATTTGATAAGAAAGTACTGTTTACATTTCATTTTCCTGACTTGAGTTGAAAGACAGGAGGGGAGCCTATATGTTCCTGAGTGTAATGACTGTGTGTTATTACGTATTCAAGGCTCACTCCTTGTTTACACCAGTATCTCCATTATTTAAAATGTTAGGATTCAGTTGTACATACTCTATATGCTGCTTCACAGTTGCTCTTTACAGAGTTTCTTCAAAGTTTACTTATCAGGAATCTGGTAGTTGCCCCAAACCTCAAACCCAGAACATCACCAACAGTCCATCACCAACTCATCCAAAGCTTCCTTACATTAGTTCCTCCTTGCACCTTGATTATAAGCCACACAACTTGGGAAGATCTTTCTTCAACAGTGTTGGACCAAAGCTCCCCACCACAGAAGACAAGGGAGTCAGAAGGCAAGTCCATTGAAAACAAGTCTTTTGTACAACAAGCACCCTCAGGTCCACAGGAACCTCACATCTGTCCAGTGGCATGCCCATTTGTAACCTGGGTTTGTTCGGTGCTCCCAGCAGACTGGATGGAACCTGGAAGAGGCAGGGCAGATCTCACCTCTGACCCACACGTTGTCTGTTTGCTTCCACGTTCAAGGCCAAGTTGTGGAGGAAGAGAAGGATCTGCCACCAGACCTGATTTCTGTTCTGCTGGTGCTGTAAAAAAAAAAAAAGGGGGGGGGGAGAAAGGGTCTAAACAAGATTACTCTTATAAAATGTTAGAGCTAGCATTCAAAAGGTTAACTTGTCCCAATAAAAATTAAGTTATATTTTTAAGAACGGGCACTTTAATCCAGCAATACTACAAATATTAAGGGAAAAAGCATTGGCCCCAGGGTAATGTGTGTGTGTGACTAGTAGTAGTTTCTCTAGGAATAATTGTTGCTCCAATATTATGAAAGAAAGAAGCAGACCCTTTATGTATTGTGCACAAAAGGATTACCCCCCCCCTTTTTTTTTTGCAGGATTCTGCAGAGTTTAGCCAAGTGCTGTTTTTAATCAGATTGGCTTCTGAGTGTCTCATAGCCCAGCTGCAAGAACAAACAACTTCTCCCCCCCTTTTTTTTTTCCTAAAGGAGAGTTCCCCCCTCTTCCAGCAAACACAGGAGAGGGGGGAAGGGAGGGGGGAGAAGAGAAGTGTAGCTGGTGATCCATCTGTAAGTGATTTGACACTGTGAAGGTCAAAGGGTTAATCTTCAATTTAAACCACACTGCTGAGACAGCAAAACTGATTTTATCCAGTACAAGAAAACACACTCCTATACACACACACATGTTCCCCCCACCTCTGCTCTGCTTCCCAACATCTCCAAGATAATACTGCCCTTTTTTAATAGCTCCTTTTGACAGTAAGCCATAAATAATCAGTCTTGGAGCCCTTTCCTACTGACTGGAGCCAATTAAATCTTAAGCAAGAACACACTTGAAAACAAAACCCAACCAAAAAAAAAAAAACCTTAGGGGTTATTTCAGGTCCCCATTATCAAGCAACACATTTTAAAGCCTGACTGGGGGCGGGGAGCCTTCAAACTCTAATTTTGCTACCTTTAGATAGGGCTAGCGAGAGCTTAGCTTTCATCAAATGTCACAATCCATGCTTTGTACGATGCATGCCTTTGTTGAAAGACAGAGGCATCATTGATATGACGAGTTAGATCTAGAGATCCAGCAAGTAGGGTCCCATGCACATTATGTCAAAGAGGCAATTTTCTCCTACCTTCCCTTTAACGATCCCCCCTCCCCACAAAAGAACTTGCTCCAGAAAATTGGCAGTCGTCCAGCAGAGCATGAAAAGTGGCTCCAGGAGCTGCTGAAGAGAGGAGAATCAAGGAATTGATGTTTGAAGGCCACTTTGCCTTCAAACATCAGCAGGAGTCCTGCTAGATTACAGTCTCCTCCACCAATGGATCTGCTTGTGAAAGAAGAATTGAAGCCATGAACATTGTTTTGTAAGGCTATGCTTTCCAGAAAGGGGGCAAGGGTCTTGTGTTTTAGAATGCTGCAGGGATTTAGAGAAATGATCCTTTAAAATAATCCTCTGGCAATTCCAGAATTGTTTTGTCTTCAGGAGCCACGGAGTCTATCTCAACCAGAAGCCAGACCTCAGCCTTTTTTCATCCACAAGTGCCATCTTTCTTAATAATGTAATAGCAACTGATATTATCAACATAACCCTGACCGCTCATAAATAATGACGAAAACCATAACAAAACTAAAAATCAATACAGGTATTCCTCATTTTAGTGACCGTAATTGGGGATCAGCAGTTCTGTCATTAAGCTAAGTGGCTTTGCACTTGAGTCAGAAGCACGGAGGACCTTCCAGGCTGAAAGGATTAGCCAGTTGCGGGCTCCTTTCATGTCCCCAGCAGGAGCTGGAGTGAAGGACAAGAGCATAACCCTCCTCACGGCAGCTCTCAGGTCTCAAACACGGGCTTGCTAACCTCCTGCCCAGGGTTCCAACCACTTGAGCCACTGTGCTCCAGCGAAGTGGCTGCTAAGTGGGAAATCACATGACAGTGCTTTCCTTTTCCCCACTCCCCCACCCTTTGGGATGTTCGCTCCCATGCAGGGTACTGGGATAATGAGCAAGAAGGGAATTAATGTTTGTATTTACATTCATTGGAGAAGGGGTTACAAGAGAGTGAGAAGGCACACAATGAGGAAAATTCATTTAGAGCAATGTGTTGGCACCCACAGCCCAAGCTTGCCACTCATGTGGCCTGGTATATTCCTCACTGTGTGCCTGCTTATTCTCTCTTATTCTCTTCCTCTCCAATCTGTCTGCTCAGCAAGGCAGTTGAGGAGAGCAAAACAGGTCCAGCACAGTACATTGAGTATGGACTATAATGAAGATCATGCGACTGAGGAACACTGCTAAGCTTGTCAATGAGGTCACTAGTTGTAAAATTATTTTTTCAACACTGTCATAACTTTGAATGGTTACTAAACAAAGCAATACGTGAAGTCTACCTACTGAAAACTCCCAGTGCCCCCAACTTCCATACATCCCCACAAATACACACACACACACACACACACACACACAAACCTTTCTGGGCTCCAAAGTCATCCTTGTGAGAAAACCAGGCTGTCATGGCTTTTGGAAGACTTGGTGCCTGCCAGACTTCAATGGAATATTCAACGGACAGAGACAGCTACTGAGAAAGCATATTGCCTAGGTCCCACTAGATGGCAACATTTGAGGGAAGGGATCTAAGGACACCCACCCGATCATACTTAGTGGAATGGACAGATACTTTCAAGGAGAGGCAATCTTGTAGATCATGGGTGTCAAACTCGCCACATCACGTGACGTGTCGCGATGTATCGCACTCTTTTTGCATTGCCGGCAATGGATTGGGTGCGGCTTCGGTATGATGAAACCGGCCCGCGGGCTGGCAGTTTGACACCCCTGTTGTAGATGATCTGGTCCTGGACCATTTAGGTCTTTAAAGATGGTAACCAGCACCTTGAATAACATCAGTAAAGAAAATGGAAGACAGAGCAGTTTTCCCCAGCAATAGGGTAACATGGGTTAATTGTGGGGCACCCAGAACTATGTGGGCCACCACATTCTGCACTAGTTGTAATTTGCGTGGTCTTTTAAGGGCAGCCCCAGGTAGAGTGTGTTGCAGTAATCTAGCCAGGAAGGGACCAAAGTATAAGTGACTGTGAGCAAGGCCTCCCTGTCCAGGAATGGGCGCAATTGGTGCAAAGACTCCCTGAGCCATAGCTGCCAGCTGCTCCTTGAGCAGGATCCCAAGTCCAGGAACATATCCAGGTTTTGTACCAGCAAGAGTCAAAGATGATACGTTATCGGAACCAAGAGGATCAAAAAACTAGAGCCACTCTGTCTTTCTAGATTGAGTTGAAGCCAATTCATCCTCCTCCAAATGCTTATAGCCTCCAGGTGCTGAGCCAACACCTGGACAGCATCACTGGGTCAGCTTGGGATAGAGATATATAATGGATATCATCAGCATACTGACGATAGTTCAACCTTCTGCAAGGATATTGACCAATTATTTTTGTTTAAGATGAAGTGAGTTCAGAATGAATTGTAATTCTGTATGAAACACCTATTAGGTGTTTTTTTTAAAAAAAATATTTTTTTTATTTATTGATTTAATTTATATGCCGCCCACCTTCACTCTTTCTACTTATAGAAATCATTTTTCTAGACATTTGAAATCTAAAATAGTTTAATTCCATCACTTTAATGCCAGTTTAAATATCTGATGTGATAAATTATGTGTTTCAAGTTTATATCCCCTGAGTGGATATCACAAATTTATTTGGCTCATTTTGCTTTTGCTTTTCACAAATCTTACCTGGAAACTGGTAGCCAAGTTTCCAAAGGGCGCTAGAATCAGACCTCATCCTATAGTATTAATTGCAATGGCACAAAATGAAACTCTCAAACAAGAAATCAAGAGCACTCCAACAAAAGAATGCAAACAAATGTGTGTTGTATGATACAAAATCTAAGACAGCTGCATGATTTGAAAAGTATTTTGCCTGTCTATCAGGTGTATGGAGTAGGTCTACTCTGCTGCCACAGAACAAATTAAATGTTAGGTAAAGCAGAGAAATAATTCACATTTCCCAGAGTAACAGATGAATGAATATATTCCGATGGCAAAAGAATCTGGTGGCCAATGGGTAGAAGCAGAAGTCCCCACAGTGGACTTAAAGTATCTGGAAAATGATTAGGTTAACCTTATAATTCTCAATTCTTGCTATTAAATCATGTATGGACGAGATTGATTTAGTAGCACAGATGAAAACTTGCCATCATGCTGTTGGATCTTCAATTTTTAATCTTCCAAAGCCAACATGGAAGGAAAAGTGAGAACTTCTTTTAAGAGGCTGAAAATTTATGTGTAACACAAAAATCACAACGTGGTTCTTTATTTGACACCTGATAATTATTTTAGGAAGAATGCCACTAACCATTCCAGGGCAGTGCACTGTGAATCAGGAAGAACCAAAGAGGGTTTGTAAGGGGGCAGAAGCCTAGCTTCATTAGCCAAAAGAGATGATTGTGCAGAATCTATACGATGGAGACTCTCTGAGCTATTTGAAGAAATATTTAGTAAAAAAGGACTCCTGGTACTTGCTGCAGTTCACCATCACACCTGACAGCAAGAGAGTGAAATAACAAGACCCAGTTGACTTTGCTTTGGAAGAGACAACTGCTGTCCCCAGGCCGCCCCCCGCCCCCCCGGGGCTGCCACATTTTCCCAGGTTCATAGCATCTCGACTTGTGTAAGTTAATGGTTTGTTTAGTTCCCTTTTCCATTTGCAAAAACAGAGAAAAAGGAAGTACAAGAACTCAGTGCTATTATTGCAAGAAAAAGCATTTCAAGTTAAACTGCAACTAGAAAATAAGGATTATTTTTTTTTTGGAATGGTTTAAATCAGGGTTTCCCAACTTTAGTATCTTTAAGACATGTGGACTTCAACTCCCAGACTTCTGTGTCTTAAAGTTGTCAAGGTTGGGAAATTCTAGTTTAAATTATGCAGGTGAATCCACTCTTGTTCTCAGAATACGGACATGAAAAGGAGGACAGTAAGGAAGTAACCATATTTTACTGGCTCAAGGAATGCCACCAAATGCCAAAGGGAAGACTTTATAGAAAACAATAACTCAATTTTTTAAGCTTGCAGCTTACCAGATGTTTTCCTACTGACCATCAGGCCTGGGAATCTCAGGCAGGATTGGCAATGGCTTGCTTCTATCAAAGGCATATCCAAGGAGGAAATTATGGTAGACTCAACACTCTCTGACAATTCTGTTTGGCTCCCTAGAAGCCCAGCATTCACAGCCATGTTCTGGAGCAGTCCAAGGAAATCTCCCATCCTTCTAATTTATTAATTTATCATTTTAGTTTTTTAATATCAAGTGTCTGGAAGGCAAAGCTCCATACTTTTTTCTGCCTCTCCCCTCTTTCCTCATCCCTGCCTTGTATGATTCCTCTCTCGTCCAGAGACCATTACTGGATAGAACAGATGCAAAGAGAACATCTGGAAGTTTGTGACATGCTCATTGTAAGCACTCCTAGCCAGTTAAAATGTTTGTGCTTTTTTTTTTAATTGAAAAGAAAAAGGAAAGAAGTTGGCCATTACTTGATAAATTTAAGGAACTAAATCTCTATGTGTATGTTTCTGACATGTCTGGTTTGGATATCTGAGATATTTTAGCCTTAGTGTTTTTGAGGTGAAGTTTGAATACAACTCTCTCTCATTTTTCTCTGTTTTGCTACAAAAGTTGAAGTTCAGACGCAAACTCAAATTGATGCAGTTTCTAGCATATCCCGATGCTCTTTTTTTAAACCAGGCAGATCTTGATTGTGGCCATGTTTTGATGCCAACCATGACAATTTTGCAGGCTGTCAAACACTAAGAACTTCTCCTCTCATAACACTTTTTTCTCTAATCACATATGAGTTTGAAGCAGAAAAGTAATGTTCTGAAAATTGCAAGTATGTTCACACAATCTCTTTCCATCTAGCTGCTTTTTTATCTATTTCACATCTCTTTTCAATATATTAACTCACTCTGTTATTTTAAGCATCCATGTTTTGTTTTGGGTTTTTAATTTGCATTGATAACTATCCTATCTTATGAGAAAGTACTTCTGCCCATGTTTTAAATAAGTTTTAAAAATCTTTACTTAAAAATCTTTACTTAAAATCTTGCTTCTTCCTCAGTAAAGCACAAGAGATGAAGGGGAGCTATCTTCTTAAAATCAAAAAGGGGTGTGTTTTTTTAGCTTGCTTTTTTGCAAATTCTTTCAAATTTTCTCTCCAAAATACTGTCCAACTCAACCAATATTAACACTTATCCTTCCCTGTTCAGCTACTTCCCCTCAATTTATTTCAATTTCCCCTCTTTTTTCCCCAGTGCACTATCCCTTCCCCTCCTTCCCCTTATCTCCATCCTGCCATTGTTTCCTCAGCCTTAACTATTTCTGTTGAAAGGAGAATATGTATGTGCATAACTGTGTTTTTGTGTCTCTGTGCAAGAGTGTGAGGATCAAGTAAGATTTTTTTACTGTAGAGGGAATTCATGTTAATCAATAGTTAAGAATCCGATAGACTGAATTAATAGAAGTAGTCAAGTTACGACAATTGACCCCAAATTTTATGTTGCTAAGTGAAACATTTGTTAAGTGCCCCATTTTATGACTTTTCTTGCTACAGTTGTTAAGTGAATCATTGCAGTTAAGTTAGTAACATGGTCATTAGGTGAATCTGGATTCCCCATTGATTTTGCTTGTCGGAAGGTCACAAAACCTGATCACACAACCCCAGGACCCTGCAGCTGTCATAAATATGAACCACTTCCCAATCATCTGAATTTTGATCATGTGACCCTGGGGATGCTGCAATGGTTGTAAGTGTGAAAAATGGTCATAAGTCACTTTTTTTCAGTGCCGTTGTAACTTTGAATGGTCACTAAATGAACTGTTGTAAGTCCAGGACTACCTATACTGAGTGGGGCATTATTTTGAATTCCAGATCATTGTCTTTTCAGATAGATATAGTAGTCACTCTTAGAAGAAAACATTCAGGGATCAATCACCATTTTGTACGAATGCCTTAGACCAGTGTTTCTCAAACTCAGTAGCTTCAATTCCCAGAATTCCCCAGCAAAAGCCCAGGGTGAGAAACGTTGCCTTAGGCAAGCACAGTTTGAGGTCAATACAGCTGCTCTAATAGTTGGTCAACAGACAAAAACTGATACCCAAGGACTTTTCCTTTGAGGGAAAATAGACTGGATGACTATCCATCAGGAATGCTGCAGCCACAGATTCCTGCACTTAGACAAAAGGTTGGATTAGATGATATATCAGATCCCTTCCAACCCTTATACACAATGATACTATGAGATAGAGACAGCACAACATTGAACAAGAATAAGATGCTTGATAGTGGAATTATTCTAAACCAGTTTGGGTTTGCTTAAACCCTATTCTCTTTTGTTAACATCAACACTAGAAACAAATGCCAGAGATGAAGGTAAGATTGAGCAGAAGTCAGCAGCTACTGAAACGGGAATGCGGGGAAAAGATGGAGGTGAAGCAGAAATAGATAAAAAAAAGCATGGAACAGGGGAAAAAAACCCACATAATGCAGCATTTCCCTAACCTGGTGTCCTTTCTGGCATGGGCAATTGTTGGAGATAAATGGGAGCGCTACTCACAACATATCTGAAGACCGCCAGGTTATGAATGGCTGCTGCAGACCCCAAATAGTCCAGAGCAGGTGCTAGGAAGACAAAGAGCAGCTGAGGTTGGATGCAAACATGAGATTATGGAAGGAGAAAAGATAAAGCACCAGCAGGGATCAAAGCAAGAGTCCATGTTGTTGACAAGAGACAGGAAATAATTTTAAAGGCAGGGATCATGATCTTTACAGGATGGGAAGTCAATACCAGGAAAAGGCACTTTTGCAAATATTTTCTTTGGCAGATCTATAAACAAATCCACACTTTACACATCATCATGGTACAAAAATATTGGATCTGCTTCAAGAAGAAGCAACAAAATCTGAAGGACTAGTGTCAGTTCCATGCCCACAAACTAATAAGATACACCCACTCACTGCATTCCCTCCAGTTGACTCTCCTTTGCATATTTTTACCACAGTTCACCCTTTCTTTTTGTTTTGTAATATTTTATAATGTTCAAATTTGCCATTGCCACAATTTATCCTTGTGTTAGACACTGATTTTTTTGTTGTTCCTTTCAAGGACCAAACTGCTAGAGAAACAAATATTTTATTCATAACCACTTTGTTTAAAGCCTGGGCAAAAATATCCTTCTGCTTCTAATCTTTTAACAAGTTTTAAAAGAAATCTGTCTTTCTCAATGCATACTTCTCATAAGGAGACATATGGAGCCCAAAACGTCAGAATGAGACAGTTAACGAAACAAAAAAAAATTAAAAATTAAAAATATAAATATTTAATTAGTATTAATGTTGAGATAATGCTGAGAAAATCTTTGGAAGGTGCCTGCTAGAAACAGATAAAGGCCAGAAGTCAGGTGTAACAATGAAGTCTCCATTAATTCAGCCTCTCTTGTCAGCAGTTGTGATGACTCAGTTACTAAATCTAGAAAATGAGTTAAACAGTGCTGGCCGCAGAGAAATTCCTGCTAAGCTCCTACCTTTCTCACGCACAGTTGTACAGACAAGAATGCCCTGAACCATTTTTTCCCTATGCCTAATTAAAACAAAAAACTTGCCAGCAGTCCCAAATGAAACATTTTTTAATTGATTGTGACTTGCTTCAAGGCAAAGTTCTTTCTCATAATTCCTTGGAGTTGTGTTGCATCATACAAACTAATCAAAATTAGTAAAGGCAACTTTTTAAAAGGGAGACAAGAAACATGTTGCCAAAAAAAAAAACCACCACCCCACAACCCTACCACAGAAGGCCAGAGAAACAGTCCTTGGGGGTGGGAGAGGACAATAAAACTTCTGATTCTGTTTAGTTGTACAATACTGCATTAACAACAACACCTTTAAAGGAATGTCTCTTATTTGCCTCCCGTACTGCTGCAGAAGCCAGGAAGAATGTAACAGTTTATGTTTTTCCTCCTTCTTGCCTCACAGCTGTAAACTTTTATTGGTCAATATATACAGCTCTCAATTACAGCTCATTTTCTACAAAAACCTCCCAGAAGCCCTGAAGCATTATCTCAGCCAGATCTAGGGGCCAAGGCTGGAGACTGGAGTCAGGTCTCCTGGATTCTATTGACATGCCACTCTCATACTGCAAAAATAAACTGCCTCCATTTTTTTATGGACTCCCAGTCTATTAAGTAAAACCCTGGGAGCCACAAGAAAGTCAAGGAGAAAACTGTTTACTTCTGCTTTTTTTCTAAAACAGAACAAACTGTTTGATTAACCATGATTTGATTTGCTAGAATTGCACTCATGCACTGCATGATTGTGATGCATTGTTACTTGAGATTAAGTCTGAAGTGATGAATTTAGCAGGCCTTGCTTTGAATAGGTACAATAAAATAAGCTATTCTATTCCCTAGATCTTGTGAATATTTGTATCCTAACAAGATTCAAAAACTTCGTTGAAGTTAGCTATCACAAAATTTAAATAAATTTGTAATTGGCTGAGAGGGAGAATGAAGTCTGTCAACCTCCAAATGACTAAAAGAAGTTTCAATGTGTAAATTAAAAAATGGGTGAGTCACGCTCAGACATACTACAGATGGAGTATTACTGTGTCATATACTTTAATATGCCCTTACTGTACACCAAAAGTGCAGTAGAAATCATTTAAAAATATTTTCCAGTATTTGATCCTTTGTACGTCTATCTTCAGATAGGAGGTTTATGTCTGTTGTTACCTAAAATTAAAAATTAAACCACTGGCTGTTGGAAAAGTTATTCAGGTGCTATGATGTGTCTCACTTACAAAGATCAGAACAGTACAAGTCAGGGTATTTTCTATTATCTACACTACAGAAATGAAAGTTGGAATTTAAGAGACCAGCATAGAAAGAGTATTGATGCTTTTGAACTTTGATATTGAGAAGACTCTTGAGAATAAGGAATTAACAAATGGGTCATCGAACAAATCAACCCATAGCGTTCACTCAAGACACAAATGACCAGGCTCAAATTATCCCATCTCAGACACATTATGTGAAGAAAGCTAAACTGCTAGTCAAGGCAGAAGAAAACAGAGAATGACCAGCAGCATGGTGAATGGACTCAGTTACAGTAGTGATGGATAGATTGTTAGAAGATCTGAAAGACCACAGTGCATGGAGGAAATCTATCCATATGGTCACCAAGAGTCGATATTGACCCGATGGCACATAATTAATAAATCAATTATCTATAATGGCATACCTGCAAACAGGAAATTATTAGGTAAACCAATTTCTTTTCCCCCCTCCCCAATAGAGAGGAGAAATACAAATTATGCATGTCTTAAGTTTAACACAAATGCTAATCAACTACAGGACAAACCAAATGTTTAACTGGAGTCTATGTTAAACATTGATTCCTAATTCATATATAGGCCCAAAGTCCAAGGAGCTGAAAATGAATCATAATTAATATATTTTTTTTAATCCAGTTAGAGAAGGAGAAGCAAACATAAACTCAAGGCTTCATTTGGCTCACAGAGTCTCATACACATACAATTAAATCCAGGCTTAACATTGCCTGTAAACATAGTTTCATGGAAATGTAAATTTAAAAAAAGAATCAGATAAACTCCAAATATTTGTTATTGAAGCTAGTGTAGGGATTATGATACTGATCAAGGACCAAGGAAATCCAAATTCAAGTCTACCTGTAACCAATATGATTCCTTTCTACTGAAGGTTCATGGCTATGGATATGAAATAAGAAATATTGATAAATTTTAGCTCTGTGTGTTACAGTGAAAGAATTTTTATCTCAGCCTTTTACGACTTCTTCAGGACACCAGGTGGAAAAGCCTGTTTTTACCCATTCATGCTCAATGGATGGTCATCTGGTCATTTTAATAATTCTTCTACTAAAACAAAGTCATATCTTTCCTCAACTATTTCTTCTTTGTTCCAATTGTGCATCATCTTCCTTGATCCAATTTAATTAGGGTTGTAATCCTTAATAAAAGTATTGGATATGTTAAATTTTATTATGTTTACCTGTTTGTTCTTATAGGAACACGTTCATGGAATAGGCATTGTTCTTTTCATTTACATAGGAAAGACCACTGGTCCTAAGACAATGTTCTTTCCTTTTTACACAATAGTGCAATCTGATTGCTACCATATCTCTTTGAGGTGACACAATAAACAAATTTCAGTTCTGGTCACCAATAATCTTCCAGAAAAGTACTGTACAACAAACCACTGTCTTTATCAACAGCTTGAGAGGGAAATGGCCAAAAGGAATGTAAGCCACCAGCACAAACTTAGTAATAAGTTGAGTGGTAGCAGATCAAGTGTTTCTGTTTAAAATAAGGAGTTTGTGCATATACATATCAGAGAGAAAGAGAGAAACAGAGAGAGAGAGAGAGAGAGAGAGAGAGAGGGGACTGTCAGCTTGCACACACTCTCTCCTCCTTTATGCCACTTCATTATTTCAGCTGAAAAAGGAAGAGCTCCTCCTCT
This sequence comes from Azemiops feae, assembly GCA_023970755.1. Lineage (NCBI taxonomy): Eukaryota > Metazoa > Chordata > Lepidosauria > Squamata > Viperidae > Azemiops > Azemiops feae. Next base: position 686,876 of record JALGBA010000025.1, on the reverse strand, counting down.
CTCGCCTGCCTCAGCTCAGCTCGTAGTAAAAAGGGACGCTTTTGTTTACCAACTCTCCCACATGCTTGGATGACACATGATGCTCCTACATTATTTCTGCTCTGCAGTAGTTCCTCACTGGCTCTTGGTGCCACAGCAACAAACACACGTCTTGCCTGAAGAAAAGGGAGGGGAAGATCCACATTTCTTTTTTTGGTTACAGCTTTTTTTCCCCTGGGGCATTCTTGGACACATTTCCCAGACAAAGACATTGGATAGCTGCACTCCCCAGATGGAACGGGTCATGTTACAACCAGTTCTACAGCTTCCCTTCAGGACTCTTGACAGGAAAAACAAAGCCCTGTTAACCTTTGCCACTCTAAACAAAGTTAGCTACCCCAGAACTGACATTAGGGACAGATGCTGATGGAATGCTATCTAGGATGGGAAAAACATTGCCAGAAAGATTTGAGGGGAGAGGGAGGTGATTAATTCTTCTCTCACCTATCAAACATATGGAGATCCTATATTTACCAAAAGCAAGAAGTTAGAATGGCACTCCAGCACTTGAGGAATTGCTTTTATTCTAGTAAATCATTTTCCAAACACACACAAACACACACACTTTGGCAAAATTGTTCTTTTTTTGATGAATGTAAAATCAGAGATACCACTCTTTGTGTAGAACCATTTGCCCCACCCCCACCCCCCAAACACACTTCACACAAGCACAGTTACATCCCAAAAATTGTGGGCAGAAGTCTGGGAGAAAGAGGGTAAAATGAATGAAAATGAAGCTCGAGAATGTAGGAAAAGCAATGGAGCAATCTGAACATCTGGCACTGCATGGAAATCCAGCCACAGTGAACATATACACACATCTTTTCCTCCCTGAGCGAATTCTGCATTTGCAAGAACTTGGCAGCTGCCGCAGAGTTCCTATAGGAAATAGCAATGGCTGTAACTTAAACTCTAGCCCTCTGCAGCCATTGCCTAGTTTCATCCCCCACATGACCCAGGTCCACAACAGCTTCCTGAAATGGTTGCAGGCTACCACTCCTGTTCAGTTGGAAACACCCACAATCAGGCAGTGAAACTTTCTTTACTTGATTTATATCCATTAAAACAGGCTCCAAGGAATTTCTTATCTTCCACAAGTACATTCTTTTCATAAAAGCACAAGTTTCCTTTACAAATATGGTAGACTTCATTATGGATCTCATTGGCCCCTAACCAAAGCACTTGTCTTTAGAAAAGAAACAGAACCCACAGCAGTGATAAACTCCTGAGTGCAAATTCTTCTCAGAAGGAATGTAAAGTGGCCCGAGCTGAAATCAGATAAATCTGGGTAGGTTAAAATAAACTGGCTTGGGAGATTCCTGCTCTCCTGCAAAGCATTCTGAGAGATCTGCTTCGGAGGGTTTCACACAAGGTAGGACAATCCACAAGCGTACCTTACAAATTAGTAGTGGGAAGTGGAGGCTGGTTGGGGTGAATAGAGAGAAAGAGGAGAGGGAAGGGAAGAAAAAAGCACCCAGAGTCCAAAGATAATATCCTTGGAAAGATCCTCCTACTGAAAGACCCAGAGGAAAGGACAGATGCTCAGAACTTTATAGCTGATTGGTTAGGTGTAGGATATTTTATAAAATAGATAGAAAAGTTTGTGGTGAGCTTTCTGAGGACTCCTCCTACGGTACTTCTGCAAATCTTCCCTTGCAGAGAACTTTAATCAAAAAGTCTAACACAATACTCCTTTGAAGATGGGTTGGCACCAAGATCTTTTTTGTGAAGATGCCAAAAGACACCTCGGAGTGCCAATAGAGTTGGTGAACTAGTGTAGCACGACTTCCCATCCCAAATTTAGCATCTCACCTTTGCTAGAAATGCAATGGCCATGTTCATACAAAATGTGATTTAAGAAAATCAATTAAAAACCTAGCAGATGCATTTACACAACATGCTAAGCTTGCTTAAGGTTCATCCTGGGTTGGTTTAGATCTTATTTTATGTGGCTTAGTGTGCTAGATATACCCAAACTTTTCAGTTAATTTATGGCTCTGCATATTATGCAAACCTGGTGATTGATCTAACTCAGTGGTGGCGAACCTATGGCACGGGTGCCAGAGGCGGCACTCAGAGCCCTCTCTGTGGGCATGTGTGCCGTCGCTCCAGTCCTAGGCCTTCAGCTGGGTTTTATAAAACCTTTTCGCTTTAGGCCTCCGCCACCGTGTGCAAAAAAAAAAAAAAGGTTCAATCAGTCAATTTCAACTTCTCACGGAAAAAAAAAAGATCTTGCAAAGTTGGAATTGATTGATTGAACTTTTTAGTCCCACCCTGTCTGCCGTTACCACCGCAGCCACGCCCAGCCAATGGGACACGCCCACCCAATGGGCCACACCCAGCCAATGGGCCACACCCACCCGGCACTCGATGATGCATAAGTGGGTTTTGATTTGCAGTTTGGGCACTCGGCCTCTAAAAGGTTCGCCATCACTGATCTAACTTATTTTCAGGGTTACTATGTTATGTGAACACATCCACTAAGAAGCTTTAGGCAAGCCCTTCGATCAGTCTTGGAGACTTACATCTATTTGCAATCTGGGGAGAATAGAACTAAATAGGGTTTGCTGGCTTTGAAAATGAGAAGTGTTTTGGATTATGCATGTGCATAAGTGCAGCATCTCCCTGCTCTTCACTTAAGCAGCCTGCCTTTTTTCAGCTTTCCTTGTGAGACAGCTGCTGCTTTAACAGTCACGTTAATGAATGGATAGCGTACACTGTAGCAGGAGCACTTCCCCCCCCCCCACAATTACAAGAAAGCCTGGAAAAACTCTGGCTGCTTTAAGTCAGACCAGAAAAATGCTGTGCGTGTAAGTTTCAAAGTACTTGTTTTAAAACATTTCTGAAGCATGCAGGGCCTCGGTACTAACTCTCCTTATTGTAACAATTATAATATAGGCTACTTTTGGTACCTGGGAGAATTACACAGGTGCTTTGCACTGTTATTGTTGCACTCGAAGCTTTTGATGAACAAGGACTATTGCCATGGCCTCATGCTTCACCCATCACGCCATGTTAGTTTCGTTCATCTGTTTCACAAGACAGCACCAAAAGAAGAGCAAATCTCCAAAGTGATGGATACTTCAGAGCATTAGGGGAGAGAGTTGGATTATTCATGGTATTTAAGGCTGAACTACATTTGAGACTAGATGTCAAAGCATGAAATTTGGCTTCCTGGGGTTAAGATGATAGAATTATACTGGAAGCCTTGCCTACTTTTTCTGCTATCCAGCTGATGGACTTAATCAGCAGAAAATATTCTGCCTTTTCATGACTAATGGAAACAGAAGACCAGCCCCTTACAGCATCAGGGATGGCAGAGAGGCCTTGTTCTTTCTCCCTCTCCTAACACCCCTGCTAAAGTGATAAATCTGAGGTAAATAGGTACCCATTAAAATATTTGCAGTTTCTAAATTTTCCTTGGGAGCAGAAGGCAAGGCTCAAAGTGGTAGATTGGTAAGCAGAAAGAAAATAAAAAGCATATACTGTATTTAGGAACCCTACTCAGAAGGACTAAACCTGCCCACCACTAAGAAAGATTCTTTTCATCTTAGTTTCATTGATTTCTCTCTACTTTGTTCAATAGTCTTAATAGAAGACATTCAGAAACAAATCTACTTCTTTCTTTATACTGTAGCTCCCTGCAAACTTTATTATTATTTTTTTTTGGTTCGGCTGCAGCATAACTGAACAAAGGAAACCAACTTTACATTCAGAAACAATAATTATATTAGTATTTCTGTGAGGCAGAGCTACCTCTGTAAACAAATTACAATAGAACTGAATAAAGAATAATATAGATATATATTTCAAAAAAATAGTTCCCAGTTTTGAAACAAACTGTATATTATCAATAGTAACACAAAGCACATTCTAAGCATATTGGCAGTGATGGCGCAGAAGTTACATTACTTGGCTAATCATTATATTCATAAAGTCTTCTTCCAATGAATTAATTCTTACAGCTACCCCTACTTTACTTGCTCTTCAAGCTGCCTACCCTCTGTAGATGAAGCCTGTGGAACTGATCTGCAATGCACTGTAACTTCCGTGCAATCTGAACTTCGGTACGCAATTCCTGCAGACTTTCCTGAGGTTCCTCCTGGAGATGTGGATTCAGTGTGAAACCAACTGGTTGGACATGTAAACGGTATCCAGCGTTTCCTGCCAAATATCATAGAAGAAGGTGTTTATATCATAATATGGCATAAGATCTTTTTTTGTCATCAACACCATGACATTCGACAATTTTTTTGTTAATTGTTGTGCCTCTGAGTTAGCACTGACTGCCTGGATTAGGTCCTTCAGTTTCTTAGCAAGATTTTCAGAAGTGGGTTTGCCATTGGCTGATTCGTAGGGCTGAAAGAGAGTGACTGGCCCAAGGTCAACCAGCTGACTTTGTGCCTAAGTCAGGACTAAAATACATAGGCTTCTGGTTTCTAGCCTGGCACCTTAGCCACTATACCAAACTGCTTCTTTTAAATAATATAATTGAACTCTAATTCAGAATATTATACCCATGGCAACTAATATGATTTTAATCGACATTTAATTTAGTTTTGTTATTGCATCTATGCCCCACCTTTCTACCGGGAGTTAAAGCTGGTACTCCCCTCATTTTTCCTTCACAACTCCGTGAGGAAGATTGGACTGAGAGGAAGTGACTAGCTCAAATTTACCAGCGATCTTTATGCCAAGTCCCAATTCAAAACCGTAACAACACACTGATTCCCTAATAGGAATTAAATTTGAATTGCAGTTAGTTACCAATTAATTTGAGAAGAGGACAACTTAGATTACTTTTCTTCTAAATTATTATTGCAGATGCTACTATTGGTCTATAAGGAACGAGAGCCTATAGCACATCCTAGAAAGGTCAACTGAGAGCAATTCATTCATTAATTCTGCATTTAAGATGCAAACCATTAATATATTTTTCATTCATCATCTACTTCTTTTTGTGCTAACGTGAACTGTTTTTGGATAAACAGGTATTCCTCAACTTACGATCACAATTAAGCCCAAAATTTATGTTGCTAAGTAAGACATTTTGCCCCCTTTTACGACCTTTCTTGCCACAGTTGTTAAGTGAATCGTTCCAATTGTTAAGTTAGTAACACGGTTGTTAAGTCTGGTTTACCCATTAACTTTGCTTGTCAGGTTGCAAAACATGATTACATGATCCTAGGACACTGCAACCGTCATAAATAGTTACCAAGCGTCTGAATTTTGATCATGTGACCATGGGGATGGTTCAACGGTCGTAAGTGTGAAAAATGGTCATAGCTCCCTTTTTTCAGTGTTGTTGTAACTTTGAACGGTCACTAAATGAACTATTGTAAGTCGAGGACGACCTGTATTAGGAAGATTGTTTCTAAGTGACTTGGCACCAAAATCCAATGGAAGGTTTCACTGCTGCCAAATGTTGGTGACCAAAGACAAACTCTCTAAAACAGGGGTCTTCAAACTCGGCCCTTTTATGACTCATGGACTTCAACTCCCAGATTTCCTCAGCCAGTGTGCTTGGCTGAGGAATTCTGGGAGTTGAAGTCCATGAGTCATAAAATGGCCGAGTTTGAAGACCCCTGCTCTAAAAGAATGCAAATGACCAGCTGTCTGTAAGGAGTATAGATCCTTCCATTCCCCACCATCCAGTCAGAGCTGAAGAAGCTTCTTGGATGAGAAGTGAAACGTCTTCGAAGAGAAACAAGAAAGTCCAGTTGCCTCATGAAAAAGCACCTTTAGGACAACCGTGACCTGGATGACTGAGAATCTCCATAGACAAAGACAAGAGAGCACATATATGTCTTGAGGTACTGGCTGCCCAGTCCTGCTGTAAATAAAATACACTGAGCATGACGCAGGACCTCCCTGTATCTGTTTCAAGCAGAGCCAGGCAAAAGGTTCTGAGATAACTATCTGAAGCGGCAATTGCTGCTTTGCTCAAAAAAGGCACAGTTCATTAAAAAAAAAAGGGGGGGGGGGAACAGATTATATCTGTCGTTCATTGCCTTTTTTTTTTTTTCCACCGTAGACTAAGGAGCAAGTATGATTCTTACCATAAAAGAGTCTCTGAGGCTCTTCAGTGACTCCACAAGGTAACATGATATCCTGGCTGGAAGAGGATGCATTGAGGGTCTGTGTTGCCTTGTCCTGTTGTCTGGCATGCTTGCTGCCTGGGCCACAACAGTGTGCAAGTGGGAAGAGCTGGAACCTGCCCAGGAGGCAGTTGTAAGATTTGCTTTGGGTGAAAATGCCAGGAAAGGCCATCTTGCTGGACTGACTGACCAGTTCACAGTCATCCGAGTGGAACACATCATCATCCAGACCATCCAAATGGGAAAAATCATCTTCCAGGTAAACGGGGGGATCCATTTCCCCTGCAAAAAATATAATTAATAAGAATAATAACAACATTACAAAGCTAGATAATACACTGTTGAATAGCAGAGTAAAAACATACAAGCCTTTCATTTGTGCTGCCACACAAAGCTATTTCTGAATGCTGTCTGGGGAATAAAAGTTAATTGGTTAGTGAAGGAGGCCCTCTGACCGACTTCTCCCTTCTTCTTTAAAACAAAATTCTGAAGCAAATGGGAAACAAAATGCCATTTAAAGTTCAGACTGTTTACAGTCTGGTCAGCCCTATGAAAAAAGTTAAAGGGGAAAAAAATAGCTTCCAGGAAAATTATTTTAGAATGCAAAGGCTATAAACCACATTAATGCTTTAACAAGCAAAAATCTCTCAAAAAATACTCTTCTAAATTCTCTATGCAGTTTTGAGAATTCGTAATGTACGGTATCTGAAAACATTGATTAATGTTTGTTAATCTAAATAATAGAGCCAGGGGATCCTGGGACTGAGTGTGCTACTCAAATGTTTATTAGGAAATACATCCAAATACAGCTGGTTTTTGCCATTTTAAGGCAAAAAGTTCCATGAGTTTGTCTTGAAAATGAACTACTTAAAGTTCTAAGTCTGCCATCTTAAATTTGGAATGGGGAGAAATACTTCCCATGTCCATAGGAGAACTAGAATAAATATGTATCACAGACACAAACACACACACACACACACACATTTTTTAAAAAATTCTGCAGTGCAAAATGCATAGAAAAGTAAAATTTAAGGGAAAGTGTGCAATACATCTCTCTGTATCCATATAATATATATGAATGCCTCTCTTGTGCATCTGTGTATATATACCCCACATGGCATAGGGCCAGGCTACTTATGGAACTGGCTTCCCCCAATCACATCAGCCCATCCCACGCGTTCAGGCAGGGAATGCTACGGATCCCACCAGAATTTACACTGGTGGGATCTAGGAAGAGGATCTTTTCTGCCGCTGCCCCTGCACTGTGGAAGATCTTGCCCTCAGAGGTAAGGAAAGCCCCCAATGTCTTGGCCTTCTGCAAAGGGGTCAAAACGTGGCTGTGAAGCCTTGCGTGGGCACACAAGGGCCCAACCAACCATGGGGGCTGATTGGCCCCATGGGAATCTTCTCGCCTGTATTAACAACTGCTAACCTTTCCATCTTGGAACTCTCCATCTTTTGCAATTTTATAATGTTTATATTTTTTTAAAAAAAAATTAATCTTAAATCATTCTGTTATTAATGCTTAATTTCATTGATTAAATTGTACAGCACTCAGAGCCCTTCTCTGAAGGAGATGGGCGGTTAAGAAGTGTGAAATATAAATAAATAAACGCCATTCATGGCGTGGGACCAGGCTATTTAAAGGACTGCCTTTCCCCATTTACATCATCTCGCCCCATCAGATCTTGCAGAGAAGGCATGCTGCAGATATCGTTGGTCAGGGATCTACATTTGGTGAATCCCAGGACATGAGCCTGCTGTGGTGCCCGGCTTATGGAACATCCTTTTTCCCAAAATTAGATTGGCCCCATCCCTTTTGACATTCCATAGGACCCTCGAGACCTGCTTATATGACCTAGGGCAGTGGTGGCGAACCTATGGCACGTGTGCCACAGGCGGCGCGCAAAGCCATCCCTGTGGGCATGCGCGCCATCGCCCCAGAGGGAGGCGGGGCCAAACTGCTCCCCTCCGCCTCTCCACGTGCGCCTGCGCTCTCGCTCTCTTTCTCTCTGCACTGGGAGTCAGGGAGCAGCTCCAAGAGCTGGGCGGATCAGGGCTGGATGGTGGAGACAGCTGCCAGCGCGAGTCCAGGTATGCCTCCAGAGCGATTTTGCGGCACCCCAGTGGCCCAATTCGGGCTCCGGAGGCCTGGAGAAGGCCTCTGCTGCCTGGATCTATGCCTGCAGAGCGATTTTGCACACACCCCCACGGCCAATCCGGGCGGCAGATAATACACTATTGCAGCGGTCCGTTCCGGGTGGCAGAGGCCTTTTCTAAGCGGCGGCGGCAGCGCGATCTGGGCGGCGGGGGGGGGAAGCAGCAGGAGAACAGTGCTCTGCGAGGGTTGGGTTGGACGCATGTGGGGCTGCTGCCTCGCTTTCTGTGCCGTGCAGGGGCTGGGCTGGACTGGGCGTGGAGCCTCCATGCCGCTTCTTCCCCTGCAGACATCGGGAGCGCCCACCCCTCGTCCCGGGGCAGCTGCTGCCGTCTCACGCTCTCCAGCCTGTCGCCGGCCAGCCGGGCCCGTTGAGCTCGGGCCTCAGGCAGATGGAGGCCAGAGGGGAGCGAGAGCCGTGGCTTCCCGGCTCCTCCGCCTGAGAACGTGTGCGGGGAGAGGCGCCACCCAGCTCAGTAAGCCATGGTTTGCCCGCAGGAGGAGGAGGATGGGAGCAGGAGGGCTGGCCGGGGACAGGCACAGCGCTGCCCATGGGAGGAATCTGACCAGCCCCAGCCTGGAGGGGGGGGAGATGGCAGCATTTGGGAGGGGGTGTAACTGCCCCCTTCCCCAAGCCACCAGCTGAGCAAGACGCCCTCCTGCCCACTGCCCCACCCGCTAGAGACCCCCTGGATCTCCCCCAACCCTGTCCGGCCCCCACAGGCATCCCTCCCCAGGAGCAACATTGAACTGGCCATGCCCACCCTGACCACGCCCACCCAATCTGCCATGACCACCATAGCCACACCCACCCAGCGGGCCACACCCACCCAGTGGGCCACAAGCACCCGGCGATACATAAGTGAGTTTTCGATTGCAGTTTGGGCACTCAGTCTCTAAAAGATTCGCCACCACTGACCTAGGGCTCTTATGGGACCAGAGACCTGGCTAGATAGCTCCACTACTGAGAGGGCCATTTCATATTTTTCCTCCACTTTGATTACATTTTCAAGGATATTTATTACTAAGGGTTTTTTTTATATTTGTATTCACTGTTTTTATATTTTTATTATCTATTGTTGTATGCCACCCAGAGGTACCTTGGCGAGACGGGCAGCTATATAAGTTTGATAAATAAATAAACTCCCAGAGACAAACACATTGTATGTTATATCCAGAAGCATAGGGGATTTAGGCTGAGAAACTGGGAGAAATTAATCATCATTAATCATGATCTTGACAAAAGTGTTTACACCTAGCTGACCCAGTCAACACCTGATAAAGAAGAAACAGTGCAGTTCTGGGCACAGTTATGCGACAACACAAAGAAATACAATTAGAATGCATAAAGGAGGTGAATAAGAATAAAAGGAGGTGAATAAAAAAGAAGAAGCTAAAGTGAAAGCAGTAACAGCAGATGTAGTGGGAAAAGAGCAAGAATGATCAAGAACTGGTCAGCATCAGGTGAAGGTGAACTGCATGGTTTTGGGTTGAAACATTTGACTGGTCTACACTTACCTGTTGCCAAGCAGTTTAATAACATACTACAAGGAGGTGAAACTGAAGATTTGTTAACATCTGGCAAAATTTACCTGATAATGAAAGATCCAACAAAACCAACTCAGAGCACACAAATTTAATAAATAAACAAACAAGCAAGCAAGCAAGCACCAGGCAACTACAGGCCAATTACCTGCTTACCAACAACTTTCAAATTGCCAACTGGTGTGGTAGCTCAGTGGTTCTTAACCTGGGCGATATCGCCCCCCAGGGGGCGATTTCATTTTTCAGGGGGGCGATGGAACGAAAAGGGGCGACATGGGGGCGAAGCAACGAAAAGGGGGCGATATGGGGGCGATGGAGCGAGACGTTTTGGGGACACTTTTCACTCTTCCCCTGCGGCTCCGAGCCTCCTCCGCCATTTGCAGAGAGAGACAGAGACAGAGAGAGGCACTTGCGCTTCCCCTCTCTGTCTCTGTCTCTCTCTCATGCAGGGCTCCTGATTCGCCCTGCGCCCGGATGCCCCGCCCCCTGGGAGCAGCGCGGCCACGAAGTCCCTTTCCCTGGCTGGCCCCGTCCGAGGTGCACGTGGCCAGCCCTCCTGCAAGCCGCGGCCCCGAGGGAGAGCAGCCCCTGTGATCCCCAGCCAGCGGGACCGTTGGCCCAGCTGACCGGGAAGGTGCGCCGGAGTCCCGACTGCTTTGTCGGCGAAGGTGAGGTGAGCAGAATATGGGGGGGGAGAGGGGGCCGTCCCCGGGCCGCTCCCTGGGCAGCCGAGCCGGCCACACTGTCAAGCCCCCATGGGCTCGACATTCACGGGAAGGGGGGGAAGCATGCTCCAGGCGGCGGCCTACCGGCGGCATGGGAGGCTCCAGCGTTGGTCCTGGCGGGAAGCGGATCGTTGCCCCGGTTCTGACCGAGGACGCCGGCGGCGCGGGAGAATGTTTGGCGATGCAGCCAACGGGGGCATTCCGCGGATGCCCTGCGGCCCGCGACTTGAGCCCGGGGATGCCGGCAGGGCGAGGGGACGCTTGGCGATGCAGCCGACGGGCGGGGCGTTCTGCAGATGCCCCGTGGCCCGCGGCTTGAGCCCGGGGATGCCGGCAGCGCGAGGGGAGGCTTGGCAACACAGCTGATGGGGCATTCCGCGGATGCCCCACGACTTGAGCCTGGGGATGCCGGCAGAGCGAGGGGAGGCTTGGCGATGCAGCGGGCCATGGGGCATCTGCAGAACGCTTTGCCCATCGGCTTCGTCGCCAAGCCTCCCCTCGCGCCGCCGGCATCCCCGGGCTCAAGCCGCGGGCCGCGGGGCATCTGCGAAATGCCCCGGCCGTCGGCTGCATCGCCAAGCCTCCCCTCGCGACACCGGCATCCCCGGGCTCAAGCCGCGGGCCATGGGGCATCTGCAGAACCCTTTGCCCATCGGCTTCGTCGCCAAGCCTCCCCTCGTGCCACCGGCATCCCCGGGCTCAAGCCGCGGGCCACGGGGCATCTGTGAAATGCCCCACCCGTCGGCTGCATCGCCAAGCCTCCCCTCTCGCCGCCGGCGTCCCCGGGCTCAAGCCGCGGGCCATGGGGCATCTGCAGAACGCTTCGCCCGTCGGGTGCGTCGCCAAGCCTCCCCTCGCGCCGCCGGCATCCCCGGGCTCAAGCCGCGGGCCACAGGGCATCTGCAAAATGCCCCGCCCGTCGGCTGCATCACCAAGCCTCCCCTCGCGCTGCCGGCATCCCCGGGCTCAAGTCGCGGGGCCGCGGGGCATCCACAGAACGCCCCCATCGACTGCGTCGCCAAACATTCTCCCGCGCCGCCGGCGTCCTCGGTCGGAACTGGGGCAACGATCCGCTTCCCGCCAGGACCAACGCTGGAGCCTCCCGTGCCAGTAGGCCGCCGCCTGGAGCATGTTGGGGGAGGGGGGTGATGACAACTTCCTCATTGGCTCAAGGGGGCGATTCGTTCAAAAAGGTTAAGAACCACTGTGGTAGCTGATGAAGTCCAGCAGCATTTAGTTAAAAACAAGCTCTTTCCACCTGAGCAGAGAGGAAATTGCCCACACAGCAGAGGAACAAAAGATGAGCTCCTAATTGATAAGAAGGTTTTGGAACACTGCAAGAGAAGAAAGACCAACTTGAAGGTAGCTTGGATTAATTACAAGAAAACATTTGACTCCCTACCGCATGATTAGATAATCAAGTGCCTAGAAATAACAAGTCAGTAGAAGTATCAGAAGCTTTGTACAAAGATCAATGGCACAATGGAAAACACAGTTGCCCGTCAATGGTGATAGATTGGGAGAATTTAATTTCAAGAGATCCATCTTTCACGGAGACTCAGTCTCACTACCAGTGTTTGTCATTGCTCTGATTCCTCGGTCAATAATACTGAACAAGTCAGACCATGGCTATCACACATTAAAAACATCTCCCACCTCTTTTCCATGGATGATCAGAGGCTGTCTGAAAAACAACTGCTGAAATAGAACTGCTGCTCAATACTGTCCATATATGCAGCCAAGATATTGAAATGGAGTTTGGATAGGACAAATGTACCACTTTCACCATCAACAGGGGAAAATAGTGAAAACTGAAGGAATCAAAATGCCCTATGGAAATAACAATAGTCTGGATGAAAACCATTACTACAAATACCTGGGTATCCTTCAACCTGACTATATCAAGCACAGTGAAATCAGGAAGAAAGAAGTCAATATATCAAGACAGTAAAAGTCTTAAACACCAAAGTCAGTAGAAGGAATGCCATCAGTGCAATTAGTACCTGGGAAATTCCACTCATCAAATACACAGCTGGAATAGTGGCCTGGACTCAAGCAGAAATAAAAGCCCTGGATAGGAAAACAAGAAAAATAATGATAATGAATTGTGGCCTTCATCCATACAGCAATGTTGACAGACTCTACGTACCAAAGAAAATGAGCGGGTATGCAATATTGCCAGTACACTAGACAGCTGAAGAAGAAAAAGGGGAATTGGAAGAATAACTAAAGGACAATGAAGAATAGAATAGAATAGAATAGAATAGAATAGAATAGAATAGAATAGAATAGAATAGAATAGAATAGAATAGAATAGAATCTTGAAGGTCTTCTAGTCCAGCCCCCTGCTCAAGCAGGAGAATCTATACCATTTCAGATAACTGAACCTAGTATACCAGGAAAGCTGACTGAGACCTGGAGAGACTAAATTGGCCTACAAGAAAGACCAAATGAAAAACAGAAAAGAGATATGGCTAGACAAAGTATAACATGGTCAGTACATTAAAAAAAAAAAAGCAGGCAAAGCAGACCTGGCAATGGCTAAGAGCATGAAAATTGAAGAAAGAGACAGAGGGGCTAATTCTGGCTGCACAAGACCAAGCTTTAAAAACAAATGCCTTACAAAGCCAGAACTGAGAAGACAACAACAGATAGCAACCGACAGCAAGTGCACCCTCTGCAAAGAAGCCAAAGAAATAATGGACTATCTAGTTAAGACAGACTAAAAATAATGGCATGATACAGTAGCCACAATGGTGCATTGGAATATCTACAAGAAATACCTTTTGCCTCCAAGCAAGAACCGGTGAGACCACAAAATAGACAAAACCATAGAAAATGAAGAACTAAAGTGCTCTGGGACCTTGAATTCAAACAGATAAACATCTGCCACACTACACCTCATATATAATAATTGTTGATAAGAAAGACAAAATAGTCTGGATCCTAGACATGGCAATACCTGGAGATAGCAGAATAGAAAAGAACTGGAGAAAGTCACAAAATATAAAGACCTGCAAATAAAAGTAGAACAATTGTGGCAAAAGTAAGCAAAGCACCAACAGTAATAGTCCCAAAACCAGCTGAACACTATCATCTCTGACAAAATCACCAGTCAACTTCATAAGGCAGCTTTATTTGGAACAGCTTACATCCTGTGACTGTATACCTTTAACACCATCATCTTGTTCCAGGATCTTAGAAAGAACTTGTTAGGTGGATAAAAATGCCAAACCCAGTCTAAACATCTGGCTGACTATGCAATGAACCATTATAATTTATTAAATTTGTATGCTGCCTGATTCCCAGTGATTCTTTTACAGCAAAAGGCAATAATCTCTCCTAATGGCAATTGAAGAAACATCACACAGTTCTCATCCTTATTAATGACTTCCACAAAAAAAAGTGATTTTAAATTGTCTTTAGGAAAGGAGAAGTCTTGTTTCCTTTTTGCCCACCAAAATGTTTTTCTTTGCCAGTGTGTTTCATGCAACAGTCAATTTCATCTGCTTGTTTCAGCTATGTTATCCTTTCCCCCCCACCACCAAATGTGATTTAATGTTAGGATTACTGATTGATGGTTGACAGTTATCTCTATGAATTTATGTATCCATGCTATAAACACAAGGATGCTGCACCAACTGGCAACACCCGCAGCAGAGATTTTAACATTAGTAATGGGCAAAAAAAGGAACAAGAGCCAAAAGGAAGATTAAAAAATATATATTTTGAAAACAGCCAATCATAGAGAAAGGAGAAAAGGGCTCAGATCTATTTCTAGCAGATAAAGAAAAAGAAAAAAGCACTGTTGGCAAGCATTATAATAGAATGAGCTTTGCTGGGACTCATCTATTCTGCAGAAAGATAAAGGACACAGCACAGAGTCCAGAGCCAGAAGATGCTGCCAGAGGAAGGAGAAGAAGTGGTATCTCTCTTCAGGGAGTCCTGCTCTGCAAGTTTCTCCAATTAATAATAATAATAATAAAGTTGGGAGGGACATTGGAGGTCATTTAGTCCAACCTCCTGCTCAGGCAGGAAACCCTATACCATTTCAGACAAATGGCTGTCCAGTCTCTTCTTAAAAACTTCCAGTGTTGGAGCATTCACCGCTTCTGGAGGCAGGTTGTTCCACTGGTTAATTGTTCTGTCAGGAAGTTTCTCCTTAGTTCTAGGTTGCTTCTCTCTTTGGTTAGTTTCCATCCGTTGCTTTTTGTCCTGCCTTCAGGCACTTTGGAGAATAGCTTGGCTCCCTCTTCTTTGTGGCAGCCCCTGAGATATTGGAACACTGCTATCATGTCACCTCTTTAACTGATTCATGAACCTCAAGAATCAGCCGAGGGTCAGAAGACTGAGGAAATCAAGCTGCTCTGGACACTTCTTAATGCCATATTGCATTACCTATTTATATTTAGTCACATGTATGGCTACATAAATATAAATGGTGTCTGTTTACGTACTGAAAAGATTTAGAGATAGTCCTCAACTTGCAACAGTTCATTTAGTGACCGTTCAAAGTTACAACGGCACTGACAAAAGTGACTTATGACCATTTTTCACACTTACAACCGTTGTAGCATCCCCACGATCACGTGATCAAAATTCAGATGCTTGGCCATACTTGGTTCATACTTATGACCATTGCTGGGTCCAAAGGTCATGTGGTCATCTTTTGCAACCTGGGGAAGCCAGATTCACTTAACAACCGAGTTGCTAAATGATCAGCTGCAACGATTCACTTCACAACTGTGGCCGGAAAGGCCGTAAAATGGGCTTCACTTAGCAAATGTCTCACTTAACACCACAGAAATTTTGGGCTCAATTGTGGTCGTAAGCTGAGGACTACCTGTATTTAGATATCTGCAGTTTGTACTATGCTTCTGTAGACTGCAATGTTCGGTAGCTCTTGCTGGAGTGTTTATTTTCTCCTTATAAAACATCTTGGTACTGGCTTTGAGAATAAACTGTTCTCAGGATGGTTTGCAAAGTCAAAAGAAATGGAAAAAGCACAATGTACCAAAATGAGAGTTATGATTGGCTGTTTTTTTTTTAAAAAAATTTTTTTTAAAGCAAGTACAGGTAGTCCTCGACTTACACCCATTCATTTAGTGACCATTCAAAGTTGCAACAGCACTGAAAAAAGTGACTTACGACTGTTTTTCACGCTTGCAGCATCCATTGCAGCAATCCCCATGGTCACGTGATCAAAATTTGAATGTTTGGTAACCCGTTCATATTTATGACGGTTGCAGGTCCTAGGATTACATAGTCACCTTTTGCACCCTTCTGATAAGCAAAGCCAGATTCACTTAACAAGCGTGTTACTAACTGAAAAACTATGGCGAGAAAGATTGCAAAATGGGGCAAAACTCATTTAACAACTGTCTTGTTAAGCAACAATTGTGGTCATAAGTCAAGGACTACCTGTACTACTTTTGGTAGCTACTTAAACTGGGCTGCCAAAATCCAGATGGCAATAATGAATAGCAAAGAGATACTGAAAACTAGTTCCTCAATGCTGCTATTTAGTGATCACCTGGATTTTGGCAGCTCTGATAACAGCACTGCAGTATTAAAATACTGTAGTATTGTTTGAAACAACAGCAACAACTCTAGGCTGTAAAATAAAGATGGGAGACTGTTTCTTAAAGAACAGAATGAAATGTTCAGTTCTTTCAAGGGTTGTTTAAACACCTAGTTCGCATATAATGCTATTCCATCACTTGGTTTGTTTCGGTTTGATTTCGTAGGTTGTGTGAATCTAGCTATTATGGCTAAGTGATGACTGCTTAGGGGTACCAGTGATTGGTACCCCAGTGAACCAAACTACTAGAAACCTTAAAAAAATCTTTGTATCTCCCACTTCAAAATCTAATACACATTGTAATTTGGCAGCTTGTGTAATCACGCAACACTCCACTGTAGATTATTCCATCAGGTAAGGACAACTGCACAACAAGCTTTTGCTGTCGTACCCAGCCATCATTTGGTTCTTTTGGTTTTTTTTAATATAATCTTATTGAAAGTTTAAATGAGTATGAATTAACACAAACTAAAATAGAGTAAAATCAAACAAAGAGAAAAAGAAGAAATAAAAGAAAAAGCTAAAGTGCAAAAAGACAAAAAGGTAGAAGAAAAACAGAAAAGAAAGAAAAAAGAAATAAAGAAGTGGTTTTTTATTTTCAGTACAGCAGTTATACGTACAATTGTATATTTACATCTTTCTCTAAGTTATATCACAATTCTCTTTTTTCTACAACTCATCCTATCTAGTTGTCCAAACCACAGATCATAAGTTCATTTTTTTTCCTGTTTTACACAAAATATCTGTGAGGCATTTTCAGTCAGTAATAAATGTTTGATTAAAAAAAAAAGACAAGATCTAAGTCAATTTGGCTGCCTCAGCAAGTTCTATCATATTCACCAACCATTCCTTGGTATTGCCCAATCTTTGAAGTCACCTTTTTTTGAATGTGAACAGTGCCAGGGCCCAGACCTAAGATCAAGTGGAGAAGGAAGTGGTTTACAGTTTCTGGGTTGGGGATTAATTTTCCCATTAACTGGATTTTGGAAGCTCACCTTGTGCAATCTCACTTTATAATAAGACGAAAACCCTGGTCAGCAAACCTGTTCGATCAGGCTGACTAAAGAACAATAGGAGTGAATTGACTTCAGAATCGGCTTAGTCAATGCCGGTGCAAAATTATTTTTGCAGAACTTTTTTAGGTATGTAACAAGTGCACTAAATCTAAGCATAAGATCTAAAACCTTACTGAATTAAGAAACAAAACAGTATATAAACTCAGTTATCTAGCATCTAGATAATAGAGTATACTGATAATAGTGAAGAATGCAGTTGTTTAGAAAATCTCTTAACAAAATTTATAACCTCAAACAAATGCTATGCCGGGATCCGTGGCCATGTCGAGCGTACAATTTTAATGACATCCATCCAGGCAAGATACAGGCAATTTCTCTCCCCTTGAGTTACATTTAAAGAAAAACTGTTTTTAAAAGATGGCTCTTGAATCAATAACCAGTCTGCCCACAACAGAGCATGTAAACTATGTAACTCCATGTCCAATCACAGTAACCATCATATAAATATCCCTTGGCAAAGAGGATTAAATGTACAGCTCAAAAGGTGGCATGGGATGGCATGGATTTATTTTTCTCACCCCATGCCAAGTTCCTGGTTGGAGTGGGCAGTGAAAAGAACATCCCAAAGTAAGCCAACAGCAAACCCCTTCCACATCGTACTATACCAAGAAAACTGCATAGAAATACTCATGTAAGTCACTATAATTGAGCTTGACTCTGAGATCATATTATGCATTCTCAAGAGCTTATATGAAGAAAGTCTGGCAAGCAGAAACAGGGTTTAAAAAAGTGTTTTTCAAAACAGAACATGCTGCACAAAAAAGGAGGCACTTCACAAAACTAGTGTCTCTTGAGCACATCTGGCAATGTGCTCAATTTATACTTTCACTCTAGCAACTGAAACCACTGGGATAGATAAGAAAAGGAAACTGTGCCGTTTCCTCTGGCCTCAGGCAGGAGCTTGTGGGAATCAGGGCAGGGAATTTGGTTGGCCTAACTGGCCAGGGTAAATGGAACTACTCAAGTAGCACCCATCAGCCAAAAATAATAAAAACAAGAGGATGAAAGAAGCCAGAGGAAGGTTGGTGTGGTTCTGAGGCTTGGCTATTTTGTGGGCAGAGAAAGTATTATCTGGAGGCTTAGACTATTTCCTATAGTTTCCCAGAAAGCCTTGGGAACTCCTTGACTACACTATTCTGAGACATGGCTTGGGGACATTATAGATTATTGTGGGGGTTGCATATATTGCGTGGTGATAGCATTATAATGCCATCTTCAAATTAGTTGACAAGGTTCAGCCCCTTGTCAATGTGGAGGTGTTAGCAGGTGATAATGAAATAGAATGAAGGGATAAGTAGCAAGGAAGAGGGGAAAAGGCCTGAACAAGTCAGTGACACTGAAAAGCAGGCATGTCAAACTGCCGGCCCATGGGCCGGATGCGTCATGCCAAAACCGCGCCCACCCCATTGTCGGCAATGGGGAAAAAGTCACGATACGTTGCGCGATGTCACGTGACGTCGCGGGTTTGACATGTCTGCTGAAATGCTCCAAGATGCATAGATCTTGCAAAACAGACAACTCTTTTCCTGAAATCCCAAATCCAAACGTTATATGTACTGTACCTAAAAAATGCCCTCCATCTAATAAGTAAATAAAGAAAACATCTATAGAGCCTTATTTCATTTTAATAAGCTCTCATAATGCTTGGCCTATTAAAACCAAAAGTGTTTGTTGATGCATATTTAGGTTATAGATTATAACAGACAGTGCATTGATTTTTGAACATCTTGAGGCCAACAAGTAGTCTTTCATGATTCTCTCAATGCTACCTTATTTTAAATACACACGAAACACACAAGAATTCTTTAGATCTTTAAAAAGTTAAATTCAGTATTTGAATTATTTATTCTGCTGCGGTTTGTTTAATCTAACTTGCAATTACTGATGAGATCTAACAAGTCTGAAATCTATTGTAAATTTACTTAGGAGTCGGAGGTTTTATTGAAATCTAAGGGATTTTCTTTTAAATATGCACATATAGAACTGGGCTATAAATCTTGTCCAGATTTGAGTATTTGTATATAAAAGTATTTAAAGTTTAAAATAACACCTCACAACCTAAACTCTAACCCTAACCTTCACTAGATCAAAAGACTTGGTCTTAATTTCATTTGTAGTCCAGTACAGCCCACATATTTAAAGCCCAGAAAATAACACTTTTTAAAAAATATATATGTTTTATTAATTTTTTAACATAATCACCTTAATATTCGGTAAACAGTGTGTTGTCTGGGTTTACATTTAAAAAAACATTCACTAACAGTTGATTTCTATAATCTATAATCAACATAATAACTTTATTTGATTTCCTCTTTTTCCCATAATGTTCTCTTTTACCAACCTTAAGTTAGTACCATTCTTGTTGTTTTAATGAATGATGATTGAGTATAAAAGTTTTCTAATATTTCTACAGATAATAATCACATCAATATAATATTTCTTTTCTATCTAGTCATTCTGGTTGTCTCATCATATATCCTATTTACAGTTCTTGTTTACATTTGTTTTTCCCACAATGTTCTAAACATTCTTACTGGTTAAGATTTTCTCAAAGTTAATTACATTTAAATATTTAAGTCTATTTTTTTTCATGTAAGCCAACCCAATACTTTTATCTTTCTTAAGGAATAAATAAGACTAAAAAAGAAATAATAATAATAATAATAATAATAATAATAATAATAATAATAATAATAATAATAATAATAATAATAATAATAATAATAATAATAATAATAATAATAATAATAAAAAGATAGTATGCTACGTAAAATCCCTATTTCCTATAAGCTAATACATATTTATTTCCAAAAAAAATTCATTCTTTTTTACCATAATTAAAAATATATTTAATCTTTAAATATTCCATTTAATAATCTAGTCCTCTAGTCTTTTAACTCTTATTCAAAACATTTTTAATCCATTGTAATTTTCTTAAAGTCAATCACTTTTAGATATCTAAAACATTTCCTTTATATAAGCCATTTCAACTCTTTTATATTACTCATATCAAGAAATAAAATAAAAAAAAGAAGAAAAAGAAAGTACTATGTTACTTGAGGGGCTCTTCCCTCTTAATGTCAAATTCACATCCAAATTTTTTCTATTTCTTTAACCATATTCAAACAGGTATTTCTTTTTTAAATGTTCTCTCTGATAGGCCCCATCGTCTATTTTCTTAATTTTCACTTTAGCCTTTTTCTTTTGCCCAGTATCTTTCTTAATCAATATGTTCTGCTGAGTCAAAGAATCTTTCCATATTCTTGTAGGTAGTACTGTAGATATAAAAAGTAAGTCAAGTACAATATCTTTGTGAGAGGCACTTGCCCATTCATTTTTGTAGAAAATCTTTTTCTTTCTTTTTCTCTCTGCTTCTCTTATCATTTGTTGTCTCTGCAGTTCTAGTGTTTTTCCTGGCATCTCTGCAGTCCATTTTGTCCAATCTTTTTTCTTATCCCCAAATTTGTTTTGAGGTGTTAAAGTATAAGTTGTCTTTTCCAAATCCAGTATTTCTTGTAAATTTTTTCCCACTTGGATTAAATCATACTTCTTTGTTTTGTTAGGTTCCATCTTTAAGTCTCTATCATCAAATTTCTATTCAGTTGTCTGTTTTATCTGTTCCTTCTCTGTTGTTGGCCCAGGAAACAACACTTTTATGTACTGTATTGCAATTTTAAGTTTATTTAACTTTAAACAATTTTTTATTCTACATTAATAACAGGTGCCATAATTATAATACTTTACAACTAGTGAACAAAAGAAGGGCTAAGGTCAGGTACAATACAGAATACACACAACAGAATTATTTCAAGAATCATTCTTCTTTGTTGGTAGATTGCTATTGCCATATCTTTTTTTTCTTCAGAGTTCTAAATAATAATAAAAGTTGCTGTTACTAGAATACATACAAGTTGTTATACTGTAAGCAAAGTGCCAATCAATCTTTCTCTACAAAAACTGAACTAGTTTCCACAGAAGACCTATCAATATTGTTAGAAAATAAAAATGGCTGGGTTCTACCTGCCCACAGGTTACACAACAGAAATCTCAAAAGGTAGATAGGGTTTACAGTTCTTCAATGTAACTTCTGATAAATAGAAGTTTTTGTGATGTGGACCTTTACCATGCAGCCAAATCACACTCACAGTAGTCAAATATATCCCTGAAATAGAAAAGATTCCTACTCCTACTTTTAAAGATGCAGCTGAACACACATTTATTTGGAGGAACAGTCCTGTTGAACTCAATAGGCCTTACTTCATAAGGTAAAACTGTCTGGCTTTCAGCCTAAGCAAAGTAGCTGAAAGTAAATCACACCCTCATTAAAATAAAATATCTTCCAAACATCTTGCTGTATTCCTAACACAATAAAACTCAAATTTGTAGAACATGTATATAGATAGTCTTCACTTACCAACCAAATTGGGACTGGCAACTCCATTGCTAATTGACACTGGCATAAAGTGAAATATCACAGGACTGTGCCTGACTTACATCAGTTCGTCACTTCTGGCTGTAATTGTTAAGCGAATCACCACAGGTTGTTAAGTGTGATGTCACTTGACCCCAATTTGTGAATTCCTGCCAACTTCTCCATTGACTTTGCTTGTTGACATATGGCTGTGAAGATCACAAAAGGCAATCACGTGACTGTAGCACTCTCCAGCCATCATAAACGCGCACTACAGTAGTTACCTAGAGTCCAAATCGTGATCATGAGACCATGGGAACAATGCAAAGGCTGAAATTTTTGAGGACTGATCGCAAATCTCTGTTTTCAGTGCTGTTGTAAGTTTGAACAGATGCTGAACGAGTGGTTGGTAACACAGAACGTTGGAAGAGACAGAATAAAGACTGAAAACAGTGATAGGAAATTGTTCTATGGCATTGGACTAAGGAAATAATTAGCTTTCCAACTTGATTTTTAAAATATTATTAAATGCATATCTGTCTTTCTATTTACTTTAATGCTCAAGGTGATTATCAACAAGTGAAAAATATGGAATATGAAAGATTAAAAATAAGTAAAACCCAAACCAAAATGAAAATCAATCACTAAAATAATTAATAATCAAAAACTTGCAAAAGAAAATACATTTTTTTCATCTTCCTAAATACTGAAAGAGTTGGAGCCAAATATAACTTCTTTAGAGAATTATTTCCAAGCTTGGAGCTATAGAGAAGATTCTTTCCCACAAAGATGAACCGTGACAATGGGGCATCTTGAGAAGGGTCTCTCCTACCAATCTGAGTAACCCGAAAGGAGTTTCCAGGTAATCTAGCAATAAGCAGTTTAGGGATTTAAAGGTCAGTGCCGCCATCTTCAATTGTACTTGGGGCACATTTAACAACCAATGCAGATTTTTTTTGTGCAAACACCACCATTCCTATATTGCATACCAGACCAGAAGCTGGCTGTTTCATTTTGCACCAACTGCAACTTCGGGATACTTTTCAAGGATTGGCCCACATAAATAAGAAGAGTTGTAACCAAGGTGCAAATTATTGTCACTAAATTCCAATAGCTCAGGAAGGATTCCAGCTGTACCCTAGCCATAATTGTGCAAAGCGCTACTCATTGCAGCTGCCATCTGCAAATCCAATGACAGCTGATGGTCAACTTTTTCTTGGGGAATGCAGTCTCATCCAAAAGAGGGGGCATCATAGTTCCAGAGTCCAGCTTTCTTCTTGCCAATGGTATCTCTGACTTGTCTGGATTTCATTTCAATTTGCTCAATTTCATTCTGTGAAGAAGTTCTTTTGACTAATTCTGAATCTCACCTTCACTGAGCAATCTTGTGTTTGAACAGAATGAAATCCAACTCAACGTTTGCCATGCCATGTACCATTTCCACTGTATTTCTTTTAACAGCCTTCCCCACCTTGGAGTAAAGAACTCCCAAATGCCTTAATTTTTTTATTATTTCATTTTACTCCATTTATGTATCTGCTCTAAGTTGTGAATGGAAGAAAGGGTGGCAGAAATGAAACATAAAAATGAAAGGACAGAACAATGTTCTGAACTATGAGGAGAGTGGAAAATGAGTTGTTTTGCCCTTTCCTCATAGACCTCATATTGCAGAATGCCTGAGTTGGAAGGTTCCTTAAAAATCATCTAGTCCAATCTCATGTCTAGCAAAGGACTCCATTTCTATAACATCTTTTATATACCACCATCCAGTCTGTTTAAATATTTCCAGCAAAGGAAGAGTCTACCACCTCCCAAGGCATTGTTCCACTGTGCTCCTACTTTTAGGGCTTTTTTTATCCTAATGTCCAGATGACTTTGACCTCCTTGTCATTTCAACCCATTATCTTTTCTTCCATCATCTGGGATAGGACTTTGAATAACTTTCCCCCATCTTCTATATAATAACTGTTCTGATACTTGAAGATAACGTATCTCTCTACAACTGCCTCTTCTCCAGGTTAAACATACTAATAATCTTGCATGTATAATTAAAACTATTATCCAGTAAGTATTCATAACAATATCTATCACCATAGCCAAGATTTTTAATGTATAACCTAGAGAGAAAGAGGTCTCTCAATACAGATCCTATGTTCATAACTATGTTATGAACAATATTCATTTACCACACAGTCCTACGCATAAGAACTTTTGTGTTCAGTGGGGCTCACCTTAAAATAAGAGTCCATGAGTCTGTGAGGTTCTGAACAGTTAGGAGTATGGAAAAAACAGAACTGGAGCTTGGGAACTCATCACTTTCTTTTAGGCTGGGGTCACAGATCACCATAAATCATGATTCATTTAGCCATGGTTTGTGGAATAAACCAGTGTCGTGAGGGTTCCTATATCTTGCTAAACCATAAACTATATTTCATAAGTGACAATAGTTGGATTTGCGCTATACACTGAGCCAAAAACAAACACACTTCATTTGGTTTAGTGTGATGTGTGCAGACTCTTTTTTTTTTTTTGCAGTTATGGGGCCAATCCAAGATCCTTGAAAGTAGGACAAATTATAAATATGTTTTGAGCAGAAGACCAAGATTTATGTAATCCCTTCTTACACTATGAGTCTATTATTTTTATTTTCCAAGAATGCTTATGTGAAATGCAAGGGCACTCTTGAGAAATAAAAATGAGTTTAGAATATTTAGAATTAAAATAATATTTTAAAAAAAAGAAGAAGAGTGGGGCAGAAAGTGGCAAGAAAAGTGTCCATGAATACACTGATATCCAAAAGCAACATCCTGGGATTTAAGTGCACATGATGCAATTATATTGGTACCATTCAGCACATCTGAGCACCTGGACTGGAATCCCCTGAAAGTCCCAAGCAAGCAGTTTTATATTTCCTGAAATGCTATAGAAGCATAATAAATAACCATCATGCTCTTTGGAAAGAAGGAAATCAATTCAGCAACCACCTTCACAACCCCGAATGTGAAAGAAAGAAACTAATTCTGCAGTTCTTTCCACTTGGAAACACCTGTTGAGGAACCATACAATGCAGGCATTCTTCCATTACCTCTAGCATTCTCCCAGGGGGGAAAAATCAATATACAACCACTTGCCTTCGTTCAGGAATGGAAGAAAAAGGAAGAGAGTGGGGGAGGACATAACACACGTGCATGCCAGTTAACCAAAACAAAGTGACAAGCTGGTTTCATGATTTCTTTAGCTCTTCCTTTTGCCTTCTGCCCTGTGCTTAAATGACTCAATCATAAATTATCTTTAAGGCTGAAATGCATTATATCAGCCCAGGAAGAGATCAAACCAAATTTTTACAGTGAAAAAGAGAAGGGGGGGGGGGGAACAGATAACTCATAAGTTATCCAAATGAGTCAACAAAAAGCAATACCTTACTTACAGCATCCATGGTACATGAAATTGAGTCTTTAAGTATTAAAATTTCATTTGTAGCACATTTGTGGCCAACAAATGTCTCTTTTCTATTTTGCAGAATATAAATTTGCATTTCCCTAATGATTCTGTGGGAACTATTTCAGATAGCTATAGTCTTGGTATCCGAACAACTGTTTCACTAAATGACAAATGATCTTAGTTTTAGGCATACAGAAAAGACGGGATGGAAACAATCATGAACCATTGGCACAAATTTCAGCCGCAGTGGTCCTACTAGTTTGTTGTACTTTATACCTTGGACAACATTAACGGCCAACAGACAAAAATCAAAGAAAAGAAGTTTTAATCTTCGGGTCCTGCCTGTCAAGCAGTATTGAAAGCCATTTAGCCATGACAACCCCCCCTCCCCCCACTTTTACTTAGGCCAAGTAAGGACTAAGTTATTATGTCTTGGAAAGTTAACTTCCTTAACTGTGCACGGGGAACTTGATTCTTCAAGTTGAAGAATCCGCTAATGCCTGCCTCTCTAACGAAGGCTCTCGAGGGACTCGCTTTTTTCGTCCCAGTCCTTTCCTCACTAAGGAAATCCAAATCCCAATGGGCGATGAGCCCAATGTGATTTAGAACTTACACATAGCAGAACTTACAAATACAAACAACACAGTTGTCACTCAAGTGCTCTTTTATCCCTCCCCTCCCGCCCTTCCCCCAATACTGACCTGTTGCCCCGACTGCGCCTCTGCCTGGGCAGAATAGCTGCAGAAGCTTCCGATCGTACCCCGGAGACAAGAGACAGGAGCCCTTGGTCACCTATTCAAAGCAGCGATCTGCGAACCCTCCTAAACGGATCCCGCTTTTCATCTGGTCCGCTCCTGAAGCGCCAACAAGAGCCGCCAGCGGAAAGAGCGGGAGCCGGAAAGTCCCCGGGCTGCAACCTGAGACGCCGCCACCGCCGCCGCTAGCACCACACGGTATTGTTTCCAAAAAGACACTCGCTTCCTGGCATTACCCGCACAGCTGATAAAAGACACGCCCCCCGCCGTGACGTCAGGGAGGGGGTCTCGCCAATCGGGAGCGGCAGGCGCGCACGTTCCCAGCTCGCGGCGCTGTCACAACGTGGGTAATTTGTCGAGTCCGGCTCGTGATCTCGGTTCACAGCGAGGCTTGAGCTCCGGCAGAGCCGTTTCCAAAGCCCGCTGGCTCAAGACGGGGCGACCCCCCCCTCCTTTCCCCAAATCACGGCGCTGAGACTGCGAGAATTAGTTGGAGACCTGAAGCAAAAGATTTTGCCCCAAACCTTACCTATTTGTTGCCCTTGCATTCCACCCCAAGCCTAACGTCGCGATCTGTGGAAGGCAGGGCAAGTCCAGACTTGCAGAGAAGCAATTCTTGTGCGGTCCTTAACGCCTTCGTTTTTTCGAGTTCTAAGGATGGGCATCGGGGAGAGCTTTTCTCGTGGTTTCTGGGAACTTTTGGTTGTTTGCAGTCATCCTGAAACGTATAGGGTCTCCTGCTCAAGCAGGGGGTTGGACTAGAAGACCTCCAAGGTCCCTTCCAACTCTGTTATTCTATGTTTTATGTTCTCAGCCTGATGTCCATTTGGTAAGACTACTGTTCCCATCTTCTTCAGCCAGAACAGTGACTGGAGATTAAGGGTATATGATAATGCAATATATTGAATGATGCCAGACTGAGGAAGACTGGATACTTGTTTTTCCTTGGTTAGTGCCCCCCAAATTAGGCACCTACAAATTGCCAAATAAAAAGGAAAAACTTCCTTTTTAACTGTACAATAGTAATCCTAGATGAAATTAAGTGAGAGGGCACAAAGAACTGTTCCCAAGTTGTTTCAGATATTAAAAAGATGAACTATATGACTTTTAAACAGGGAGGTTTAATTTAGTTGTGATAGTAGATAACCTTTCATAAACTTACCCTCCCAGGATTTGATTTAAACCCTTCTAGATATAATTTCCTTCTAAACAACCCCATTGCCTTTGCTTTTTATGTACCTTGAAGAATTCCCAGTGGATAGCCTTCAGTACTTACTTCCCTCCATTGTGAGAGCTGTCAATTTATTCTTACCCTTGCTTCCTGTTTTGAAACCACTTGCTGCTCTATAGGAGGAGTTTGCCTACTTTGTGAAACATATTCTTTTTTCAAAATAGTCATGCATAGAACTTTATACTAGCAATATTAATATAAAACCTGCCATCTTTTTCTTTCCTAAGAAGGAACCTGTATTTTGCCTAATGCAGGACACAGATCCAGATAATATTTTCATTTATTAGATTTGGAGACTACCCAACTCCAAGCTTACTCTGGTCAGTTTATCATTTTAAAAACAGAAAAACACAAGGCAAATATTCATACAATATCTATCTTATCTTATCTTATCTTATCTTATCTTTCTATCTTTCTATCTTTCTATCTTTCTATCTTTCTATCTATCTATCTATCTATCTATCTATCTATCTATCTATCTAGTCACCAACATGGTTCCACAGCCACCTAACATCGGGCCTGGAAGAAGAGACATATTTTTAAAGATCTTCAGAAGATCATTCCAGAGGACAGGTGCCATGACAGAGAATTGTTTATCTGAATAGTTCTGAAGAGAGCAAGTGGGCCTGATTTTACTGAATGGTCAAAAACATGATGAGATAGGCAGTCCCTCAAAACTCCTATGCCATGAAGGACTTTATGGTTAATAATCGGCATCTTGAACAGCACCAGAAGCTCACCAGCAACAAGTGCAGCTTACGAGCACTGGTGTCACAAGGCACAACACTTCCTGCACCACTGCATTCTGGACTAGGCCATTAGTAATTCTATGATATAAACATACTATGAAGGTTTCAGATTATTAGATTTAGGTCCTATATTTTCTTCTATCCTTCATTTTAAGAGTATGTCTCTATAAAATATCCTGTCTCTGGAATTGTACCCTAGTTCAGTGGCTCTCAACCTGTCGTCCCTAGACTCCTGGGAGGCCACAATGTCACCCGGGGGGGAGGGTGTCTGCGAAGGCTTGAAGAACTTTTATGATTTAAATATTAAGTTAAATCTTGGGGGGTCCATGGCTATGGTCTGTGGCCACAAAAGGTATTTCAAGGGGGTCCGTGATGAAGATTGAGAACAACTGCCCTAGTTTGTAGAATCACATCAATTTGCTCAATTCCTATTGTAACTGTTTTAGCTTTGATAATGTTAAGCATCAACTGAATGGTAGTCTCCCAGAAGATGGCTTTCAGGGCTGTCCCACTGCCATCAGGCTAATAGCCATGGATCCCTTTCCCACCATTTCCCACTTTAAAAAGACAGGATAAGCTCTTCTGTGTTAGAATGTGAAACAGGAGAAGAACGTCTCGTCTTAAGGGGCAGGAGATAGTAGTCTGCTAATTGTATCCCTTGTTCCCATGTAACACAGCTTCACGGCATTCCCACAATAGACACTTATCTTGTAGAATCTAAAACAAAAATATTGTGACATTCTGCATTCATTTTTCTGCACTGCAGTATTCCTGTTTTACCTGGGAGAAAGAATGGCATTTTCCCAGATCCAAAATACACAGCCAATGACTAGGGGAAATGTTATCTCCTTGCAACTTATATCATCTCAAATCAGACAGCAGATAACTAGATAACTCTATAGGAGAGACAGGTATTTGTGCAAAAACCTGATGTTTAAAAAACACCCCTTAGAAATACTGTGGGCTGTTTTTCTTTGAACTTACCAGTAGAAGGCAACATAACCAACACACAGGATTGGCTTTAGCACTTTTCAAATAGAAAGTACAGTATATTAAGATACTATGGGTTCTTCAAGATTCATCATCTTCTTCAGAGGAAATATTTGAATTCACTTTTTCTTCTTGGGGAGAGTGATTTTAAAGGTGTTGGCCAGATTTCTATAATTACATTCATTCATTCATTCATTCATTCATTTATTTATTTAAAAAATGACAGAAAAATAAAAAAACACGAAGATAAAAATTCACGCATTGTCCAAGAAAAAAACACATAGAAAGTGTATTTTTAAAAAAATGAAAAATTGCAACAAAATTAAAAAATGTATATTATTTTAGTTGTAGTTACAATTCTAAATATAGTTATCTAATGCAATTGTTCAAGTACATATGTATTTATAGTACATTTATATAACTATATATATATAGTAATTTACCTTTTAACTTTATACCTATTTTTTATAAATGAGTCCCATATTTCACTATGTATGTGTCCATACAAAGTATACAAATTGTATATTGGCTACCTACTCTTAGGTGGAAAGTGCAATCAGGTCCTCAGTCCATTAAGTCAAAAGGGACACATATTTATCTTTCCAATGCTGCAATATCAGTCCTTTGGCCATGATAAAGGGAGAATCCATTCACATTGTCCAGTTTTTAATTTTCAAATATTAGGTACAATATGGGGTTCAAAAGAATATTATCATGTGAAAAAAAATAGTTTTTGTTTATACAATCATATTTGCAAATCCAATATTTTCTCCACATTTACATAATTCATACTTTATAAGCATAACTTCCATTTGAGTTGCTGCGCCACAATATGACAGCACATGACTGATTTTTCTTTAACCCTATTATAATACAATATATTATTTTCCATGTAATTTGACTTTGCATTTAAAATAAACCTATTTACACAGGCTTCATTCACACAATACAAAATGTTTAACCTGAGCCAATCAGGTGAACACAGCATTCACCAATAGCTGGGCTACCTCCTGCGTCTCACAGAGGTTTAGGTTCATCTCTGTGCTTTAGTAAAAGTGACCCAGCCTCCTCCTTGGTTGATCAATGCTATGGAGGGGCATCACAGCAGGTCTTACGGACCGTGCTCAGATGACAGAAGACCAACACATACTTAGTCATGACTGCCCCTTGGTTCCTCTCTGGTCTAATTTATATGTGCAGAGTTTCTGCCTAAAGGATAGAAATAAATTCTCTTATCATCAGAGAATTATAGCTAAAACAAGACAATTTTTTAAAAAAGTCATTTCTATCATTAGTGAAGAAAAGTAGCTTCTCTTTTTCTACCTCTTGTCTGTCTCTTTCTCTTTGCTCTATGGATTGGCAGAGAAGCATCAGGTCATTCTTATCAAAGATCTGATGATTTCTTGAAGGTTTCTGAAATTAACAAGTTACCTGCCCTGGTCTTAACTGGGTTCATACTAGGCAAAAGATAAAGAGATAAATAACCTTTATTGTCATTTTTATATTGTGGGCACAATGGCACACATAAAAAATGAAATTTAGTTGCCCGCTCTCAAAGTGAAACATAAGTCATTTTAAGTCATTTTATCAAATAAAATACATTTTTCACAACAGGCCTAAAGAGAACCATCTAAGGGAGGAGCTTCTTTATAGGGCAGGCACGTCAAACTCGTGACGTCACGTGACATCGTGCGGCGTATCGGGACTTTTCCCCCATTGCCGGCAATGGGGTGGGCGCGGTTTCGGCGTGACACATCCAGCCCGCGGGCCTGCATTTTGACATGCCTGTTATAGGGCATGGTGAGCTGACTACTTCTGAAACTGAAAAGAAAATCTTCATCTGAAGAATTGTTTTTGTAAGAAAAGTGAGCACCAAGAATTTCAAGTTTCTTTAAAAAAAATCGTTTAAACTGAATTTCTGGGCCTACATCCCAGCCTCATTTTAAATATGAGTCTTGTAGCACGAATGAGAAGCAAGTGAAGGAACCAGCTGGCAGTTACAGAATGGAACACTTTGTCCTCCTTCTGTACCCAACACAGAAACCCAACTGGTTGCTGTAGGAGAGGAAAACTATTTTCAACTTGTATGGAAAAGAAAGTATCACTCTCCTCCTATACTTGTTCATGCGGTGCATAGTTAATCTGCAAATTTCATTCTTTAGAATGAAATTTAGGATGATTGTCAACAGTTTTAAAAGAAGATTACACACATTTTGAGAAAAAAACAAAGGTAGCTAGGCTTATTAGTCACAATGTCTGTGACCATGGGCAGGATTGTAAGCTGTTGTGAGCCTTTGGTTTGATACGGCAGGTCTTCTCTCTACCAGCATCTGATTAATAAACCTTTTGCAAGATATTAACATTGACAATTGTATGCCTACAGCCTGCCGCAAATCAAATGTAGTAAATTCATGAACTTTCCAACTATCCTAACATATAAGAAAACTGTGATGGACATGTTTGCTACCATAATTTAGCTCTTAAATTTGAGCAGGTTTCACTAGTCTAAAGTTACTGAAAATGGAAGTTACTATTTGTTGGTTAGGATTTTATCTAGGAAGCATACCATTTCAGGAAACGTTCCTACATCTTTTACTGTTATCCACCTTGACTGGGGTGACAGGAGTTGCATTAGGAGCACATGAAGTTTTCATGGCTTTCAATATTGCTTTATATGTGCAACGTGCTATGATGCCACAGCCTCGGCAAACGCCCATGGATAATGGGCCCATATAGAAATGCCTTTTATATTTTGGAAATTACCCATCTACACTCACAGGTTTAATGATTATCCATTTCCACGTTTGATTTTTGGTAACCCTAATTTCTATTCTAAACTTGCATGAATGAGAAGGACAAATGTAAACTAATTCATTTTGAACTAATATCACATGGGTTACATTTTTCCTATTCAAACCACTAGTTTTAGATCCCTGCAACTTTGATGGCCCTGATTTCAATTCTGAAAGCAGTTATTGTAACAGATGTTCTGGGAAGTTTTAGATGGGCTGCAACCAATTTCAGTCTTTTGCTGCAGCAGCCCAGTCATTTTCAAATCAAACAATTGTTTGTTTGGGCTTTAGAGACTCCCTGAGGCATTTGAAGTCTAAGCAGTCCACTACTTAAGCATAGGAAACAATGAAACATACTAAAATGTGTGTTTATGTCTGTGCACCTAATATGAAATAAAATTAATGATCTGTTGGAACAAAAGAGGTTAGTAAAAGGACAAAAATTTCTCAAGAGACAGCTTTGTAAAAAGCCGTATCAAGCAACAAAAACATTTGAGGAAACAAAAGAGGCCAGACATCACATACAATAGTGCTTCTTAAAGGATTTTTTTTTTCCTGGACTCCAGTTCTGGCATTAGATATAATAAGAACAAAACTTTTGCTTCCAAGGGGAATTGTATCGAGCCCTATCCATGGAAAAGAGCCATATATTGAATTGTCTTTAAAACGCAAGTAACTAGAATACTGGCCGTAAGTACCAATATCCACTATCATTATTTTGGCGAATTATTTGAGTTTGTATTCCAACAGAGAAGAGAATGGAGAAGCTTAATATTATTTCCAGAAACCTACCTGGGTGTCATATCATGGTGCTGATGGGTATGTCTGTGTGTGATTGTGTTAATATTTAAAGAGCCTGCCTGTAGTATGCCATCAAGATTCAGTTTGTTTTCCTTGCACATGTAAGTAATATCCTTTCCTAATGAATCCTTCTGATACTAATTCTTCCTCCACAAATGATTTAACCCAGATATTTTTAATATCATTTATGGATTCTGTGTGCATGGTACAAATACCACCATGGTAGATGGTTGCTTTTCTATATATTATATTTCTTTTACTACATATTAATATTCCTTACTTTTTAAATGATTTGCTATCTTATTACTTGAACAAGCAATCTGATTCATTATTGGGTGAGTAAAGTTTAATAAATACAATTAACATTGTGTGAACAAATTTCTTCTGCATTTTTTTATTATTCTTGTTTGATTTTAAAAGATGGAAAAAAGATGAAGTTGAGATATTTTAGACTTAAATTTAGTCTTGGAGGGAAAGTGACTTTCATTATACAATACTGTATCTGTAATCTACAACAGTTTATCACATCATAGACGTTCTACTTTTTAAAGTTAAAATTAATGACATTTTAAGGGAATTTCTCCCATAATTGTTTTTTTTTGTTTGTTTGTTTTCAGGTTAAGAATATGAGCAGGTAGAGAAAGAGAGGATGAAGGAGAGATGTGCATTAGGAAACAACAGAAGCAGCACTTTTGCTATTTTGCAATGCTAAAATAAACTCATAATCATTGTAAAAAAAATTCTAAAGGCACTCCTAGCCACCTTGAGAATGAGGTAGAATTACAGAACCCCTTTTTTTATTCAAGGAGAAACAAAAACAGCACTGATTTCTGAAGGATATTAATATTGCCTCATAAAATTTTGATTTGTTGTAGATAACTAAGAAGCCATGTATACATTGTGCTGCAGTTTTGCAGAAGTTAGAGAGAGAGAGAGAGATGGCAAAATCAAAAGACTTTATGTATCTTAAATTAAAAGCAAAATGCAAAAAGATTCATGGCATGATCCCTGCCTTCAGTGACATTTCTTCGTGCAAAAGATTTGGGAATTTGAAAAATTACATGAGAATAAAAGTGAGCGCCCAACTAGCCATGACAGTAGCAGAATAATAGCCTTGCAATGATTTTCAGAGAGATATAACGGGGTTTCATCAAAGGTAATCTCAGGGGGGGTTCCTCAAGGAAATTAGTCACTGTTAAGCAATGGTTCTGAGTAAACAATCCAGAACAGAGACAGGTTGTCTGAAAAGAAAAAAAAATGTTTCAATTGAACAAACTATGTAGTGATGAATTTGCTTGAACTTTGCTGATGAAGCTAGCATAATAGCATTAAGTACACTTTTCCCCCTACCCATGCTAGTTCCAATTAAATGCATAGAAATAGCTTGAAAATGCTGTGTCTTTGCATTATTTCCACTGAATAATCACTCTCATTGAAAGCAGAAACTTTCTGAAAAACAAAACACAAAATCAAGATTTATTTCCCACAGATTTAAAATGTAAATGAAATTATTTTAATCATTTCAATTACTCACTTGTTACACACCACTTCTCTCTTAGAGCCAAACTAAACATGACAATGGGGTAAAAACAACAGTGGGAGTTCATCCATGCTCTTTGGAGGACAGATTTCCCAGAGATCCACAGCAAGAAAGAAAATCGTTTACTTCTTCTTCCTTGCCCATTCTGGAACTGTTGATTTTCAACATTGCTCCACATGCAAACACAACTGCTATAATATGCACTTTAAATGAGACTGGCAAATGAAGGAGTAGTTCTGTTTTCTTTGTATTGGCTCTCTATTTTGTAAGCTTTAACTTACAAAATAAGTATAACTATTAAATGCTTTTAAAAGTCTTACAGAGATTCTTTGCCAATTGCCTGTGGTGCAAGAATAGACTCTTGTTTCTAACTTCATTGTGAACTGATTGGATTTTTCAACTTGTATATTTAAGTGAAAGCTCTAATTTAAAAATTAAGGATCCAATTCAAAATGTGACGGTGTCCGCAGAAAACCTTCTCTGGTTTCTTGGGAGATAAATAAATTTTCCTGCCGACCTGAATGCAAGAGCTAAGAATTGAAAACAATGAGCATATCTCAATAG
Source organism: Azemiops feae (assembly GCA_023970755.1). Taxonomy (NCBI): domain Eukaryota; kingdom Metazoa; phylum Chordata; class Lepidosauria; order Squamata; family Viperidae; genus Azemiops; species Azemiops feae. The sequence continues at coordinate 652,380 of JALGBA010000025.1, read as the reverse complement.
TCTTACACATATTTGGGGGGAAAGTCTCCCTGAATGGAAAAAGGCTTATATCTAAAGAAACATGGAGGTAATTACCCTATGAGATTTTGTAGCTAATAGCAATTATTTTACAATTCACTGTTTATTCTCCTAACACTATTCACTTATTTGGGGCATTTTAAGTATACTTTAAATAAGGTGATTCTAGGTAGCTTTCTGAATATTTGATTGTTATAATTCTGAAGATTTCACATTTGCTACATGAGACATTTCTGAATCATATAAAGAATTAGTACTTGCTCATCATAAATTTTTCTGCCGCATGTAAACCCATTGCTCTTCGTCCTGATGCCCTCCAAATATCTTGGATTACAATTCTTATACTCTCATGCTCAGTATGGATACTGCAATTAAACAAACTTGCAAGGTACTAGGTGGGACAAGGATGGTGTATAAAAACAAAAAAGAGGGTATGCCCAATATGCTAAATACAGAATTAATCAAAATAGCTCACCCATCTTTCTGTCATGCCTATATTACATTGATTGGCACAGATCTTCTAATCCTGGTGATAGGAAGAGTTTCATCTGAAAAAGATTCTATTTGTTGGTTCTTTTTCCTCCTTCACTCCTTTTAAACGTTTAAATTGACTGAAAGCCAGAGACAGATTTCCATTTTTAATAACAACTGAGCTTCAAATTCCCAAGGAGGAAAATGTTCTCCCTTGGATACAAGAAGGTCTTGTATCACCCAAATTCTTTATTTATTAAAGAGGTAGACCAGATCTTCTTACATGCTCCTCTCTCTTGTAAAGATGCCTCTTTAAATCAGACAAGGCTATTACACTGCCTTCCTCCGGTAGAAGAGCGATGATAACATACACTACAGAAGTTATGCAAGTTGGAAATCTGATAGTCATTTTGAAGTACAGAATTTCACTATAAAAATCTCATAAAGATTACCCCCAAGTCCTAAATATATTTAGAGTTATCCTAAAGGATAAGTCTGGTGCGTGAAGCCATAGGCAAAAGTGGATGAGATATTGCAGAGGGCTTTTTAAAACAGACCTAGAACAGCAGGCTCTCCTTCTGCGGGATAGTCAGTATTAACAGAATGTAGAAGCCCATTTTCTCCCTGGTAAATGATTGTTCATATTATTTGCTTTAGTTTTCCCCCTAGTCTGGCAGAGCGAAGAAATGTCCTCACCATTTTTCCAAATCCCCCATATTCTCTGCTAAATATTGCCCCCATGCGTTTCCATCCTCATATCTGCAGGCTTTCTCTTCATTACTTTCACAATACATTGGCTTGTTTTTCTGATTAGAATTTCAAGGCTTCAATGCATTTTGGTCTGGAAAATGGCTTTTGTTTAGGCATTTGTTTTTCAAAATAAACAAAATGTGACACAGATGTGTAGAGTGCTATGAGATGACTAGGCTTTGTCCTATTCCATACCAATAGTCACCAGAGCAGATGCTGAATTCTAAATAAGCATTTAGAATTTTTTTTACTAAGTTTTTAAAACCTTAGTGAAGGGTTTTGTTTTTTTTTTAAATATTACTTTAGCACCACACACAATGCTCACATTAGTCCTAAAACAAGAAGCAGAATGTTAGAAGTTATAGATTTCCAAGGAAATTTTGGGCTGCTCTAGCCAATGAGGTAATGTGTTGAATTCATTGCATCATTCAGTGTGACTAGCAATGATCACGTTGTTAAACAGTAATACTGTAGACCTTTGTTGGTTTGCAGCCATAAAATGAAGGTGACAATTTAGCAGCACAAAATGTTGAATGTTCCATTACAGCTTCCAGATTTGTAAACTCTGAATGTCATTCTGTCACCAGGTGGATTATTTCACTTTTCCCAGCCTGAATTCTGGAGGAGGGATTTTCCCAGAATTAGAATCAGAAGAAAATTCTTACACTCCTTGGTTTTGCGCTACAATCCCAGTTGTGGGTGTACTACAGCTGCAAATTTTTAACTGGAGGTATTTGCAGGGAGGGGAGGAAAATGAGAAGGTATAAAAAAGTAGAGTTGGTTCTTAGTGCAGATGGACTTAAAATAATAAGTATTTAGTTAGGTCAGTGGTTCTCAACCTTTTCTTCACCAATGACCCCCTTTAAATACCTTTTGTGTTTACATCAAACAGGTTGCCCTGCAAAAGGCTATTTCCCAATAAACGCCAATAACTTGACTCAACACCACCTGTTACAAAATATTCTTCTGGATGTGTCCTGATAATTCTTGTGGATAAAGCAAAACATCTCCTTTCAAGTTTCTAGCTTACTTTCTTTTCACCCTTTGTCTCTTTTGTTTGAGCACCTACATTTTTGAGCACTTTAAAGCTGACAAGCAGATCTACTGTATGAGTAGATCACATGCCAGCACACAATCAATCTGTCACTCTCTTAAATATACACACAGAGCAATTAAGTTTTCAAACAAGCCCCTTAATAATAACAGAGAATATATTATAGCTCAATTGCAACATGGAAAGGGGAAATATTTGAGAAAGGATGCTCTATTGAGGAGATTTGTATCATTCATCCCATAAGTCCAGAACACTTTTGCACAGTTTCTGTTGTATAGAACCTTAGGATAGGAACAAATTTACATCTTTGATCAGCTGCTGATCATAAAACAATCCTCCCTTTTCTCTCATTATATAGGTTATAATCACTGAAGTAAGGGTCTTGAGGGATGGAAGACTTTTCCTAATAGATCAAATGTAAAGGTTCTATAGACTATATTCAGCACAGAGAGAGTTGGGAAGTTCATTGAATATTGGACCCTATCGAACAAAATGCAATTCAGTGGTGAGAAAAGTAAGTTTTACTCTTAGGCAAGAAAAAACAAATGCATAGGTATAGAATAGGTGGTACCTGGCTCAGCAGTAGTAATTTTGAGAGGGATCTAGGAGTCCTAGTGACAACCACTTAAGTATGAGCCAGAGGTGTGCTATAGCTGCCAAAAAAGCAAATGCAGTTCTAGGCTGCATCAACAAAGAAATAGTATTAAGATCACGTGAAATATTAGTACCACTATATGCTGCATTGGTACAGTAAGATCACACTTGAAATACTGCATCCAGTTCTGGTGACCACGATACAAAAAAGATGTGGAGACTCTAGAAAGAGTAGAGAGAAGAGCAACAAAGATGATTAGGGATCAGGAGGCTGAAACATATGATGAACAGTTGCAGGTATGTCTAAGTCTAACAAAGAGAAGGGCTAGAGATGACATGATAGTAATCTTCCAATACTTGACAGTCTGACACAAAGAAGAAGGGGATCAACCTATTCTCCAAAGCATCTGAGGGCAAGATGAGAAGCAAAACGAGTGGAAAATTATCAAATAGAGATCCAACCTAAGGAGAAATTTCCAGACAGTGAGAATAATTAGTCAAAAAGCTCGCCTCCAGAAGTTGTGGATGCTCCAACACGGGAGATTTTTAAGAAGAGATTGGACAGCCCTTTGTCCGGAATGGGTCTCCTGCTTGGATAGGGGGTTGGACTAGAAACCTCCAAGGTCTCTTCCAACACTCTTATTCTGTATATCCTGGAAGTGCCATGCCTTGTGTTAATTCTTCTGAGCCATGCAGGAAATTAATTTGGCACACATGTAATTTCTATTACCTTTTGACTGTGGAAATTACAGATTATATAATTTGTCACCTTCTACTTGCCTTTATTTTGGATTCTGCTAATGCATCTTGATTTTTCTGCAACTCTTGTACTAGGATTTTCCATCTGTACTTTTGCATCTGTATGCACATAGTAGCACAATCTGACTTACATGTATTTCTATATACTATAAGTAAGGTTATTCATTAAGGTAATGAGGGAATGGGGAGATCTTGGCTCTCATCTATTATGCTAACTCTTCTTAGTGCACCATTAAATCTGCATGATGTTTTCCTTTGATGTTGCTTTACTCTTTTGTTTGACTCAATCCACTGCTGACCAGAACAACTCCAGAGCTAGTGAGAGGAGAGGGGGGAGGGGGGAGGGGGGAAGGGGGAGGGGGAAGGGAGAGGGAGAGGGGAGAGGGAGAGGGAGAGAGAGAGGGAGAGAGAGAGAGAGAGAGAGCGCAAATGACCTGTCAGTCAAGAGCTGATTTTATAGTATAATCTGCTACTGCAAGAGTGAGCAGCATGAGATATTCATTCAAAAGTGATACATAGTATGCATTAAATTGCAATTAAGTCCAATCACAATAAGATATATGACTGGAAATGAGTAATCAAAGTTTTCTTAAGGCTGATTGCCAACTTACATATTCTAATTTGATTTATATGTATTCAAAATTTACTGGGCTTTCATTCTAAAACACAGCAAAAATCCCCTCTTGATTCTCTAAGATTGAATCCTGTGTATTGTGTTAGTAGAATTTATTTATGGAATTAATATACACAGGATTGATTTAAATTAGATAAAATCATGACATTGTGGATCACAGTTTTTTTTAAATCCTTCTTTAAAATACTGTTTTATCTGAGGCTGCTTTGGATGCAGCGATCAAGAATTTTTGAATAAGGCATTATCAGTATATTAAGATTACCCAGGGTAATTTTCTTTAATGATCACACTGGGAATGTCGATTGTAGCCTCAATTATTGTTTGAGTGCATTAATACATTGCCATGAAAGTTAGAATATTTCAGACATGTTATGCGACACCCAGAAAAATAGGGCATACTCCATTTAATCCTCCAGGGAAAGATTGAAGGCAAACGAGGTCGAGGCAGAAGAAGAACATCATGGCTTCAAAATCTAAGGGACTGGTTTGGACAAAACTCAGCAGCACTTTTTTGTGCGACTGCTGATAAAAATAGGATCGCCAACATGATCGCCAACGTCCGATAATGGATATGGCACAAGAAGAAGAAGAATACATTGCCACTAAACCTGAACAAGATGGAAACAAAGCATTCCCAAGGAGGAATCTCTACTTGATATAAATTAAAGGATTTACTTGTCACTCTTTTTATGAGCCAGAAGGTTCCTAAAGTAGGTCAATTCTATTCTGATCAAATGGCAGCCTTCTGCCCCAACTGAAATTTCCACAATGTTTTCCAGAGCAACAAGAAACATAAATTTACAAAACAGATCACTGCTGGTTTATGTATGATTTAGGAGTTTGCATATCTAGGTAAGTCTGGAAAATACCTACCAGACAACTTGAAGTTCTGTTGGTTATTAGACAATAACCTGGCTTGCATGTGTAACTAAACTATAATAGTGATTGACTGATGTTGGATTAACACCATATGTGCATACAGTTAATGTTGTTTTTGTATTCCATACTTTACAGCCAAGCATGGCTCAACCTCAGTAAGTGTGAAAGGGATGCAGGAGTCCTAGTGGATTACCACTTAAGTATGAGCCAGTAGTGTGTTACAGCTGCCAAAAAAGCAAATGCGGTCCTAGACTGCATCAACAGGATAGTATCAAGATCACATGAAGAGTTAGTACCGCTTTACACTAAACTTGTAAGACGACACTTGGAATACTGCATCCAGTTTTGGTTATCCTAATACAAAAAGATGTTGAGACTCTAAAACAGGGGTCCCCAACCCCTGGTCTGTGGACCAGTACCAGGCCACGGCATGCCAGCAACTTGTCTGCACAAACAAGCAAAGCCCCATCCACAAGATGCAGGCAGTACACAAAACCACACACCCTCCAGGCCGCGGAAAAACCTCTCTCCACAGAACCGTTCCCTGATGCCCAAAAGGTTGGGGACCTCTGCTCTAGAAAAAAGTGCAGAGAAGAGACTAGAAGGGACTAGAAGATAAAACATATGATGAACAATTGCAGAAATTGTGTCTAGTCTAACGAAAAGAAGGACTAGGGGTGACTTGATAGCAGCCTTCCAATATTTGAGGGGTTGCCACAGAGAGGAGGGGTCAACTTATTCTCCAAAGCACCAGAGAGCAAAATGGACGGAAAATTATCAAAGAGAGATTCAACCTAGAACTAAGGAGAAATTACTTGACAGTGAGGACAATTAATCAATTGCCTCCAGAGGTTGTGGATGCTGGAGATTTTTAAGAAATTGAACAACCATTTGTCCAGAATGGTTTGGAATCTCCTGCTTGAGCAGGGGATTGGACCAGAAGACTTCCAAGGTTCCTTCCAACCCTGTTACTCTTTACTGTTTATTATAAAGTGAGAATCCAGTCAATAGTCACTACAGCCACAGATTAGACCATTGTATTCTGTCTGTGGGGCTGCCTGTAAAGACCATTTGGAAACTACAACTGGTGCAAGATAGGGGAGCCTGAGTACTCATAATACCAGTTTGATAGGCTTTGCACTGTCTGTCAGTTGGTGTCATGGTTCCAACAGACTGAAATGAATAAAGCAGAACTCCGAGGCTTTCAAATTCCTCAAAGAACATGTATATTGTACAAAGTATTGGCACGGTCAAAAGTGAAACCAAGTCTGAATACACAAGTAACAATTACCCAATTACAAAGTATATTGTCCCACCCACAAAACTATGTAAGCAACTACATTCCCCAATATATTTGTTTGGCGGGCTTTTTATGCAGCGCCCAGTCTCTGGTCCCCGGAGCAGGAGATGACCTTGGTTCCCATGGGACAGAAGATTGTTATGTTTAGTAAAGCACCTGGACAACCCCCCTCCCTTCATACTATGTGGCAACCTAAAATGAGAAGAAAAATAGCTGCAGCCATGTTCATTGCAGAGTTGACAGTTGGCTTTGGGGTATTTGAAGTCCTGGCTTTAACCTATAAAGTCCTTTATGTTTGGCACATGACTATTGGCAGAACCATCTATTCTAACTAGAATGTTGGCTTCAATTTTATCATGCATTGTGCTAAATTACATTCTCTCCTCCAGAAGTCTTTCACATCTGCTTTATTGATGTTGTAAGGAGGTATTTTATTTATTTATTTATTTATTTATTTGAGGGGAGGGATGTGTTGAGTAGTGTTGACTCCTGGCAACTGCATGGACAAATCTTGCAGCTTTCTTGGCAAGATTTTTCAGAAATGTTTTGCCACTGCCTCTATCCTAAGGCTGAGAGAAAGTGACTGGCCTAAAGCCACACAGCTGGTTTTGTGCCTAGGATGGGACTACAATTCACAGTCTCCTGGTTTCTAGCCTGGTACCTTAACCACTACACTAAACTGGCTCTCCTTCAGAAGGTAATGTATTTATTGGCATACCTAGCTAAAGTTAGACTGTTATTGTTGGAAAGCATATCCAACTGATTCCTAAAATGAAGGAGAAACCAAATCCTTCACTATGTTTGGTGTATAGCAAATCATTTAAAACAGAAGCAAGAAAGTAAAGCAAGATAAGAGCTGTCTGAGTGAAAGATACTGAAGTACAATCCTAGTGTGAATTATTGAAGTGGAATCTGGAATGCACACCACATTATCAGGGTTTCTTAAGACTGCATCTGATCAGAAGAACTGAGTTACCTGAGAAGTTGTTGGCTCAAAGCTTTGTAGTCTCAGCCTGCTGAGGAACAGTGACATCGGAGATGGAGACAGGGGAAACAGAGAGAGAGAGAGAGAGAGAGAGGGAGAGAGAGGGGGAAAGCAAAGGGAAATCTAGGGAAGAGGAACCCTCATTCAGTGCACAAATGTATTGCATTTCAAAACCAGGCATAAGTCCAAAGTTTAAATACAAACTCACAAAACAATTGTTCAGTAATCGCTAGGGCAATCAAGAGTTGGCCTTTGAAAAATCCAGGCCAGGATTCCAATAGTAGAGAAGTTAAAGATACAATGCATGAAATAATTTTTCAGTTGTTTTTGCTGTAGAACATTTTTTCAAGAAAAGTAACTGAAGTGCTGTTTGCAGACCTAGCAACTCATAAATGACATTTTGAGAAACACATACGATGTTATAACTAGATCTGTAGCCACTTTGGTCTAGTGCAGGGGTAGGCAACCTTGGCTCTTTTATGACCCGTGGACTTCAACTCCCAGAATTCCTGAGCCAGCATGGCTGGCTCAGGAATTCTGGGAGTTGAAGTCCACGGGTCATAAAAGAGCCAAGGTTGCCTACCCCTGGTCTAGTGGTTAAGGCACCAGGCTAGAAACCAGGAGAGTCTGAGTTCTATGCTGGCATGAAAGCCAGCTGGGAGACATTGGACTCTCTCTTAGCCCAACCCACCTCACAGGGTTGTTGTGCAAAAATAGGAAGAGGAAAGAATATTAGATATGTTTGCCACCTTGAGTTACTTATAAAAATAATAAGGGTGGGATTAAAAAAATGACTGAGCTGATACGGCTAGTCCTTGACTTACAACCATTTGTTTAGTGACCGTTCAAAGTCACAACAGCACTGAAAAAAGTGACTTCTGACCATTTTTCACACATACGATCATGGCAGCATCCCCATGGTCATGTGATCAAAATTCGGACGCTTGGCAATTGGTTCATATTTATGATGGTTACAGTGTCCTGGGGCCATGTGATCACCTTTTGCAACCTTTTGACAAAGTCAATGGGGGAGCCAGATTCATTTAACAATCGTGTTACTAACTTAAGAACCGCAGTGAGTCACTTAACAACTATGGTAAGAAAGGTCATAAAATGGGGCAAAACTTACTTAACAACTGTCTCACTTAGCAACAGAAATTTTGGACTCAATTGTGGCCACAGGTCGAAGACTACCTGTACATTGTGCTAAGCCATAATGTGTTGTGTGCATTTGTTTTGGCTTTGGCTCCATGTGCCACCCAAACCCAAATAAATATATATCCAGCATGAAATAACCCCTTTCTGCAAACATGATTACAATTAATACATTCTATGAATAACATCTGTGCATCCAATTCTTGTTTTAGGTATTTCTTTTACTGCGGAAGATCACTTCTATGGTCACAAGGCTATTAGCACTGCAAATTTCATCATTTTTGTCCCAAACAACATTATACAAACACCGAAAAGGAAATATTTAAAGAAATGTAACTCACAACTATTGCAATGATCCATATTGTCTGCCCATCCTACCGGATCAGATAGGTAAGCACTTTGAGGTCCCTTCTCTGAAATTTTGCCATCTAGCTGGACCTCAGAAGCCTTTTCTATGGCTGCTCCTACCTGATGATCCAGCGGACCTGCACTCTTTTAGGTTTCCAGAAGGTCATAGAACCCCCTGCTGGCCCTACCACACCCTGTGCTCTGCTGGTCCTGCTGCCCATTCTTGTCCAAAGTACACGCGGCCTTGTCCAAATCACATACAACTTTCTCACAAGGCTTTGGAAGGCTTCAAAACCTTATAAGAAAGTCATGTGAGATTTGGACAAGGCCACATGCAGCCTGGCACTGCCAGTAACGGCCTCATGAAGGGCTAGGCGAGGTGTGCCTCATTAGCAGCAGGAGGAAGAAGACGGCGAAAGTTAGTTGAGAATAGCAGGTAAGCAGAGCACAAGATGGCAGGGTTAGCAGAGGCAGTGGAGTGAGGGTGGTCAAAAGGGCAGGAGATACATAGGTAGGAGGGAGCTGAAGTGTCCCTGAGATTGTAAGTGAGGGCAGGCTGCCAAATTTTGATCATATGACTGCATGTGTACAGCAATGGCTGCAACTTTAGGGCTCAGGTGGCTGTTGCAACTTAATGGTCATTGAGTGAGGACTACTTCTACAGCAAAACTGACTCTGTTTACAGCAGAACCATAAGATATCTGTGGTGAAAGGATGTAACAAATACAATATTAAAACATTTGTGACATGTTTAAATATTTAAGACATTTAAGATATGCAACAATGAAATCCCCCGATGATGCTCATATACTATGGAGAAATAACAATAGCTTATCCACCTTTGATTATTTCCTGAATGTTGTCTGGGAGGGGGTTCCAGCTGAAGTAATCCTGATAACAGCCCTTGAAACTTCTTAGAAGTGGTGTCAGTCCTTCAAGATAGGCTAGGTCAGGAAACAGGCATCACAAGAAATACTAGAACTCTATTTTATTGATATAGGTATTCCCCCTTCCCTATCTCTTAATACCAAGGAGAATCAAGGTGGGACAATCTTTAGTTCCTTTCTCATGCTCTTTTTTTCTCCAAGCTAAGCTTTGATTTTATTAATGGTTGAAACATATTTTCTGCAAGGTCATCTCTGTACTCTTCTACATCTGAAATACCAGTAGAAATTTCTCTTGAATGATCTTGCTGACTAGGAAATTCAACAGAAAAGAATTTGGAGAATGTAGTCCTGGAAACCTAAGTAGCAAGCCATGGAAGATTTTGTAGGTTAAAACCAGCACTTTAAATTGTATCTGGAAAGCAAATGGAAACCAGGATAGTGTGCGGAGAACAAATGTGATATGTTGCTGATGCCAGGTGTTGATCAGAACTCAGACTGCTGCATTCTGGAATAATAGTCATTTCCAATACAGTATTGTATTGCAGGCCCACGTATGGAGGATTATAATGGTGACAAGGACATATGTCACTTAGCCTAATTCTCACACCATAGCTAAGACTGCAACTGGCACACCAGTCAAAGCTGGGCAAGGGTCCTTTGGGCCAGTCTCATCCTGATAGAAGTTATGAGTTCATGAGGACCTCCAAGTCACAGAGTGCTCTTTCAGAGGTATCACTTCCCTGTCAAGAAACAACACTGGAGGTACAGGAATACCCTGATACATCAACAAAGGCCTGAAAACCATTACTAGTGTTTAAGCTTGTTCTTCCCCATTCAGACTCTTACTACCAATCATCAGGATGATGAAGAAAAGACCTTCATGATATCTCCAGTCAGTGGTGGGATTCAAATATGTGAACAACCGGTTCTCTGTGTGGATGCCGCTTCCAGAAGTCCATTCTGGGCTTGGGCAACAAAAAAATTAACTACCGGTTCTGCCGAAGTGATGCGAACTGGCTGAATCCCACCACTGTCTCCAGTCCATCCTGAGAAAAGATTGAAGACTGGGAAGAATTACTGGATCCAGAAAGAGTCTTTTCAAAAAGGGACACAGCTTTCTTTTTAATGCCACTGACAAAATGCCCTCTGAAGAGAAGTGTTGACAATTTCTCTCATCCAATCAGTTACATGCATCTTGGACACAAGGACTACCTGTACATGGCAACTCAATCATAAAGCCTATTGGTTGATTTTGCACCAGTCATAGTTTATGTGAAAGCATTCTGAGCTCAATCATTTTCAGGATACATGTTGTCCTTGTGTGTTCAGTTTGTGCCCATTGCTGGACTTTTAAAAACCAATAAGGCAAGCCCGAACTATTTTTGCCTTAATTGATTTACTGATTAACAGCCATTAACTCATTGTCAGCTCTCAGCAAACCAGGAATATAGATTTTTTAAATTAATTAAATACTACTCTCCATCTAATTGTTAAGTTCTCATTTTCTATTAACAATTATAATTTGATAACAATTTTAGGGAGGAAACACTCAGAGCTCTACATGCTGCAGGTGATGAACTTGTGATAAAGCCATGCTCCATTGCCCATACCCTACCAGGTAATTTTACCAACTTAAACACTTTCTTAAAATGAAAGGGTTCCTGTTTTATACTGTAAGTGTTAGAAGAAGCATGGTTTTGTTTGCCAGAAGCTTGAAATAAAATAAACTAGAAGAAAATAATAAATTTACTTTAGTCAGTATGGAGGTAAGATTATATGGAGAAGATTATAGTAAGTAGTCTACAGTCCCAAGAGATAGAGATCATTGCAATTAGTGATGTCAGTCAAAAGATGATAGCTGATCTTTCAGCATCTGTACTACACTGCTGTATAAGGAGTAAATGGTTTATTTAGTGGCTTCTCAATGACAAATGTCAGTTGTAAAGCTTTCTGAGATGCACATCACAGTTATATCAGAACTCTGTCTCAGCTGTCTGGAAACCTGTAACAAAAACCAGCCATTTGATCTTGGCCTTTTAAAATCTCATCTCATCTAGCTGTTGGGTGCCTTGCTGAGTGGTATCTGACCACCTTAACAGAAATTACATAAAGTCGACAACCCTCTTGGAAGAGGCTTATATGCTGAAGTATTGTTTACCCCAGCAAATAATGGCCTCCTAATTAGAATCAGAATAGATCTCTGCTCCATTTATAGAAAGAAGATCTTAGTGGGTATCTTTGATTCATCCATATGCATTCTGTGCAAACATTATAGAACCTTCTGTTCCGGGTAACAGGAATATATGCCCTATATTATGTCCATACCGTTATCTATAGTCATTATAGCCATAGTCATTATATAGTGATAGTTATCTAGACTATACAAACATACCGATCCATTTATTACTGACAATATTCAATTGCTGAGCCAGCAGATGTTATTTACATTGCAGGCATATCGTCCATTTAATTAATTCCCCCCTGATCACAGATAAAGCATCTCATCCCAACACTGAATAGAGAACAAAGAATGGAGGTTGCTTGATCCCTTGGGAAGCCAGAACATATAGAAAGGGTACTCCTGATAGTCACCAGTGTTGATGGATGGAAGGTCAGAGTCAATTATCTCCCTATTCACCTCCATATAGCAATGGGAACACCATCTATTTCCAAAATAGTTTCTTTTGCCAGTTTTTTTTTTTTAAAGTTTGTGTTTTAAGATAATCCTTCAAAGCCTTAGAGCAATTTGAGTTCTTGATACTCTGGAGCACAATCTTATAATTTTTATTAAGATATAAACAATGGGGTTTTTTTGTTCCAACAAAATTTACTCCCAAGAAAATGTACACTGAATTGAAGTTTATGTCAAATATTATTATATGGATGGACGACGGGAAGAGATGATATCAGGAATCAAGAGCAAAATCAATCATACCAAGTTTGATTTGTATGCTACTTCATTAGTTGAAGATGAAATAATTTACAAGAGCTCATTATGAAACTAAAAATGGAAAGTGAAAAAATCTGGACTAATGTTAAATATTAAGAAGCCAAATATAACACCAAATAGCAAACTAACACTGTTCAGAGAACAAGTTAAGATGATAGACATTGTTTTTGACTGTTCAAAAGTTGATGTGCTGGAAAAATGAAGATATTTCAGTGATGGGAAAGATCTGGATTGTTAAAGTACTGGCCTTTCCAGTAGTATTCCATGGCTGTAAAAAGTGGAATACCAAGAAATTACAGATCTCGTTACAAATGATATGGGGAACTTAAGAAAAATCAAGCAGATTACAAACAAATAAAAGCCGACTGTGTCACTGAGGTGATGATCAGCAAGTAGAAATTAACATACCATGGGTCTGTGATATTAGAGACTGGACTAGAAAAATTAATATACTTGGCATAATTGAAAAAACATAACTAGTAAGATGGGTAGACAGGTTCAAAAGGATTACAGGTAAATATTTGGAAGAGTTATTTGTTTATTATTAAAAGCAAGTCAAGATGGCAAGTACATGTTCATATAACCACCAGATGTTCACTCACCTGTATGGCACATAACTAACTTATAAAACTATTTAGCTTGACACTCAATGTGATATGGAGTGGAAATCAAAGACATAAACTTATATTCAAAAATAGCATTACTTTCTTAGAACATACCTTGAAACCTTTTGATAGAGAAAGATAATTTCTGTCATACTATGGCTTATTTGCTTATGGCTTTGATTGCTATATGAACCTACTTACCATTGTTTGTTTAGCTGTGGCTTTTATAATAGCATACTATGAGAATTGAGCCAATTGTTATTATGCAAAGTAACCAAACCATGATTTGGTGCAATGGATAAACACTGTCAATATTCATACTATCCTAGGTATAAAGCATCTTAAGAACAGGAACCGGGGGATTTCCCGGCTGTTACCTTTCCTTCCTACAGAATTTCACCATTTGATGAGAAAAAAAATCTCACCCACCCTTCACTCACTTTAATGTGAGATGAAGCTGAGGTAGCAAAAAAACAAAAAACAAAAGACAAGTTCCAACTATGGATTAGATTTTTTTTTTCCCCGGAACTACAAAAAGGGGTTCAGGTATCACAGATTGCCCAGTCATCCTATAGTATAAGCCGAATGCTTGCTTAGTTATTGCTAAATTAGAACCCCCCAAGAGACAAGGCATATTAGTAATGTTGTAATGTACGTGGATCCTTGTGGGTATGCCATTCCAAACATCCTCTATGAACAAATTTTTCATCAATTTTTTCTTTGTTTCAGGTTTTGATGTCATACATCTTGTTCTCCACTAAACGTAAACTCAACTGTTTTTAAAAATTTTCTTGCAGACAACTTTCCGGCTAACTAAAGACCAGACTTCAGCTTGCTTGTGTCTTAAGACAAATACTCATCTTTTAAGACTTCATGCTATTATTTTATTATTGAAGGATGATACATGCTAAGATCTAAATTACAGGTCTAGTATCAGCACAGTTAAAGAGGCCTGAAAACAACATTACATTAAGTCACACTTAGCAATAGCTGCAATTAATAGGGGATCATGTATCTATGTCATATAAATAAATTAAACTGACAGAATCATCCTTCAGAGGCTTGTCACCTTTTAAGCACTCATGCATACCTTAAGCACATTGGGCTAATACTACAGTCTGGAAACAAAATGATCAATTAATTAAACAAATGTACAGTAACAGAGGTAACAGTAACTATTTGCAGAATGGGAAAGCTTCCCAGAGATGTATCACTTAACAGGAGCCATGGTTAAAAAGATAAAATGGAGAGGTAATCATTCTTGGTCAATGTATAAAAAGCTATGGTACCATGATTGCATTTCAGTTTAAAAAGTTGCATTCTAATACTACTTATATCAGCTACAATGGTAAGGGTACCTGTTCATGAAAGTACAGAAGTGTATATCTGTAAGAGATACCAAGTAACACAAGCACTGTAGTTTTAAAACCAGGATCAACTATTTAACAAGGAAAGACCTTGCAGTATCTCTGTTGCCGAACAGAGCTGGTTTAAAAAAGTTCCGTATCTTAACAGCAGCCCCTACTGGCCAAAGTAAAAAATATAAAATAAAATATAATAAAGATGTTTGCTCCATTACCTGCCCCACTAGTTTCAGCATTTATTATGCATTTTATTTATGCACAATCAGTGGACTGGTGATGTTACTGATAAGGTGTCAATATACATTTCTTTTCAGTATTACGTTTCTATGGATGCATCTGTACAACATACAATGTCATGTTTTGTTCAATCGAATTGTATCTGTGTCTCTTAGTGGCTTTCAGTATCCTTCTGGATTGCCTGCAAAGGTTGAGGGAAGAAGATATTAAAATAATATCTTATTTTTCATTTTAGGCACAATGTACATAATGCTCCTTCCATTTTCTCCCTACAATAATTCTATATGTATTGAAAAAGATGAAGAAAGGGCTCAAAATAATAAATGCGTAGTTGTAACAATAATAGTCAAGAATAAAATGTTTTCAGGTCCCCTCAGTATTCCAAAATTTAAATAGTCCATCAAAATTGACTGGTTTTTATTTATATTTTTTTTTTTCCAAAGCTGTTTTTCCCCATTGCCCAAACGCTGCTTCCTCACGACAGGGAAATAGTTCAAAGAAAGCTTTTAACAGGAAAGTAGTTAGGGAAAAAAAAAGGGGGTAGAAAAGGTCTCACCCGGATTCTCCACGGGGGTTCTTTCGCTTAGATGTTCTTCTGGCTTTCAGCTGGTGCGACGAAGTGATCGTCCATTTTATAGGACGATCTTTTCCTCCGGCGGCCCTAAGGAGAAAGCTCGAACTGGGGAGAGCCGCCGCTCTTCCCCAGTCGAGCAGGAGCCTCCTCTAACGGTGGTCGCCTCTACGGGGCGACTTTCGACCCGATTAAGGGTCTACCGGCGGAGGGAAAGCAGCCGGTGGGAGAGAGAGATCTCTCCGTACGACTGCTGGTGTCGCGATCCGGAACCGGAACACGAAAAATAAAAAATCTATTATTTGGAAAGGAAAAAAAAAAAAAAGATTTTTTGGTTTGCTGAGGACATCTTGTGTTGAAAAGTGGTACTGCAATTATACTTCTTTATGGCTGGGAATGGCTATGACTTTCAAAGGGTGATAACCACAAGATAACGGATGCAGCTGGCCTATTGAAAATTGAAGGTGAATGCTTGCTTGATTCTTATGAAGTAGAGCCTTCTTTAAAGATTAAAAAGCCTTACTACTATCGATATGGAATTTAATACACAACTGGACTATGAACTTATATTGGAAACAATTTTAGAAGCTGCAGAGGATCTGAGTTCCTATTTTCAATCCCTTTTCCCTACACTGAGAGAAACCGTGGAAACCACAAAACAAACTAATTTTATTCAACTTTCAACACAACCTATCGAGAAGTCTGATGACTATACAACAACTTCAACAGAGATGTCTGAAGCATCAATACCAACAGAGACTGACACTCAGATACAACTTATTGAAAATCGAGAAAAGGTGGATAAACAATTGGCAAATATAACATGGAATGAAATAGCTTTTACCATCCAAAGGCTATTAGAAGAAAGGAAAGAGAACTTTGACCAATTTGAAGCGTTAAAGAATATGGACCCCTTAATAGTGTGGTTTGATTATGTAGGAACCTCACTATGGAAACCATTATGGCACAGAAAGAAGCCTAGAGTTAGATTTAAAAATGTATTTTAAAGTCTTATTTAATGGGATTAAAAAGGCTTTGATTTCTTGACTGACTTAACAACTAATGGAATACGTGAAATTTTTAAGAGGATACCCTTTGTAATATTACTTTGTTTTAGATATGATATGTATTGGAGAAGTAAACTTTACCTACTGGTTTAAAAAGATTTTTATAGATATAGAGGCATTGATAGAATATATATTTAAATTAGATAGAAATTTATTTGTTGACCTGATATTTTTATTTTAAGAGAATTATTTGGAAATAAAAGGAGAATAAGAGGGATGGGTGATAAGAGAAAAAAATGGTATCAATGAAGAAGATATGGGAATGTTGTTGCGAGAACAATATACCAGATATAATTATGTAAAAAAAAAAAGGGCACCCGAAGTGTTAATAATATGTCTATTTAAGGCTAATTGAAATATAGTAATTGTAAGTTAGTAAAGCTTAAAAACAGGATTTGGATTTTTAGAATTGAAATGTAACTGATATTTGATAGGATCGTTTGAAATTTATATAGAATTTATTAATTTGAATAAGTAAGATTAAATGAGGGAATTAGAGAGGGAAGTTTAAAAGATTTGATTTGAATTATATATTTGTGATTGTCTTTCTTTTTTTGGATGTTTAATATACCCACCTCCATGGTGGTTCCTAAGCACCTTAATGTAATCCCTGTACCCCTATAAAATCTAATAAAATATATTTAAAAAAAAAATAATAATTCTATATGTAGATTGATCTGAGAGAAATAATTGACTCAAAGTCACCTAGTAAATTTATATGGCGAAGGATGGATTACAGTCTGAGAATCTCTATGCCTAGTCTAATACTTTAACCAGAGTTGTTCTCATTTCTGAACTTTATTCCTTATATTGCACTGGTGTTTGTTAGTGTTCTGATGTATACAACCTGACACCTTAAAACTGAGTAATATATTAATAAAATAACAACATTAAGGATGATAGCAAAAACTTTTTAAAGCATTCTTTGCTATGTCCCATAATTTTCCCATTTCTGCAAAATAAACTTTCATTAGTCTCATCTTAATTTCTTACACTTGTTAAGAGTCTTATGCATTTGTTCATATATAGCTTTTAATCCCAAAGTTCTTGCAAATGATTAATATTCTCCTTAGCATTTTTTTTAAAAAGAGTAGGCATAGGAATCATCCCAAATCCATTCCTACATAGAGAACACCTTTTGAGTTTTATAAACTATGTAACCAAAGCAAACTGTGAAATCCAGATACATTTGAATAATTTGCTGTTTTTCCATTTTAAATAATCAACCTTCCTTTTGCAATGTCAAAGGGGTTAGGGGAGTTCTAGTATACGGCATGTGTCTGAATTTAATTTTTGAAAATATTACTGATTACAGCAGTGCAATCATGTGTTGTAGGATCTGACTGAGCTATAGTGTAGAAACAGAGGCAAACAATTTATCTCCTCTTAGCAAACTGATGTAATCTCACAATTTAGACCAGGGGTCTTCAAACTTGGCCCTTTTATGACTTGTGGACTTCAACTCCCAGAATTCCTCAGCCAGGCACGCTGGCTGAGGAATTCTGGGAGTTGAAGTCCACAAGTCATATAAGGGCCAAGTTTGAAGACCCCTGATTTAGACAAAGAAAGGGGAGAATAAATATAGCAAAGCCGTTTACTCACATGGCCGAAATCTAGGATTCGTTGGCCACCTGGGTCAAAGCTGAAGCTGCAAATAAAATCACTCTTCATTAAACCATAATCTTATCGCCATCTAGCGGGCAATAAATCAATCACAGCGATCCCAGTCTTAAGAAAGCGCCGCTCCGCCCACAGAGAGTTACGTCCATAGCGTACTACGCCATATGGCAGAAATCTTTTTATTTCCATGTCCTTCTGTCCAATCAGAGGCGGTAACGTCAGGAAGAAGCCAATCAGACCGAACGAGCTGCTGCGGTTGATGGCGGTTAATATTTGAACGCAAACGGTGGAGGAAGCGACCGAGCAGGCTTGGGGAATTCGGTGAATGCGTTCCGGCTGTGGCGAATGAACGTTTGGAGGTTGTGTTGGGCCAAAGCAGGTGAAGGAGAAATGCGCGTTTGTCTGTTATAAATGGTGGGAGGGGGAATTAAAACGATCTCTCTCTGCTCCGTGCAGCAGTCGCTACTTTAATTACAAAGTCAGGTTCTTAGAAATATTGAATTAATTGCAGCAATAGTTCACAGAAACACGTGAAGCCGGAGAAGCTGATCCATTTATACCATTATCCCCAGCTCTTTTAATCCTTATGTAAACTTGCAACATACACATATACAACTTCTGTACAATTGTTATATAAAAGAATCAAAGCCATGGAGTTTTCTATCGAAGAGGAGTCGTTTGTAAAGGTGATGTCAGGATTTCTGGTGCAATTATAGTTGCAAAGCCCTGAGCAGGCTATCTTTCGCTCTTCCATTTGTTTTTACACATGTTGTGATTGCCCATCTTTCAACACTTACCTGTGGATCTGTCTATATTATTGAATAGGCCAACACAAGTTACCATGGCTTCGGATGGGAATGAATGGGAATTGAGCAAAGAAAATGTGCAGCCTCTGAGGCAGGGGCGAATAATGACTACTTTGCAAGGAGCTTTGGCTCAGCAAGATGTTTCTACTCACACAATTATTCAGCAGCAAAAGAGGTGAATGTGATACACTGTAATTTATCTCATTACTGTAGGCATCCCATTTACAATTCTTGCTTTAAAATAAGGCATGGCTTTATTTTACATGCAAACAGGATAGCTTGGTGTGTTTATTATGGTTCCTGGTGTGAATATATATTTCATGATTAAACAATTCTGGAGATACATATGGTGCCTAATAGGCTTGTTTTTATGATTGTCTTGAAAGTTTAAATTAGATGCATCTTCCAAATAATTTGTAAGCACTACAGCTATACTTTTAAATTATTATCATTGCATTCTTGGTAGGAATTTTCCAATTTATAGAGTGTCATGTACACTCTGTTCTCTAAAGATCTGAATTTTGCATGCCATTTTAATTTGAAAATATTTTTTCTAGTTCTTTAGACATTTACTACATCTAAGCAGCTTACAATAAACCAATACAGCAATATAAGAAAAATCAACAAGTAAAACAATATGTAATGTAAAAGGCATATATTTGATTATCATTTTAGGGCATTTGAATCTGAAATTCGCTTTTACTGTGGAGATGATCCATTGGACATCTGGGACAGGTATGCTTAACTTTTGTAAGTGAAATATGAAAAAAAATTATTTTCCAAATCCAGTTATTCTTGTTTCCCTTATGTTTATAATTATTTTTAATACCTCTAGGTATATCAAATGGACAGAACAGACCTTCCCTCAAGGAGGTAAAGAGGGCAATCTTTCTGCTGTTTTGGAGAGAGCTATTCAAGCTTTGAATGAACAGCAGAGATATTATCAAGATCCCCGTTATCTTAGCCTCTGGCTTAAATTTGTAAGTAATATTATATTATTTTGTGCCCAGTTCATTAGCAAACTTTATTTAGATATGATACATTGTCATATGCTGTGAAAAACAATATTTTCACACAAAACTTTCTTTATGGGAATTGTCCCCAGTTATGTTTTCACAGAGCAGCAGTACTGCACTAATATGTAATGTGTTGAAGTCTCTGAATAGTTCACCAAATCATGCTTAATCTTCTCCCCTTAACAAAATAACAGCATTATAACAACCATTTTAAAAGACCAGAATAAATCTAAACTGAACATATGTATAAGTACTTCAATAGGTTTTCTTATTAATCCATAGACCAAAGACCATTGAATCAGTGCTTCCTCTGCCCATTTCTCAGTAATCACCAGCACAATATTGTTTTGTCTCCAAATAAGCCTGATGCCTGACTAGAGTTGATTTAGCTGTATGAGCTTTATTCAAGCATATCTGAAATTGGTTAACAATTTGCTAAGGGAGTTTACCCAGAAAGGAAATGTATTAAAGTGAACTACAATTTTAAACTTCTAAGACTAAAATAGACTATAAATTTATAATTCCTGGATCTAGTCAGAAATTCCATCCCTATTAGATGTAATAAGCACAAAAGGAAAGGTAATCAACCACATTTCCTAAGTAATTTGACCACATATTTGATTTTCAATGTCACAATATTAGTTTAGAACTGCATAAAATGGATAATATGGTTAGACAAGTAATTAGAATGGAGTAAGAAAAAAGTGATTATCTGGCTTGAGTAGTAAGGAGTGTTTTTAAAGAACAAATACCTTTGCTAGATAATATTTCAAGGTAACTAAAATGGACCTCATGTCTGTACCTACTACTTAATAATTCATTTGTTCATCCGTTTCAATTCTTGTAAACTGAGAGAATACAAGCAGCATTCTATTACCATGGAATCCAAGCCCCAAAATAAAGACAAATCTAGGGCCCAGAAAGCTCAAATTAGATATTTTAGAGAAATAAAACCTTGATTTTTAGCTATTAATTCTGTTTCACTTTATTAAGAATGTGTACAGAAGAGAAATATGTTTTAAGTATGACACTTTTGTGTTCAGAAAATTGTGCCAACCCATTTTCAGATCAGGCATGATTCAACAGAATCAAAACTCAGAATTTTGCTGTGCTGGGTTTCAGCCAAAACAAAATTGGAGGGTGTGTATGGCCTGAGTAGAGCAAAGCGGGGAAATGTCACTTCGCAATCCTATCCTCTGTATGTCTTGTATGTCCTCCACTGATCTTTACCTCAGCCATCAATGCCCCAGCAAGGCATCTTTCATCAGCTCACTGATCTCTGATTTTCCCAGTCCCTTCTTTTCTTTTTGCATGTTCCATGGCCAAATAGCTTTGTTTCCTGCTCCTGCCATTACTGCGTGAAACCAGAGCAAAAGTGGCTTTGGTCTGCATCTATTACAGAACATCTTTCTGGAGAGTTTTCTGAATTATTGTAACTTCTATTTTATCTGAGGATATAAGGGCTAGAAGTAGAGCTATATGGGGTTTCAAGTTACTGAAATTCTGAGTATTTCTTTGAAAAATAGTTTATAATATGAACAAGTTTTTTTTTTCTTGTCTCTGTTTTTCAGGGGAACTGTTGCAGTGAACCTTTGGATCTTTATAGTTACCTGCATAGCCAGGCGATAGGCACTTCACTAGCACAACTCTACATTACTTGGGCAGAGGAGCTGGAGGCAAGAGGGAATTACAAGAAAGCTGATGTGATATTCCAGGAAGGGATCCTTTGTAAAGCAGAGCCTTTGGATAAATTATTGTCCCACCACAGGTAATTGGTGGGACAGAAAATTGAGAGATGATTGCTTGGGTTTACAGAAAATTAATTGAACAGTTTTTCTTAGCCCATTACAATAGTTAATTGGTAAAGTACTTGTATTCTGTCTTGCATGTAAGCTGCAACTGCATGAACAACCTCTCTTCCTCCCCTCCAAAACTTTGGCCCAATTTAATCACACAGTAGACATTGTATGCCCCCGATGAAGTGCGCTTCAGCTCACAAAGTTTATGCATTTTAATAGTTGAACAAAACGCTGCCAGATTTTGGATAGGAATTATAATTGCATGGCTGCACTGGGGAGAATTTAGCAGAGGTACTTTGCAAAAAAATCTCTTTGCATAGATTATTTTGGATTCAGACACTGTGCTTCATTAGGAAGCAAAAAAGGCAGGAATGATAGCGGAAGTCTTGCCATTTCTGTTTGTAGGGAGTTCCAAGCCCGTGTGTCTCGACAGGTTTTAGAAGAGCTAGGAAATGATTGTGATGATGAGGAGCAGTTGGACAGTTCTGATTCTGAACCACAGAGAACCACACTGGCAGAACTGAAGGGGAGAGGAAAGAAAATCATAAAAGCCCCGATTAGCCGTGTAGGAAATGCTGTAAAAGGTAAGTTGTTATTGTGCTATTATAATTTGCCAGTTATTTATGAAACATAGATACTTAATTATGCAATGATGTGTTATAGTCCCAAGCCAAGGACAGAGATTCCAATGCCCACCATCTCAGCAAGCATCAGTCCGTCCGACTTTTTCTGTGTTTGATGAAAACAGAGTTGCAGATTCTACACCTGATCTTCCAGTACTTACACCACAGCCTTGGGTTGCTCCTCCACCCACTAAATCAAAGGAGAATGAATTGAAAGCAGGTCCGTGGACCACAGGCAGGGTAAGAGATAGGAAATCTGCTAAATGCTGTTGGAATATATATTGCATGTCAGTATGAAACAACTTGATGTATTCTTCAGGGGGAAAAACCCAGTTAATTATTAAGGGTTCGCATTATCTTAGTACTATCTTTAGATAGGTTTCTTCTAAATCTTCCACTTAAATATATTTAGGCTCCACAAATTTTCAAGGTATTGTGAATATTTTCTGCTTATGTCACATTTCCATGGCTCTAGTAATGCTTTGCTCACAGCAGCTGACTCTTAATCAGAATATAGTCCAAAATATCTGCAAACCAAGCAGTCCATCAGTTGATGTATTGAGATAAAAAATGGATTTTCTTTTGTTTTAGCGTCCTCGAACCAATATGGATTCCAGTGTCATGGCTTCTGCTGCAACCCCCAGTTTTACTCCGTATGTTGAAGAGACTGCAGAGCAGCAGGCCATGTAAGTTGTCTGCCTTAGACTATTAAATAACTGAGTAAGAGAAAAAGTATTCTTACAAATCTGCTGTAATGGGTTCTGGCTATTAGACCTTTGGCTGTGGGATCTCTGACCATGTCTCTGTCATTTTACTCAACACATCTGAGAATAAAGTATATGGCAATTATCTTCCTTTGAAAAGACAATTTTATTTTGTGTCATCCCAAAGAACAAAAATTGTCTTCTAATTCCTAGGTCAAAGGAGAAATTGCCTGAGTGTTTTAATACTTTTTTTTCCAGCCTCCAAGAATGAAATTAAAAACCAGTGACTGTAATTTTGCCTTGAAACATTTAGGAATAGAGCAATTTGCAGTAAATATTTACTTACTCTTACTTATTCTATGAGGTGTAACTAACTCAGTAGTGAGCTGGTGCCATTTTTATGTGTCTTTTTGATGGAACTACTTACTTCTTGTAAGGAATGACAAAAGACAATTTAAGAAACATTTTAGACGGTTAGTTTTGTTCCTAGCTATTTTTCTTAGCTTTGTTAATATTCTTTCTGATTATTTGTACTGTTGAGTATTATTGTTGTGTATTTATCTGGATATATTGTTTGCTGAATAAAGTAGTCTATCTGGGAAGGGTTTGTTGAACAGTATTGTGTTAGGATGCTATATGAATAATTTCCAAATGTTTGATGTTTTAATTGCTTGCAAAATGTAGCAATAGCACTTAGCAGACCTTTTAAAACCAAGGGCTTCCCTGTTCTCTTGTGAGGAATCAGTCTATACCAGCTTCAGTTTTTTCTTTCCCTTTGGAATAAATGGGAGAGATTTTTTTAAAACAAAACTCTAAACCTAATGATAACTGGATTTATGGTGAAGTTACATCTCACATTTGGAGTATAGGTTTTCAAAGCCAATTTGGAAATTACACACTTGGTTCCCTCCACCATCTCCTCCAAAGCTGCTTGCTCTTACTTTTATTTTTCTGGGGAAAATACCATGTAATTTCCCTTATGAGTTTTTGTAACAGTTGTTTTTCATTAGAGGTTTTTTTTTAACGTAGCTTTTCTTTTATGACAAACTGGTGTTCCTAATTCCTTGATTATTTGTACTTGGACCATCCTCTCTTTGTTCCATGTTTCTTTCAGGACTCCTCATAAAATAGAGTCCAGCATTAACTGTGTATTAAGTGCCCGAAAACCTGGAAAAGAGGAGGATCCACTACAACGTGTGCAAAGCCATCATCA
Source organism: Azemiops feae (assembly GCA_023970755.1). Classification (NCBI taxonomy): domain Eukaryota; kingdom Metazoa; phylum Chordata; class Lepidosauria; order Squamata; family Viperidae; genus Azemiops; species Azemiops feae. The sequence goes on along the minus strand of JALGBA010000025.1, from coordinate 627,971 downwards.
AGATGGTCAGGAAAAGAAAGAACAGCCCATGTATTGTAAAGAGAGAGTATATGCTGGAGTAGAGGAGTTCTCCTTTGAAGAGATTAGAGATGAAATCTACAGAAAAAAGAGAAGGGAAGGTATTAGATCCAAAATTACAAAGAAACTTCCGGAATTGCCAAATGTCAATATTTTAAGAGTTGGGGGGGGGGGGGGGAATGCACTGATCATTTTCAAAGGTTGCTATATTTGGCATCATATGGTTGAAAGAGGTTTGAAAAGCACCTTTGGATTATTCTACAACTGAAATAATTTCTGTCCTACCATTGTAATATATTTTTTAAAAAAGGATCTCCGCCCCCCCACAGTAGAGATTTTTCTTAAGCTGAGGTAAGAATGCTGCAATTTTAATTTTCTAATGAGTCCTTAAATATAAGTGGCAAGACATGCATCATAATGTGCATGAGCCATCTTTATTTAAAGAAGAAGTAATGGAAGATTTTAAAAGATTTGGGTATTCAAAAAAGAATATAACGAATTTTCCTTTCCCATCTTTTACTCCAGAATATTTATACTAGCTTGCAAATCCTTTTCTTATTGTCCACACAACAATTTTGGGACATAGGAGTCTTTTAGCAAATCATATGTTTATTTTAATTATGTTTTAGAATGGGGTTACACACAGGGCATCCTAGTTCTGAATTTCTCTTTTAAAATCTAGAGAATGTTGTTAGTGTCATGATGCTGAGTAGCTGGAGTTATATATTACATAGGCTAGGAGTCTTAAGTAATTTTTTTAGTGCACCTCTGTAGGATTTTGCTACACCGCTTTTTCTATGAAGATTTTATCTTGTTTTTCTTTCATATAAGAATTGCAGGCTTTAGCACACAAAAAAGCCGAGTTGCAGAGAAAGATTGAAGAAATGGAAAAAGTGGTGAGAGAGCAGCAGGAAAACAATAAGCAGAAATCAGGCACTCAGGTAACATTCTGTTTTGGCTTTACATAAGTTTATTATTTAACTTCTGTGTAATTGCATTATACTTGATGAATATAGTCAAACTTTTATTGTTTATTCAATGATCACAGCAACAAGTGGAACAAGAGACTGCAGCCGTATTTCCTGCTGCATCAAAGGATTTGAAATTTTCCCCAACTGAACAACATGTTTTAGATACTGAAGCAATTGTTGAAGGATTCCTTCCAGAGTGTTTTTCCATGAAAAGGTAATGAAAAGATTGCTTTGCTGGAGGGAGGAAGAAAGAGAGAGAGAGAGATCTTTTTTTAAAAAAAAGCCAATGATTCAAAATTCTATTCTATTCAGAATTTCAAAATTTTGAAACAAGCTATTACTTACATACATTTAAATAAACAAATGTTAGTAGATCTATTTGTTAACCTCTTTTCTGTTTTACATTCTATCCTTGTTATAGCAATTTTGAGCTGGCTGAAAATAATCAGTGTAAGAATTCAAACTCCAGTGGTAAGTTATATTTATAGATTTTCTTTTTTAAATCCAAACCATGAGTCCAACCAAAGGGAAGATGGGAAGTATTTTTATATGAATCTCCTACCCATTGGTGAAATGAGTTAATTTTTTTCTTTTCTGAGAGCATGAAAATAATCAAATTGCAATTTAAGCTTCTTTCATTAGCTTACTTTGCAGGGAGAGAAATTCTTCACTTCTAGTGAGGGACATACTGCTTCCATCCTAGCCACTCACCTAGTTTACCATTATGTAAGCCAAAAGTTATCATGCAGCATCTCAGATTATATTTGTAAATTTATACACATTTATAAAGTTATAGTGCTGATGGGAAAACACCTCAACGTCATAAAACATCTGTTTTATGAACCATTCTGTTCCTTCTTTCCCCTCTTCCTATGCTCCTCTATAAAGAGGCTGAATCTGGAAGAATTGGATGGATGCTTTATCTGAAAAGGGATTTGGTCATCTTTGTGTGTCTAATCTGCTTGAAAACAGTGTACATTTATCTGACTGGTGTCTTTGAAGAAAGTGTTGACACAAAAGACTAGAACATAGTACAAACGGCAGTTGGCAGCTGCTGAAAGGTTTCTTTAAAGCCTATGAAGATAGAGCAAATGGCAGAAAAACTTACTTATCACATAATGACATTGTTAAAGACTTTTAGTGGAAAAGCCAGGTAACAGTTTGTGGTATGGATTTTTTTTTATTTTCTAAAAATAAAATAGTGGGAAATGCTGTGTTCTTCCAAAATTTCTATTTCCATTTTGGAGAAAGAGATTGAGACTAGGAATGGCTATTTCCTATGGTAATTATATCTCACTCTGCCTAGGAGAGAGATTTACACACAGGCAATCCTCGTGCAGCAACCATTTGAAGTTAAAACACTGAAAAAATTACAACCAATTATTACATTTATAGCCATCACAGTATCCTATGATCTCATATTTGGATGCTTTGTGACCTGAGTGCATTTACAGCCATTGCAGTGCCTCTTGATCATATGATCACCATTTGTGCACTTCACAATCACTTGTGGTAAACAGTGTCACTGCAGAATGTGGACCCATGAAAATAAAATCATATGTTGGACTCACGTGATTGCTTCCATTGCAACTGCACTGCTTTGTTTAACAATTGAAGAGAAAGTAAGGTCTGTCGTAGTTGCATGATTTTCTGCTTAGTAACCGAACTTCTAGTCACAATCGTGGTTGCTAAGGGAGGATTACCTGCTTTACTTCCTATATGGTTTCTTCATAGCAATTAAATAGGTTAGACTGAGACTGTTATGGTGTTTAAGCACATGAACTTGATTATGAGTGTGGATTTGAGCCTATTCAGATATAAACTTCTAGATCCCTGTATTAATTTGTTCTGCTGGAGGACTGACAATTGCCAACAATTATAATTGATGAGAGTTGTGTAGGAAGTTTTTTTTAAGTGGGATGTAATTCTCTTCACTATAATCAATCTGCTTGTGAGCCGTTGCCAGTTTCAGAAAAAGTTTATAAAGTCAATAAATGTAGAGATAGGATATTAAAATGCTCTTGACAATTATATTGTTAATGTACTCGGCCTCTAGAAAATATTAAGCTGGCCACCATAATACTTAACAACTTATCTTTCAGATGCTGAGATCTCTCCGGCTGTGAATTCTATGCCTTTCTCTATTTTTGATGAGTCATCTGCTCTAGAAAGTAAGACTGCAAGGTAAATATAAACTTTTTAACAAAATACTAATAAATGATATCTTTCAGCACATTGCAAGTCCAGTATTTTAAATAAGATTCTAGAATTCAGTGAATTTTCAGTGTCATCAAAACAGTGTCATTTGTTTTATCTTTTAGTTTTTCACTTGGTCTTTCACTGGTGCATGGTAGACATTCCCTCGCAGTCCGCAAACTTTCAGAAAGTATCACTGCTAAGGAAAACATACCTCCCAAAAATTCTGTAAGTGTTCATAGTTTGTATGATGCCTATTATATGAATATATTTTGCTCTAAAGACCCATGATATCTTCCTGCCTCTAAAATACTACTTTCATCAAAAATATGTTTGCATGCATAGTAGACTGTAGCCAACAAATTTATGATTCTAACACCTTACATCTGTGAATAAACACATTTAAAAATACATAGTAAGGCCTAGGGCCAGCTGTCTGATCTGGATCTGTAACCCACTCCTATCTGTTTCTTAACAACTCTGATGATTTTCAGTTTAAGTTTCATCTACCTATAAAAGCTTCATTTCAAGCTTGGAAAATAATATATGTGTTTTTGATTAAAGCTACATTCTACTTATGGTAATTTACCAGGAATTATACACTGCCAACTTGTCAAATATAGGGCATGACGGGATGCTCACTATGACCTTTCCCCACCCCTACTATTTTGCAGCTGTCAGGGATAGATCACTTTTACCAGAAATATGGTTCATTAGTTTTTGGAATCACTCTAAAGGCTGATTGAGATTAGTATGTGTATAGTATGTTTTAGGTGTGTGTCATGTATGTGTTTCACTTTGAGAGCGGGCAACTAAATTTCATTTTTTGATGTGTGCCATTGTGCCCAGTAAAAAAATGACAATAAAGCTTATCTTATCCTATTAAGCCCAACTGCTTCAGATTGCAAATCCTTTTTATATGTTTTCTGCACAATCCCAAGATAAAGTTCTTTATTAGTAGGTGATGTCTTTGTCTATCTACACATATGCACATGCAAATGTTAGCAAATTTATAGCATTTTCAGTTAATTGACTCTGGTTGAGCAATCAGTATATCTATCTGTCTATATATTGATATCTATCTATCTGTCTATATGAATTAAATATGAATTGCTGATTGGTTTACCTTATGCAGCAGTATATTTCAGAAAATAGTGTGGCACCAAATAAAAGGTAAGAAGTAGATATAGTCTAATAAGCAGGAAAAAGTTTTTGCCAGCTATCACAATAGGTAATTTTAAAGAACCAAAACTCACTTTTCTTTAACAATGTATTCATTTTTGGCTAAAGTTATTTAGAATCGTTCAAAATAAGTAACAAAATCTACTCTGTGTTTGGGATTGAGCTTTGGAAAAATTATATGTAAAAGTTACAGTTGCTGCTGAAATAATTTAGGAGATCAATCTATTTTTAATAGAATTCCAAACCAATTATTTTGTGTTGCAAAGCCTATCCAAATCACAGAATCTATCTTCTCTGAGATAGTCATGCTGTAATCTCTTCTGCATTTTTCTGTAGGATGAACTTCAAGGAATTGAACCCTTGAGTGAAGATGCAATTGTCACAGGCTTATATAAGAACAAAACTCTTTGTCCTAATCCTGAAGACACGTGTGATTTTGTTAGGGCTGCCCATCTAGTGTCAACACCTTTCCATGGAATAACAGAACAGAGAAATCAGCTGGGTGACAAACTAGAACAAGAATGTCTGGAATCTAAGACTATACCTTTGAATCAACAAACAGTTGTTTGTGAAGAACAATATGAGGAATCCATCTATGTGAAAAAACTGAGGTAACTCAGTTGGGAGATCAACAGCTTTTGAATGTTTATATAGGATTGAGCACACAGCTGTCTTGGTTGCGTATATGGTGGCTATATAATTTACAGATTTTCACAATGGTTCCCAGATTGCTTGCCTATTATTCTGCTATAAAATTAGAAATAAATGCTAATTGCTCATGATAATATCAAGAGAATTATATATTATCCTCACTGCATCCAAGAATTTCTGTTATATAAAATTCTGTGTAAACTTGAGCCCTACACCTTGCCTCATCATGAGCAGAATTTCAAGACAAAATTATATTTGAATGCTGCTACTAATAATAATTCACAGATGATGTTAAAAAATAATGCATTAAACACTTTTCTCCCGTGCTTTTTAATATCTGTATGTGAAACTGCTGGGAAAGGTTATATGCAGCTCTGGAGTAAAGTGGCATCCGTACATTAATGATATTCAGCTCTACTACCACTTACCTTCTAACTGCAAGGAGGTTCAGAAAAAAAAAATATCCAGTTTAAATATGTGGCCTTTGGAGTTGTTGGCAGCTTGAATAAATTTGCAGGATGTAAATCTGATACAGTTGTTTTCCAATTATGTGTAGTCCAATTTTGGAGGCAAGCCAAGAAGATACCAGATCTTCAGCATCTTCAAGTTCCCCAACACAAATCTCTACTGTTAAATTGGAACAAATTCCCGAGAAACTGGAATTGATTCACACTACTGATGAAATCACCGATGTTGAAAATGCCTCTGGTGAGTCTGCAACTGACAACTTAATTTCTTATTCCAGGCCTCAAAGCATATGCCTAATAAATATACATTTATAACTGTTCTACAAACCATTCAGCAAAAGGAGTTGGTTAATATTTCTTTAAGGGAGGGTATCGTGCTACTGGCCTTGAGAAGAAGTGGTACAACCTCTCGGTAATCTCCTGATGTTCACTCAGTCTCCAGTCTTCATTTTTTATAAGCAGTTGCTACATGTAATTCATTAATAAGGCAATTGATTCAATTAATAATTGAAAACTGTATTAGTAATATACCAGGAACTGTTTGAGGGAGTATTTGCAAGGCTTCTTAGCATTAGTGGTCTGTGAGCCACACAGGAGATAGCAAATGGCGTGGCTTCAAATCCTGAGTTTTAGAGCAGAGCAACTTGACTTTGCTGCTCTGCACCCCCACTGATTCTTTCATGTCTTTGAAGGGGTGAGGGATGCTTGGACACCGTCCCAAAGTTAACTGGATTCTTGGTTCATGCAAAGCTGTGTTATATATTGTTAATGGTAACAATACCAGGTCAGGCTGGACAATGTTGTCAAGTATAAGGCAAGAAAATACACATTGATAATATAAAACACATCCTGAGGGGGGGAAACTTATTTGGACAGCAATATTCAAGTTATAGAGGAAAATTGCTATGCAGTATGGAATTATTATCTGACAGATATATGGTTTGGGTTTTCTTTTTTCTTTTTAGATGACTCTTCTGAAGGTTTGCAGAATGCTGAACAACGCAAACAGTTCTTGCAACCTCTTCCAGATTTCTTGACCGAGGCTTTTGGCTTTAAACAGGAGGATCAGATTATGCCTTGGATAGAATTGGAAAAAGAAGTTAATTTAGGTGATTATAGTTATAGTCTTGTTATGGTATAATCTGTTTTAATAATAAATTCTAGAGGGAGAGTGGAAAAGCCATGAGCAGCATGTAACCCCACATCCCATTTTCAATCGCAGTCCCCTTAGAATGTATGAAGTGGAATTGTTTAATCTTTTGTTAACTTGGGGTCAAAATGGGTGACTTGAATCTTGCTAAGATGCTCCCTGTTTAAGTCTGGTTCCACTAGGTCAGTTTTTCTTTTTTCATGTTGGGTTTCTAAAGGAGAAAAAAAAATCAGTCTCTTCTGCTCTAGTGATGTCATAAGCAGTACAAAAAGGCAAAAGACTGCCTCTAAGGTAAAAAAAATTGCCATTTCTGCATTGCGATATATATAAAACATTGGGAACTCAATTAAGCCAGTATATAATTTTTTCTTCTAGTTCAATTTGCTTGAATTCATTAGCTATTCTATGCGGATGGAAAAAATACTATCAGCATTCAGTATTATTATGTATTATTGTGATGCTTAGCTTGGTTACTAAATTACCAAATTTACCCTGGGTGGGGAGTACCTGGTGCTTTAAATTACAGACTAGTTTTATATGCCCAGAGTAGGCCCTAAGAGCCAATAGAGAAAAAGAAGGGATTTTATCAAGTTTGGGGTGGGAAGAGGATTTGATTAGGGGTTAGTTACTTCAGGCAAGGTTGAAAAATGATTTGTTCTTATTGTTTTCAATTTCAGATAAGTAGTTGGACCTTGGATTAAAGTGTAGAACCAGATCTAATCTGCTACTTAAGGCTAGAATTGTTATTAGGTTTTTTTGTACTTTATTTTATCTCATTTTTAATTTACCATGTTACCATGCGGATACTGATCTTTAACAAACCTGATGAAGTGTATTTTGTGAACACTACTGAATGGTTTACCTGAATCTAATTGATGATGCCTTAAATTCCAGTTGCTTCTTTTTCTCTTGAGTTAATCCTGAGAGTGATACAGGGAATCACAGAAAGTTAGCTAAGGAATTCAGCTATTCGTCTTGTCATATTTAAAACATTTATCCTATCAAAGGGTTAAATGTACAGTGGGCAACAGTCTCCATATAAGGTTGAAAATAATTTAGGAGAGGTGTTTCTAATCTTGGGCAAACACAGTGCTTTCCTACTATTCTTTAAAGGATTCCAGCTTTTTTCAAACTGCCTCGTGAGCTTGAAGAAAAAAATGCTGCTGTAAGAAGCTGCCTCTTTAATGCAGCTTTCAAAGCAGGGACAACTTTGTGCTCATGCAGAAGTCTGAAAAAAGTCTGTTGCTTTAATTAATAGCAGGCAGGTGCGGTGCTCATTCAAAGCATTTATGAAGCATTGCATAGTACAAATAAATATGCAAGTAGTGATGTTGGTTATGCAACCCTCCACATGCGATTCATTGTACTATCCTCCCAATAATTCCAGATTAACAAAGAAACAACTGTATCAACTCTAGAGATGTGTAGAGATGTAGGTTTTTTTTAGAATTAAATGTTCATATGCCTAAATATTATTTCTAGATGTGTAAGGGTGTTAGAAACATGAAGTGTTCTAGTAATGATTTGTTTTTGCAAACAATTCTGTTCCAACAGGAAATGCTACTTACCATGTTACTCATGAGTATTTGATCAGTGAGCAAGACAAGATATTCTCTGCTGTATCAGCTAACATTACAAATAAGGATTCAGCAGCATTTTTAATAAAGGTATAATTATTTTATTCTGATCATCCTTTAATTAACTCTTTCAAACTCCCATATATTCATTGAACACTTATGAAGCCCTTTCACCTATCCCTTTAATTTGCAGTGCAGTTCTCTTGCTTCTGTTCTAAAATGACAAGTTACCAAAGCCCCTAAGATTGTTTTCTAATTAAAAACAAAAATGTATTCCTTTCAAACAAAAGTTAAAAATACAAAAAGATCGTCACCATAAAAAGTAGAAAGGCAACAAAAGATTTAATTTTTACTATTGCCTTAAGCCGAACAGTAATGTTATATCATTCAATGAAAAGTAACGTGAAATAAAATTGTATTTTAATTCTGAAGCATAAGAGTTCAGGTCAGAATGAAACTTCCATTTGTTCTGTCTGCCTGAAATATGTCCCAGATTTTCTCTAGGGAGCATTTTCCCTTATTTGGAAAGACATATAGTTGCAAATGATGTTTTGCTAGCAGAATGATACTATTAGATATAACCAATTCTTTTTAATTCAGTCTGTATGTAGTTTCCCTGCACGATGTGGGCCACTCTAATCCAATTTTAATTGCTCATCCCATCCCTATTACCTGGGTGGAATTAGGCAATGTTTTCAGATTTTCTACAGGCAGTGAAGCACAGTGGTCATAATAGAATACCTTTCTATGGTGAAACTGCAATGTAAGCATGGTATTTCAATTGCTGTAATGAGACCTGCCATATTGGCTCAGCTTTATCTGCTACATAAACACACCATTTATTGACTTGTTTATCTAATTTATACAACTGCCTATCTCACAAGCAAGTAACTCTAGGCTGCGTACATTAACTATAGTTTGTACATTATCAGATAACAAAATAATCACTTAAATTTGGAATAAGTATAGCTGTTGAGGTCTGAATATTAGGAAGTCATCGTTGTAAATATTCTTTATGCAGGTACATTCTGAGCCTGTGCCATGGGACTTCTACATATTATTGCAACTTCAAGAGCGCCTAGGTGCTGAATTTGACCAGAACTTTAGTCAATACTGCACTTGTTTCTTATATCACAATGGCTGTGTGACTCTCCATGAGACAATATGCTCTCTCACTGTTCAGGTCAGTGTGTACATTGTTGAGTGAGTGGGAGTTGAACAATTTGTTTACACTTGCCTTCATGTGTAAGTAAGACAGCTATATGAAGAATTGGAACTGAAGTAGATGATGCAAAATAAAAAGAAAGGTATATGACTAAGAAAAGCAAGCTTTAAATGTAGGCATGATATTTCCAAGATTTAATTAACTGAGTTGGGATCAGGGTGATAGAATGTTTTCTTATGCCTAATCTTTATTCCCTCCCTCCCACAGGATATGATCCAGCATGATAAAGCTATCCCTCAAGAAGTGATATTGCTGATCATTGACAACCTCCTAGAAGTGGTGGAAAAATTGCATAAAGCAGAAATAATCCATGGGAATCTGAATCCAGAAACATTGTTCTTGGGAGACAGGTTGGCTGTCTTTCTTTATTGACCTCAAGCTGTGTGCTTTTAGACTGGCACTTTTCAAAATAATATTCCAAGTAGATGCAAGCTTGATTTTGGGCAATGTATGTCACTAAGGAAAAAATAAGAGCATTATAATAATTAATTCTAAATTGGTGTTGGAATAAGGACAATATGGACACTTGGGTCAGTAAATTCAAATTTGATTGTATTCTATCCTAACTTGTACCTAAGATTTATAAGAAGTTCACCAATCCATTTGGAGCCATCTCTGACCTTCAGTGTTATTGATCACAAACATATAGGTGTAATCATTAATATTCTAGTTTATGGAGAACTGGGTGTCACATCAATTGTATAGCGGAAAAAAACTTGTATTAGGAAATGAACTTATTTTAAACATTGTGTAAACCAGGGGTCTCCAATCTATGGACTGTGGCCTGGTACCGGGCTGTGGCCTGTTGTCCACTGGGTCCCGGGAATGACTGGTCCTAACCCCCCTACTCGTGCTAGCACCGCTGTGCGGGTGCCGCAGGTGCACATGGCCCGCTTGCACATGCGTGCGGGCACTAGCGCCCCCACCATGCACATGCCCGCTTGCGCATGGCCTACTTGCGCATGCGCACAGGCTCTAGCACCCTTGCCATGCGTGCGGGCGCACATTTCCCTGCTCCTCCTTTTCCCTCCAGGCCGCCAACCCAGAAAGGTTGTGGAACTCTGTGGTAAACCATGATTTGCTTGATTATTGTTTACAGAAAAAAAATCGGATAGTTTTCATAAATTAGTATTGACTGAGGAAAATGAACTGTAAAATAAAGCATCCATGTGAAAAATGTATTTATCTGTATATACATATACAAAATCCCAAAGGTGCTTTTTCAGGAGGCAACTGGACTTTCTTGTTTTTCTTTGAAGTTGTTTCGCTTCTCATCCAAGAAGCTTCTTCAGCTCTGACTAGATGTTGGGGAATGGAAGGATTTATATTCCTATAACCAGCTTGTCTGCAAGGAGTATAAATCCTTCCATTCAGCACCATCCAGTCAGAGCTGAAGAAGTTTCTTGGATGAGAAGCGAAACGTCTTCTAAGAAAAACAAGAAAGTCCAGTTGCCTCCTGAAAAAGCACCTTTGGGATAACTATGACCTGGATGACTGAGGATCTCCATAGAAATACATATACAAACATTTTCTATTTAAACTACCCTTTCATGCACATAAACACGGTGGACATCTAACGGCAGCAAAGATAAATTATTCTGCAATTGCCCTATGGAGTTCAGTGGCACTTATTCCAGATAAGTATGGTAGCCTTAGTCTCCTCTTTACCTTCCATTTGCAGAAGATGAAATCTTCAGTCAAAAGATTCTCAAAATATAAATATTCTTTGCTAACTAAGGATTTGATTTGGTCACGTAGTTGGCTTTCATGTATAGAGGAGGTCTCCATTGTAGACACTCATTCTCCATCCTTTAAAGGCAACAAGAAGAGAACAGGGCTTGATGTGATTGCCCTTTTTTGCCTCAGAGCAACCAGTACAGTTTCACATGCATACATACACACCCACCCTTCTTCCAACCACTTGCTTTTATTATCCTCACCTGCCACCCATAGACTTCTTTTCAATGATATTTCCTATGGCAGTATTTTCATCAAATACAAAATACCTCTACACACGTGTGTGCGCACACAATCCACAGATAATTGATTAATTGAAGGGGAAAACCTTGCTTTTCCTTTACATCAATAAACCATTAAAAAATGAAGCAAATTCTTATTGCAAACACTAGAGGGAAGCAGTAAGACAGACATGTGCAAATACTGTACCATTCAATTAAACTGCAAATCTGCTCTCCTTCAGGATTTACAATCCATTTGCCCTGGAGAAGACTGACAAAATTCTGAAGATAGTGGATTTCTCTCACAGCCTAGATTTACAACGAGAGCCAGCTGTGAATTCATTGAAAAGCTTCCCAATAACTCACACCCAGATTGGACAGCAGATCTTTAATGAAAACACCCCAGTACATCAGGTAAAAACCCATTTTTCTTGGTAACTCTTATTTAAAAATATTTAAAATTTTTGGATGTCTTACTAGAAAATCCCAGAAAAAAATATGGTTGAAGTTGATGTAATATTTCTGGAGTAAGCTGCTTCTCAACATTACTTTTTTATTATATGATTCTAATGATTCGAGATCATGAAATTACAGATAATTATTACTAACATAGAAATCCTTTAATCATTTCAGGTGGACATGCTTGGCATTGCAAACACTGCCCATTTGATTTTGTTTGGGGAATACCTGCAAGTTCATTGGGAAGAAGACAAATGGAAAACTAGTAGAGATTTATCTCAGTAAGTATTTAGCATTTCAAAAACTCTTTGCCTTTTGTTTCTCATTCTAGATTCACCATGACAGAAATACTATTAATTGAGAGAAATGGCATAAATATTTAAATCAGAATAACATGTTAAACAGTTAAGTAATTGTGACAACCAAGTGTGGTCCTGGGACTTAAATATATGGGACCCAAATTTACATTTTTTTTTTCAGGGTGTTGCTGTACTAAACTGCAGTTTAATACTATTTTTTACCTTAATATCAACATAACAAACAGGCAACTTGGACACTTTGAAGGTGGGCTATTACCGTGTGATTTGCATGGGGCTGTTTGAGAGACCCAGCTTGCTTTGGGTCCCATTGATTAAGCATGTCATTTAGTGGGACTCGGGAAGAAGGTTTTTTCGATATCAATTATTATGGTTTGTCACAGTCAGCCAGATATTTAAACTGGATTTGGCATTTTTGTCCACCTATGAAGTCTTTCCTAAGGACTTGATAGTGTTAAAGGTATCGTCACGGGATGTAAGCTATTCTGAGAAAAGCTGCCTTTTGCAATTGACTGATGGTGATTTTGTCTATGCCAATAGTATTCAAATGGTGCTCCAGGTGTTTTGGGATTGCACCCAAGGCACCTACTGTATTACATTATTATTAAATTTATTTGCCACCCGTCTCGTGGTTTGAGGTGACTCTGAGTGTCTTACAATGTACATGCAAATATCCCTACAGTTATAAATATAAAAAAGATTAAAATTCAAACAAACTAAAATCCCTGTCTTTGGAGCGGAGAGATGGTGGTTCCTTCTCACCAATCACCTCCAGCCAATAGCATCTCCTTCAGGAGTCCAACTCGATCAGCATAGCCAAGTTTTGAGGTTTTTTCTGAAGGGAAATGAGAGGGGGCAAATCTCACCTCCTGTGGCAAAATGTTCGGAAGGGCAGGGGCCATTGGCAAAAAAAGGTCTCTTGGATCATTCCAGCCAAGATTCCTAGTAGGCCTCTTCTGTATAGTGTGACCATCTTGCCTGTGTTCAAACTTTCTTTAAAAACCTGGCTTTGAGCTACTTAAGGTAGAGAAGATGTGGAAGAATGGTTTATTACCTTGGATGGGTTTTGTTTTACATTTTTTTTTTGTTTTTATAGAATTGGTTTTTTTTTCCACTTTGTAAAGTTGCCAACAGTAGTTTGGAGTTGGATGGCCCAGAATTTTGATTAAACAAATACTGCTAAGATGTCAAATAATTTAAATGTCTTTTAAGCAATGAAGTGAGAAAATAAAAGTTATTTCATGTTTTTAGTAGAAATATTAAACTTGGTGTCAACTTTAATGTAGAATTGCAATGTGAAAAAAATGCTCAGGAATACTTTGTGTGCTCAGTTATATCCTGTTGAGTCTATCATTTAACCTTAATTTATTTACAGACAGAAGATCAAAAATAAATGGGCCTCTTTGTTAATCAAATAGTAATACACTTTTTCCTTGACTCTGTTGAACTTTGACAGACTATTTTTTTAAAGGTATCTTGAATAAACTGATGGCAGTGATAGATGCATAGCTTTCACTGCAAAGTGCTGTTGAGGTCTTCTTAAAGATAAAAGAATACCAATGGAGATAGCATGTTTCTTAATTGCAACACATTCTTGAATGCACAAAATTGTTATTTGTTTTAGCCATGGTTTGTTGAATAAGCATAGTGGTTATACTCACATGCCAAGCCAAAACCAAGCGAACCACATTATGTCTTAGAATAACATATGAATCCAGTCACTGACTTAACAGGATTAACTACAGCTGCCTTCTACAGCAGAAACAGTTAATCCCTTTAACCAAAAGGGTGGATGGATTGGACCTTCCCCATTCAAGAAGTAGAAACTAGAGGCTACCCGTCACAATATTGTGGCTTTTTACTTCTTCCTATGCTTTGCATTTAGCCAAAGAATGATCTAGTACCTGGAAAACACAAACATTTTGTTGCTAAATATCTGTACCAGAAACATTTATAATATTTTTTAATACTGAGAATATGGCAGTCAGCCATTTGAAAGCAAAGTAGTCTTTGAAAAATCAGTGTCTGCCTGTTGAGGCCAAAATAAACAGATGCTTTCACAGCCCTATAGCTTATTCCAGAAACTGTTTCAAGTACTCTAAAGCAGGGATAAAGTTTCTCCATAGGCTTTGAGTAGCATGCCCAGGTGATACACTTGGGGGGGGGGACTGGAAACATCAATGTCATTAGTCACTATATGCTTAACCACACTGAAATATATGGAGAACTTAATGAGGTCCTTGAAGTATACACCTTTGTCCTTCAGGAGGGGCCAGGTTAGCTAGAAGTGGTATGTGTGACTCTTCACTTTGCACTGATGCTCACAGATTCTTTCAAGATATTGTAGTTCTAAGGTGGATCGCATAGATTCCTGATTAACTGCACAGACTTCAGGTGACTTTCATGAACTCATGTATTTGCATTGTCAGCTTAGTTTCTTTTGGATAGCAGTAGTTGGGGCTAAGAGAAAAACCTTTTGTACACTGTTTTGAGCTATTTGGACAAACGATGGGGTAAAAATACTATTTAAGTAGCCTCTAAAAATCCCTTCTTGACGTGAGACCCCATGTTCTATACGGGGGCTATGGAACAGGTTTTTCCAGTGTTGAGAAGTTTAGGATAAGACATACCTGGGATAACCCCACCTCAAGTAGTAGTGCTGCCCAGACCAGTAAGGTGGTATAACCTCAGTTGCTTAAGGGCTGAGTAAATTGATGCAGACTGCTTCTTACCTCTGTTGAAAATCAATGTAATCTACTGTTTAGCCAGTATAGTATACTGGTTAATGTGTTAAATTTGAAACTAAGTTCATGTCTCCCACACAATCATGGAGCTCATGGAATGAGTGGCAAGATAAATTACAAAGAATGCTCCCTGGCTTGAAGGCTTGAAATTAAATTTGCTATATCACTTCTTTCTTGAGCACATGCATTAAAAGATATAAAATCAGAATTCAGCATTTTACAATATAGAGAGTATTACTTCTTTATTCTTACTTAACTTGATCTTTGTTAATATAAGTAATTAATATATGGTGCTGTTTCCAAGTTTAGCTGTAGATTAATGGCTACTGTCCTACAGTAGTCTTTTTCTACTGTATTTCCAACTGCTTTTCTTAAATTATATTATCTTCCCTTCCATGCGCTGCTTGGGCCAGATCCCTTACCAATTCAGCAGAATTCCCCTCCCCCTTTTATATCTAATCGGTGACTTTATCCATACAGTATGGCTTTAACTGGGGAGTAATGAATGCCTAGGTCTAGGACATTCAAGAAACTTAGAGCTAGTTAATAGCTTGGGTAGTTTAATGAGATGAAAATCTGAGATGAAAGCTTATGGCTAGTTAATAGGTAACTCAATGTGTGAGAATATAAAAGAACAATTGATTCATTTTTAGAGAACTTACTTACCAACATATGTGTAACTGAGAGAAACTGTTAATTTTTTTTAACCGAAACTTTTTAAAAACTTTCACAAACATACTGTTAATTTGATAAAAGAGGATAGAGGAGAAAAATACTAAGATAAATATTTTACAAACTAAGTAGATCTACATTTTTAGAAACATATAGCAGTTTGTGTATATGGGAAGTAGGGCTACCTGTAATATATGGGCTATTGTTTAATGACGTCTGTGACAACTGTAATTTGAGACAGCCTCTTTTCCCACTTACTGCTGAGGCTCTTAACCTTGAGGATGATGAGTGTGAATATGTACCTTTCTAGGAGACTTGATCTCAGGAGACAGACCTGAACATAATAATTGGATGAGGGAGATGGAGTGCAAGAAAAACAGTTCAGATGGTTTAGAAAAGTGCATTACAAACAGATTTGATCTTGAGGTTCATGGTGGATAAATAGGAGAGCTCGTGGTAATGGAAATCATTGGATTTTAGCAGGCAGAATCTAAGTTTAAATTTAATTAAACTTTAATTATTTTAATTAATAAACTTTAAATTTTAAGTTTAATTGTAAAGCTGGCCAGATTAGTTTTGAGGAATTTGCTGTTACCTAACACATTTCACAGAATAATGTAAGTATTTTATCATCAGTTCTCCAGAATACAGACAAGGTATATATTGATTGATTGAATCATTGAATCATTACAATTGGTCTGAATTCTACTCACCTTTTTATCACATGTTGGGATTCAGAATAGTCGCATGAAATTTGGGGTGTCTGTATTAGCCTTTTCTTGGATGATTTAAGCCACCATGAGATGTACCAAGAGCTATCCTACTGAACTCTTTCTGATCTGCAGTGTTAAATTGTCCATTTATATACTTATTTGCCTTTAACTTTATTTTAGAGTACTTATTTTTATCACTTATGCAATCAAGGGAATGTATAAATTCTTATTTCCTACAGGTTTCTTTCTTAGAGCTATAAGTCATCATGATAACTCATATTTGATAAATTAAGTTACCCAGTTTTAATATAGATAATCTGTTGGTATTTTTAAAATAATAAGGTTGCCTTTTTATAGCGTTTCCTTTTAGGGGTGTGCTTTAAATAGATGAATGTGCATCAACAGCTTCATTGAACTGGATAATGAAATGCATATGAAGAGTTTTCAAGCAGATCTAAGCAGTATGCTTGTGATCAGACTGTTCAGAATATCTACTGAAATATTTTCACGTGTGCAGGAACTCCTTATTCCTGTCCCTAAATTGATGCTTATATTGCACAGATGGAAGGTTTTCAGTTAGATAAATTTAAAGTGTTCCCAATAATGCTCTCTTTTCTGCCTAAGCACATTAGTTCCCTAAATAACTTATTTGCATTACATTACATTACATGTGGGTTTACAGTTTCAATTACCATGCTTTTTGTTTCAACATGAATTATTCTGGCCCTTCAGATGAAGAGGGTTTTTTGACCTGGTGGTGGGGAAATTCAAATCCCAACTCCATTTAAATTGAGAAATAGTTTTGCTGTTTATAATTTGTTCTCCTGCCTCTTGAGATTAACAATCTATTTCAGTGATGGCGAACCTTTTAGAGACCGAGTGCCCAAACTGCAACCCAAAACCCACTTATTTATCGCCGGGTCCCATGTGGGCATGGCCCACTGGGTGGGCGTGGCTGTGGTGGTCATGGCAGACAGGGTGGGCGTGATCACCTCGATGTTGCTCGTGGGGAGGGACGCATGTGGGGCCTGGGCAGGATTGGAGATCCAGGGGGTCTGGCAGGTGGGGCGGTGGGCAGGAGGCTCGTCCTGCGGGGTGAGGAGAGGCGAGGAAGGGCGGGGGTGCCATTGTTGCAGGGCAAGGTGAGGCAGGGGCCGGGGCGGCTGCTGCCTGACACCATCGGCCCCTGCACACACAGGCCAGCGAGTGCATGGGTGCTAGGATGCATCCGGCCACGTGGGACCTCGGCGAGTTAGCAGGCGGCTGGTTGAAGAGGGACGGTTGCCATCTCCGGGGCATGGGCTCTGAGTGCCATAGGTTCGCCACCACTGATCTATTTGATATCTATGGAGATTCTCAATCATCCAGGTCTATTTGATAAGTTTAAATCAAGAATTTTGGGAAGCAAAGAATAGCTTGGTGAGAAAGAAATAGGTTTTTTTATCCTTCCTCTAATCCACTTGATTTCTGTATTCTGTATATTATTACAAAGTAAGGGATTCAATTCCCTATTAGCAGCCTGTTTGCAGAAAATAACTGAAAACTAATTTAAAAATATGACTTGTATCTCCATGCTGACCAAATAGAAGAGAGTTGCTCTTTCTTTCAGCAGGCACAGACATGCAACATGGTATTTTTGTGGCAATGTTTAATGTGTGCATAATTGTGATTTTGTATTATTACTCACCCCCTCCCCTTTTCCAAAACTAGTCAGTAGAAACAAAATACAGTACACAATCTTCATTTTAGGAAAAAATGGTTCATTTTAGGAAGGTGCATTGCATCAGTGTTCATTCTTGGAGCTGTTTATCTGTATCAAAACTTGCCCTTTGAATAAACAAATGCAGTGAAATAATATAAAAATGAAATAAACGGCAAAAGTAGATTTTTTAAAAGTCTAGTTACAGTATTGTAGTTTTAGACAATTAGACTATTTGTTATGAGATCTCTGCAGATCTTTTACTGTGTTTCTGAATTGAGATGTGTTTATGTAATATTTGAAATTTTGTATTTCACTTTTGAAATGAACAAACTTTTTGGAAATCATGAAGTCCTACATGTGCATAGCAATTAATATTAACTCATAATTTTATGCGCTGGATCCAATTCAGTTTATGCTTAGAAATAAATTACTTCTTGTGCCAGCTTTTAATTTTTTTTCATAATGAGTGGAAGACATAATATCCACAAATAATTTCAGTACTTTCAAAGTTTCTGTATATTTCATCATATTTAACTACTACATATGTCTCATAATGTGGTTTATGAAATTAATAATAAAGCATCTACAATCTAAGTGAGAACTTTTTGGCTACATTCAAGTGCTAATTTATATAAGAATCTGGAAGTGGTGGTATGCAGAATATTCTCAAAAAAGCAGTTTTTTCTTCTTGTTTAGGTTCACTGATGGTGATTTGTGGAATACATTCTTTGACAAAATTCTGAATCCAAATGGGAAATCAACTGTGCCTCTTCTGCAAGATCTCAGAGAAGAGCTGAGCAGTTCATTTGATGGTTCTTTCCCCGGACGCCTTTGTGATTTCATACTAAGCTGGAAGACTTCCTTGATGTTGGAGACATGATTCTGACATAGAGAAAATGCCCCTCTTAATATCTCCCTACTTTTCTATTCCCCTCTGTACCACCTAAGGCAAATGAAAGCTCATGCTTGATCTTGTTCCCGTTAGATGTGTAAACAATAAGAACATTTTTCACAATTATTTTCTCATAAGGTTGTCAAATGAAGCTTAGCTGATGCCTTAAGAAGATGTACAGTTGCTATCTATTGGTAGTATTCTATGCTTGCTTCTCTATAAATGTCCCGAATTGATTGCTTTGTAATATCTTAACTTTTTCATCCTTAAACTGTTGTAAATCACTTATTTGTTTGTACTCTTTCTGTGTAATCACTGTTCAGTAAAACTGTTTTGTTGCCACCATGAAAATTTCTAGAATTATTGGATGAATGAAAATTTTTGACATTCTTTCTAGTTTTTTGCATCTATTTGGATTGCTAGGTTTATCTGAACATGTTCATAAGCTATGTATCAAAAAAAAATCCTGGGAGAGGCAAAATGCCAACTCTTTGATGTGATGTTACATAATTGGCATTTCTCTACTTTTAGTGGAAGGGAGAAGGCGAAATTATTCTTTGCCTCTGCATTGTACTGCCCCCACTTCTGCCGCCTATGGCTGCTATTTGGATCATGAAGAAAATTCTACTTTGGGCAGTAACATTTACGTCAGTAGCAGTATTAGATCATTGATTGCCATGGATCTCTTCCTCAAATATTAATCAATTCATTTGGCAGTCTAAATTGTCTCTAATTTGTACAGGTTAATTCTGTACCTATAAAATCATAGGATAAATTTCTACATTTGACTATAGATGGAAGCTGCAATCTGCTAATAGAGAACATGCCAATCTTATGTAGTAAAGCTGCCAACACTTATTCTGCAGCAGCTTAATCTCTCCTGTGGTGATTCCTTTAGAAGATGGTTTGGATCTCATCCTTGGATATTTTTCACTGAAATTTAGTTGGTAACAATGAACTAAATTGATGGCATTAACCCTAACCCTAACCCAGTGATGGTGAACCTTTTAGAGACCGAGTGCCCAAACTGCAACCCAAAACCCACTTATTTATCACCGGGTGCCAGATGGGCGTGGCCCACTGGGTGGGCGTGGCTGTGGTGGTCATGGCAGACTTGGTGGGTGTGGCCAAGGTGGGCGGGATCACCTCGATGTTGCTTGTGGGGAGGGACACCTGTGGGGGCAGGGTTGGGGGAGATCCAGGGGCTCTCTGGCAGGTTCGGCGGTGGGCAGGAGGCTCGTCCTGCAGGGTGAGGTGAGGCAGGGGGCAGGGCGGGGGTGCCATTGCTGCAGGGCAAGGCGAGGCAGAGGCCGGGGTGTCTGCTGCCTGACACCATTAGCCCCCGCACACAGAGGCCAGCAAACGCATGGGGGCCGACAGTGTCCGTCAGCAGTCACAGCCTGCTAGCCCCTCAACCAGTGCACTCTGGGGCTCCAGCCGGCCACCAGCAGTTCAGAGCAGCCGCCTCTGAGCTGGACGGCCGGCTGACAGCTGAGGAGGCAATACAGTGGGTCGTGCCTGGGAAAAGGAGAGCATGCGAGGCCAGGAGGGATGGGACGGGGAAGGGAAACCAGCCGTGCTGGGATGCATCTGGCCACGTGGGACCTCGGCGAGTTAGCGGGCGGCTGGTTGAAGAGGGATGGTTGCCATCTCCGGGGCATGGCGCGCGTGCCCACAGAGAGGGCTCTGAGTGCCACCTCTGGCATGCGTGCCATAGGTTCGCCACCACTGCCCTAACCCTTTCATAATAGTTAATGACTTTATGGTAATGACTGGTCTCGGTGCATATTATAATACTTCCCAGTGGTGCAGATTATTTTCTTACTATAAGAATACAGGTAATCTGCTTACAAAGTTGGTTAAGAGTGAATATCTTGACAATCTTTTAAAAAATAGCTTTGCATTTTCTGCTGCTGCTTTTTTTAAAGGTTTTTTTTTTTGTCTTAGCACAGATCTCATCAAACTTGGTAGAGTGTCCACATAGACGTGGATGTAGAAGACCTGTTCAATATTGTATACTTGGTCTTTCAAAATACTTGACAAAGACATGTCCTTTTATGGATTGCTAATTGATTAGAAGAAAAATGTAAATATTTACTGGCAGTTTTCTTACTGGAGGGAAGTAGGAAATGGAGTCCTTGAAATTCTGTGTATAATGTATAAACTGCTTCTTAGCCAGTTGATAGTTAGCTTGACTCAGGATAAGCAGTAAGCAGGTTAGATTTGGAGATGACACCAGTCAATGCAAGGTGATTAAAAACAGGATGTTGTGAACATTTTAGAACGCTCTGGGTTAATGGCCAACCAAATGACCAATACAGGTCCATTTAATTAAGTATAAAATGTATTTTGGGCAAAAAAAAAAATCCATTACAGTAACTGATATGGGGCGTAAGCTATCTGTAACTAAAGAGTTCTTTATATATGGTACATTTTGTGTCTGAAACAACTTGTACACTTGGTCACTACATTTGAAAAAAGTAGAAAAGAAGAAAATGTATAAAAGTGGATAACCAATATAATAGGGGAGCAAAAATATCTGACTTTCTGTGATTTTACACACCTTAATTATCTCTCTCAGCTGACTTTTTTAAAAGATAGAGTCCTAAACTTCACTATCACAAGATGTTGTGTTGACCACTAAATTCGATTACTTTAGAGAAGATAAATTCATGGAGGACAGGTTTGCAGGGGCTATTAGTTTTGAAAACAAAATATGATCTCCACGTCATGGGCAACATGCTTCAAATACAGGTAGTCCTTGACGTACGACAACAATGGAGCCCAAAATTTGTGTTGCTAAGTGAGACATTTCTTATGTGAGTTTTGCCCCATTTTATAACCATTCTTGCCACAGTTGTTAAGTGAATCACTACAATTAAGTTAGTAACAGAGTTGTAAAGTGAATCTGGGTTCCCCGTTGACTTTTTTGGTCAGATGATCACAAAAGGTGATCACGTGACCTTGGGACATTGCAACCGTCAAAATTATGAGCCAGTTGCCGAATATCCGAATTTTGATCATGTGACCACAGGGATGCAACAGATGTGTGAAAAATGGTCATAGGTCACTTTTTTCAGTGCCATTGCAACTTCAAATGTCACTAAATAAAAGGTGTAAGTCAAGGACTACTGGTACCAGTCACAGAGGAATAGTAGTTGGAAATGGAGACGGCTTCATTTGCTCATAAGAACCTTCAGCATTGGCCACTGTAACAAAGTCCTAGATTAAGATATGCCTGGGCCTAATTCAGCAGGACATGTGTACCTGAATGTATAACCCTAAAAACATGATCCCACTTGGCATTCTGGATAGATTATAAGGTGATTTAAAACATTATTAACAAATAGGAATGCATTGATAGACAGCATAGGAAAATACATTCAAATAGAATAAAACAAATCTCCAGCACACGGGCTCTTAAACTCAAAACGTACTCTACAAATATCTGGGAAGAAGTCCTGATAAGGTTTTAGTGGAGGCTCAGGGAATGCCTCCAAGTTATTCTACTTGTGGGGCCTCAAAACAGAGAAATTCTAACCATCTCTAATTTCATTGGCATGGGTAAGTATATATCCTACATACAAGTTTTATAAGAGATTCTTTACTAGCTCAAAGCTTGCTCTAGAGGTTCTTTCCCCCCCCCCCCTCATGCAGTGACAAATTATGAATGTATGTTTCTTTTCAAAGCACGTGTTTACTGCCTTTGCTTTAGAAGAAGAAAACACCACTCCATTAAAGTATTCATC
Source organism: Azemiops feae (assembly GCA_023970755.1). Taxonomy (NCBI): domain Eukaryota; kingdom Metazoa; phylum Chordata; class Lepidosauria; order Squamata; family Viperidae; genus Azemiops; species Azemiops feae. The sequence continues at coordinate 605,328 of JALGBA010000025.1, read as the reverse complement.
TTTGTAAGTCGTTATGGAGGGTAGCTGATGAACCACAATATAACCTAAACACAAATTTAATTTATTACTGGCGTTCAACCACTTGCTATAGTTTATGCATAATTCTTTTAAGTAATACAGATTCATTTACTGTGTTCAAGCATGTAACAACCAAAGACTTGTATCATTTTTGCCTTAAACAATGATTAAAATCTAATATATGTTTTACAAATATGATAAAGGATCTGGAGACTAAATTCGGTAAAGAATGTCTAAAGGAGCTAGATATATTTAGCTTTAGAAGAGAAGACTGAGGGGAGACACGATAACAGTCTTCCAATATTTGAAGGTCTGCCAGAAAAGAGGGCATCATTTTATTATCTATAGTACCTAATGATTGCACAAGAAGCAGTGGATGAAAGTTCATCAGAGGGAGATCCAACCTGGAAATATTTCCTCACAGAACTGTTAAGCAGTGGAACAGCTGGCCTCATGGAGTCAGTGCTCCATCACTGAAGATTTTCAAGTAAAGATTGGATAATCATTTGTTAAGAGTTGATATGAAGACTCCTGCCCTGGGCAGAGGATTAGACTAGAAGGCTTCCAAGGTTTTTTTCATCCCTATGACCCAATCATTAACAAATGATGGAATTGTTTAAAAATTCTCTGTGTTTGCCTTAATACATAAATCATATATTTCAAAAATGTTTGACACCTACAAAAGTTCTGTTTGTGTTTTAAAATGTTTATGTAGCTGTCTCTGGTCTTATATTCATTCCCCTATTAATAAATATTCAAGAATAACCTTGGACTAAATTGTTGTATTTGATGTGTACTGCTGCTTACTAAAACATAGAAAAACTCCCTGAACCTCCTGTAAGGGCTAATACTTGACTATCTGATTTAAGACAGTTATATTTTTTGCCAGTTATCTAGACTGTTCCTTTCTGAAGGTTAAAATTATCATTTAGCTGTAGGCAGTGAGCACTGGAGAACTGCATAACACCAAGTATCTACTGACTAATAGATAAGATTATTTAGGAAACACTATACTGTACTGTGGAAGGACTCTCAGATTACCAACTCAGATGATTTCACTCTTTTCCTTTAGTTTCTCATATTATGTGTTGATGTCTTTCTAGCTGTGCTAATATTGGATGGTGCAGATCAGATCTTTTTTTCTCTTTCTTCTCTTTTTCTTTCTTTCTTTTTTTCTCTTTCTTTTTCTTTTTCTTTCTTTCTTTTTCTTTCTTTCTTTCTTTCTTTCTTTCTTTCTTTCTTTCTTTCTTTCTTTCTTTCTTTCTTTCTTTCTTTCTTTCCTCTCTCTCTCAGACTCCATTTTAAAGTTTATTCATTAGTAGTAGAATGTTTTGCAAATACTGCTCATGTTGTCTTTTAACTAAGCGGTCCTCAACCTCTGGGCGCGGCCCACTAGTGGGCCGTGAGCTGTTTGCAACCGGGCCGTGGAAAAGTCAGGTGAGCAGCAGCAAGCACATGCATGCACGCTCCATTTGCATGAGCAGTGGATGTGCATGCACACTACTTGTGCAAATGGAGCTGCGTGCACATGCACACGCTTGTCAGCCACTCACGTGGAACCATTCCCTCTCCCCCCCCCCCCGCCGGTCTGCAAAGCTGGAAAAGTTGGAAAACTCTGTTTTAGCTTACAAAATACTGTGGAAATTCTCAAGAACTCTTAGGTAGAGGGAAAAGCATTAAGAAAAGGAATAGGGAGGGGAAAATGCCTAATATTCAAGCTACAATCTGTGGTTACTTACAGTATAGTATGATGCAATATGGGAGTAGGCTACAGACCTACAAATTAGGCTCTGTCAGGTACTGAGATGATTTCAGATTGCACGTAGACCTTTTCCAGGAACTTCTAGGAGAAAGAAACAAATGGTTGCGCACTGGCTTTTCAAAATGCGTTTGCACATTTAAACCTGACACCATCTTGGAATATGATCAACAAAATATAGAAACATTAAGCAATTCTTAGCTTTTCAGCAATGTGCCAAGTTCAAAAAACAACAATGGAAGTAAAATTGAGTAGCATTATACAGACTCTTCCATATACAGTACTCTTCTTGTCTCAATGCTGAGATGGCATTGAGGGCATGTCCTCACGACAGGACCCTCATCTTGATGCTAGCCTGCCACTTAGGAAGAATACTGGAGGAAAGCCTATCACTAGGTGAAAAGTTCCTAATGACTGAATTAGATGTATTCCCAAAGTTTGAATTTCAGATACTGTAATGTCTATACTGGGAGTCTCCTTTGTTTAAAAAATAATTTGAAGATTTTATGATCTTGCTTTTCTTAAAGCACAGAACTTAATCTCATGCCTTTTTTTACTTGCATCCTAACACTTGTTCACAGGATACAAGTAGTGGCTGTGTGGAGTTCAATTATTTGTGAATGGTCAATAGTACTGGATGGCACAACATTGCCTTACAAATTTCAAGGAAGAGTTCTGGAATTTTTCAAGGTTACTATTATAAAAGCATAGACTTAAGTAGATAAGTATGTCTGTATGGTCTGCCAAATGACCCCCAGCTTTCTGTCCTTAGCTCTGCATGAATTCAAAGCATTTATTGACAAATTAACAAAATCTATCTCAGACAGGACTGAGGAAAATCACTGCACTTCTCTCTATGACAGCACTGAAAGAGGGAGGCTAGGGTAAAATGCTCTTTATATAAATAGCTCTGTTCCTGTTGTATGTGTAAATTCAGTGCTTTTTGTGCTAATGACATCAACTTCTTTCCCATAGCAACTTCCCACGAGGTCAAAATTACCAGGCAACATTTAGAAAATGCAATGCTTTATCAATTTGTGATTATCTGAGAAATTAAACAATGAGAGCTAAGGTGTGGGAGGAGTCCTGGCAATGAACAATTGTTAAATTTGGAAAGGTTGATTCTGTTATTACAGTTTTTAGGAACCTTTTTTTTCTTCTGGTTGTTCTTTAATAACCATCTTTGTCAAAATGACAAATTAGGTGGGCATCTGTACAAATTAGGTGGGCATGTTTTTGAAGAAAAGATGCACAGGTGACTAAGCAGAAGGCTTGAGAATGACTTATTCATACATTCTCCCTCACTAATTTATTGCCTTCAGTTCTATTTCTTTTTCTGCAATTTTATTTCTCTCTTTGTCATCTCTTACCATCAGATTCTGATAATTATCAAGCATCATTATAGGCCCCTGAAAATATGCACTTAAGAAATGGAAATGAGGAAATTAGATTAAATAAAAAACAGTGGAAAAAACCGTTTTATTTTATTTTATTTTGAGCTGATGTCTTCTCTGGATTAAATATTTGCTGATTTATTTCTTCCAAGAAAACATAAGAAATCTGAAAACACTTCCACATTGTCACCATTTCTACTTCTGAATTCCTGAAAGAAGATTAAAGACTTCTGTGACCATATTCTCTTCTACTGATCTTACAAAGTGGGGAACTAGGAGCATATTCCAGGGTTCTCCAAAGTAGTCAATATTGATCTCCAAGATTTGGTGGGTCTATTTAAGAGATCATTATTATTAATTATGATGATTCATAGTACTATTAGATAAAGTGGTAGTTATTAAATTGTTTTCATATGATGAGTGTTTGGGGGTTAATTAACTATCTGAATCTTTACAAAAGGGTCAATGAACTGAAGAGTTTATGGATCCTTGACTTATTCCCACTCTATCCAAAAGAGAAGTAGAATTACTTAGTACCTTGCAATACTTATTCTTACTATGTGCAGTATCTATTTGTCTATAAAAAAAAATCAAAGATCTGCCTCTGAGAGGAAACTGCAAAATCATAGAACATCTTTGAAAGACAAACTAGGATGGTTGAAGTCCTGGAGCAGAAGATTGGATGGAACAAGAGTTTCAGCAGACTGGGCAGAAGCTCCACAGAGTTAACAGTGTTTCAAATACTAGTTTAATTGTGATTTCAAATATATTAAAGTTAAACCAGAAATAAGATAATGTTCATGTCATGAGATTATGGAGGCTCAGAGGGATTCTGAAGTGGCAAAGTCCTTATGTGGAACTATCCCACAGAAACTGGTATTGTTGCAAATATTTTTGTGTATGAATGGGAAATAATTATTTCCTGGCATGTTTACTGAGTTTGACTTGACATGAGGAACCAATTATTTTGGAATAATACCTACATATATGTGCAGGGCTTTTTTTCTCATAGAACGCCCAGAACGGAGTTCCAGCACCTTTTTTGGATGGAACCTTGTAGAATAGGCAAGGCGGGTTGTATGACATGTGTGAGTTCCGGCACCTTTTTTTTTTTTTTTTTTACAAAAAAAGCACTGTATATGTGAGTGTAATTATATTCCACATATGAACATACTTCTAAGCCTCCTGGTTCAGTCCATATCATGAATCAGATGTTGTCATACGTGCATTTTTTTCTTGCAGCACTATATTAGCTCTAATTTTAATGTGTAATTAATGTGTCTCCCCCATTTCTACTTTAGGTTTCTAAATCAAGGAAACAGAGTAATATAGTGAGTAATCACCAGAATTACAGAGATACATATTTTTGCACAAGGTAATCTGTCAATCTAAAAATCATAGGGCAGGTTTTTCCATGAAGTATCCAAACAGTTGCTTCAAGCAAGGAATTCCAAACTTGTAGGTTTTGGAATGGATGTGACAATGTTATTTTCCAGCTTCTATTTTCAATCTTTATGTATCCTAGAAGGAGGAGACTTTGTTTTCAGGTACACAAATACCAAAGCTTTTTTCCTGGGATGTGATTTTTTAGTTTAGACTAAAGCCCTGGCATTCCCTGGTAGCCTGCTGTCTTAAAATTAACCGGACCAAACGTACTTAGCTTCTGAGCCCATAAAAGTTTATCTGTTGGGGATATTGCTTTTACATTAAATGGTTTCCACCAATGCATAGCTAATCAATGAGAAATGCCATGTAGATGTGAAATGGCTCTTCCACACAAGGAAAATTATCCCCTACATACATATGCACTTACACCCCTTATGCATATAAGTTCTGTTTACTCAGTATGACAGAACAAGGCAACTTTTTCACGACAAAAGAAATATTCTTATCTTGAACCACATAAAATAATATTTGTGGCTGCCACAATAGCATTTTGCGAGGTGTGTTAATCTTTGCAGTTTATAAATGGATGCTGCTGCATTCATTTGATATCATAGCATACAAATATAGCATAATCATACAAATATAGCATAAGCATGCAAACATGTAAACACTTAAGTATTTGTGTTCAAAGTCAGGATGCAAGCAGTGAAGGGTGGGGTTTGTCTTGTGCATATTGTAATATTTTTGTCATCATAGTTAATAATGGAAGCC